>SJYV01004085.1:512039-558389 GCA_006410875.1 Neotragus pygmaeus | reverse complement strand
CAAAGAACTCTCAAGAGGCTTCTCCAACACCACAGTTTAAAAGCATCAATTCTTCAGAGCTCAGCTTTCTTCACAGTCCAACTCTCACATCCATACATGACCACTGGCACAACCATAGCCTTGACTAGATGGACCTTTGTTGGCAAAGTAATGTCTCTGTTTTTAAATATGCTATTTAGATGTGTAATTACAAACAAATGCAAATGGCAAGTGTGTATTCTTGGGTGACACATTTCTATGAGCATCGCTACTTACTTTTTTAGTAAGTAAGTACACTGAATGCAGAGGTTTCAAAAAATTGTGATGGTGGCACAAAATCTATNGATGTGTAATTACAAACAAATGCAAATGGCAAGTGTGTATTCTTGGGTGACACATTTCTATGAGCATCGCTACTTACTTTTTTAGTAAGTAAGTACACTGAATGCAGAGGTTTCAAAAAATTGTGATGGTGGCACAAAATCTATGGCAATCTGGGAACTTGACCAGGTCTAGTTCTTCACTTTGCAAGAGTGTAAACTTGGGCCAAAGATTCACAGACTTAGTTTCTGAACTTGGTCACATTTCCCTCCCACACTGCCTCCTTCCTGACTATAATCGAATTTATATATATGTATAAATTTATGTATACATATATAACGTTTAAAGTACAAGTCTGTATATACAATATACATTATATACATGAATATATAGATATCTTTTATTTCTCTCTCTCTCTATATATATATAAATATATGGGTATCAATTTATACATATAGGAAAAGTGAAAGTCACTCAGTCATGTCTGACTCTTTGCAACCCCATGGACTGTAGGCTACTAGGTTCCTCTGTTCATGGAATTTTCCAGGTAAGAATACTGGAGTGGGTAGCCATTTCCTTCTCCAGGGGATCTTCTTGACTCTGGGCTGCCCAGGAATGCTTACACTGTAGGAATGAAAGATAAACCCTCTTCATTCTAAGCCACACTGATACTTGGGTTATTATTACTATTATTGGTTTTATTTTGCATTTTTACAGCATCTAATGTTAATGGCCTGATTAATACAAAATCTATTTTCATTTAAGGATCAAGAGGTTAATGGTCTAGCTGACTCTGCCAAGTCTCTATTAGGGCTATAATATCAGAGTGGTTACATGTGGGTTATTATGGAAGTGTATGTTAGTTGCTCAGTCCTGTCTGACTCTTTGTGACCCCATGGTCTGTAGCCCACCAGGCTCCTCTGTCCATGGGATTCTCTAGGCAAGAAAACTGGAGGGGGTAACCATTCCTTTCTCCAGGAGATCATCCTGATCCAGGGATTGAACCTGGGTCTCCTGCACTGCAGGCAGATTTCCTATCACCTGAGCCACCAGGGAAGCCCCTACAGTGGAAGAGCCAAGAAGAAATCACCTAGAAATTGAATTTTTTAGGAGCTCCACAGCTGATATCACCTGTTTTCAGTGATGTCTCCTTTGTGACTTTCTAGCACTGAGTCATGGGAAGACGTGTCTGTCCTGCCTGTGAAATTTATAAAATCCTGCATCTGCTGCTCCTAATTTTGGTAAGACATAGAGAGACCTGGTATGTCAGACTCTTAAGGGGCAAGTGGTATAGGGGCATGACTGACACTATGGGGTCTGAGCTGGGCATGTGCTGTATGAAGGAGCAAGAGTTTTGTATTTGGAAAATAAGATAAATATTACTTTTAATTTAACTGACTACTGTAAGTAAAGCAAAACATAAATTAAATTCTTCATATCATACTTCTCAAGGAGGAAATCTTTACAGCTGGAAGTGTGACAGGAGAAGTCCAACCTTAACATATAGTAAGAGAAACATAAACTAAGATTCCATTGAGATAGCATTTTTACCTCGACACATTTCATCTTGACACATAAAAATGACAATGATAAGAACTAACATTTTGGGGCGTGAACTGTGAGTCGGGTTCTCTTCTAACTCATGTAATCTTCACCACAAAGCTATTAGTAGGTATTGATGGTCCCAGTGTACAGAAGAGTAATCTGAAGCTCAGAAGGGTTAAGTCATCTGCTCAAGGTCATGGAGCTAGAACCTGGTAGAGCTAGAATATGATGGTACTGCAAACTGAATGTTTGTGTTTCCCCAAAACTCTTTTGTTGAAACATAATCCCTGGTGTGATGGTTTTAGGAGGTGAGGCCTTCAGTAGGTGATTAGATCACAAGGGTGGACCCCTCACAAACAGGATTCAGGTCCTTATAAAAGAAATCCAGAGAGCTCCTTCACCTTCTTCCACCATGTGAAGAATCTGGGAGAACATCAGCTTGTGAATCATAAAGCAGGCCTTTAACCAGATACCGAATTTGCTGTTGCTCTGACCTTCAACTTGCCAGACTCCAGAATTTTGAGAAATAAATGTTCGTTGTTTATAAGTCCCTCAACCTATGGTATTCTTCTATAGCAGCTGAATGGACTAAGACGAATGGTATCAATGGAATTATCTTTAAGAAATTATTAAGTATGTATAATTTGTATTTAATAAAGCAAGATACAAAAGAGTTGGTTAGTATGCTAGTATTTGGTTGAAAAAGTTTGTATACATACATGTGCATATACATATATATATATTTAGCTATATTTACCTATACAGTTATATCTATATCTAAACCTGTCTATATAATGTCTCTGATAGAATCTGTAAGAAGCTGTTAACAATGTGTCTCATTGAAGAGTGGCTGGGGAAAGTGGCATATTAAAATTTCAATTTTCACTCCCTGCTATTTCATGCCTTTGAATTTGACAGGTGCTTTAAAATATCTGTTAAAGAAGATAAATAAAATTTTATTTACTTTATTGACTGAAAGAACAAATCATAAAAGTACATAATCCCACCTGAGATAAAGAAACAGTTCTCTCCATGAGTGTCTTGGTCCGCTTAAAACCTGGGTCACTTTCTGCAAGGACATTCATGGTTTTCTTGCCGATGAATTCCAAAGCATCAAGACCACCAGTTAAGACACTTTTACCCTGCCAGTGAGGTAATTGCATGAGATTAGGTTTTTACATTTTGCTGTTTCGAGACAGTCAGCACCTCCTAGAATGCACTATTTTAAATGTACTATATTAAAAGCAATATAAAGTTACAATTTTTTCTCATCAGGAGATTTATCATCGATTTAATCCTGTTTTCTTTTCCTTGGAAGAGCATATATCATATAATTTGTAGGACATACAATGTTATTTTTAAAAGGTGCTTAAGAAAACCAAAACATTTTAAGGATTAATTTTATTGGTGTGAGTGAATAGGTATGCTTCTAAGACAAAAAATTAATAGATGACCCAGTTTCTGATTTTGTCTGAAACAATTTTAACCCAAGTAACAGAATTATTTGGAGCAGTCTATAAAAATGTCAAATAGTCTTCCCAATTTTGGGAATTCTTTCATCTAGGGCCCTAGAGTGTTGGACCCTCAGGCTGTTTCGATGGCTCTTGCATACTTTCAGAAGCTAGCAATAACTGCCTATAATTAATATATTCATGGAATAAGACAGGTTGATTTCTACATGTTTCTGGCTCTAGAAATTATACTATTATGTAGTTATCCTCTGCAAATTGCTTTGCCAGCCACTGTTTCCCTTTTTAAAAAAGAGCAAAACTACCAAGATTAACTTAGATAAACTGTACATAATAAATAGAACTGCACACATTTCTTTGCAACACCTTGTCTATACCCCAGCTACACAACTACAATTACAATCTGCATATATCTGTGTTTTCTCACCTTACATGAGTTTGCATAAGTTATATTTTAATATTACTATAACATTTTATTTACATGCATTATCCATTTTTCAAAATTATCACTTCAATAGCAATATTCTATTTCACTGATTAATATACTTTATTATTAAAAATTTTTTTTTAAATTTTACCTTACAATACTGTATTGGTTTTGTCATACATTGACATGAATCCGCCACGGGTGTACTTTATTAGTCATCTCTGTTTTGGACACTTAGACTTTGTTTTCAGATTTGGGAGCCAATCAATAATCACACTAGAAAACAGTTTCTTAAATGCACATATTTTCGGAAAACTAGGAGATAATAGCAATTACACTTTGGCATAATTTAAAATTTATTTTCTCCTGACATCCTGAGGCTTACTTCAGTGGACAATAAAACTGGAGGATGGAGGGACTTTGGCAGATTTGGTGGGGGGTGGGGTGCTGGAGCCTGGGAAAAGGGAGAACTGGAAGGTTGGAGAACACACAGAAAGGAATGTGAGGAAGCTGAGGACAGACTCAGAGGGCCCTGGATCGTAGCTCAGGGAGACCATGAATTCACTCCTTGTACCGGAGACAATGAAAGCTGCTGCTGCTGCTGCTGCTACTAAGTCGCTTCAGTCGTGTCCGACTCTGTGCAACCCCAGAGACGGCAGCCCACCAGGCTCCCCCGTCCCTGGGATTCTCCAGGCAAGAACACTGGAGTGGGTTGCCATTTCCTTCTCCAATGCATGAAAGTGAAAAGGGAAAGTGAAGTCACTCAGTCATGTCTGACTCTTGGCGACCCCAGGGACTGCAGCCTACCAGGCTCCTCCGTCCATGGGATTTTCCAGGCAAGAGTACTGGAGTGGGATGCCATTGCCTTCTCCAATAATGAAAGCATTCCCCTCAATTCCCAGCTCTACAACCCTCTCTGCACGTCTGCCGTAGACATACTGAACTTGTACTCTCAAAATATATTAGCTGACTCCTAAAACATATTAGTTACCCGCTTCTCCCTGCTTAGTCTAGAGTACTTCAAGTAGCAAGGAGAGGAATAGCCATTTCCTATTTCTGGCAAGCCCTGACATGAAGTCTGAGTAAGACGCCTCCATATGTGTCCATAGCCTNGTAGACATACTGAACTTGTACTCTCAAAATATATTAGCTGACTCCTAAAACATATTAGTTACCCGCTTCTCCCTGCTTAGTCTAGAGTACTTCAAGTAGCAAGGAGAGGAATAGCCATTTCCTATTTCTGGCAAGCCCTGACATGAAGTCTGAGTAAGACGCCTCCATATGTGTCCATAGCCTGCTCATCTCATATGCCTTTCCAGCTGATAACTGTTGAGTTGCCTTCATCTTCCAGGATGTTATTATGCCCTCTTGTCTGTTAGCTTATGCCCAGCATCTAGCATAGCTCTTGGTATATAATGAGACCTAACTACCTTTTTTTAAAAAGCGAATGAATGAATAAATTGGAAATGAGCCATAGTTTATGAAAAACTAGCTGCTTGATTTTAAAAGCAGAAAGTAAACCTTTTCTTCTGATCCTGAAGACCAATTAACTGCTTCATTTCAGCTGGGGTGTGTCCTTTTTTTCATTATTCATCAGTGTCTTGTCAGTAACAAGCTTTTTAAGCTTCTGTAAGAGGAAGGGGCCAGGGAAGGAGCCTGCTATTCAAGGAAAGAGAGGAGTGGGAACTGGGAGGTAGGGATGGAGGAAGAATGTTGGTCTTATTATCTGGAAACACGTTAGAAACATCTTGGGGATGCTCCTGATTCTGTACTGGTATGTGTATATACATACTCAGAATCACTTCATAATTTTTCAGATTGAAGGTTAAGAGACACAGAACATTTCGGAAAAACAACTCTCCCAGCTCTAAGAAACAGCCCGCCCTCCCTGGTAAACGGAGACTGTCCTTGCAGCTGTTGGAAGGACACTATTGCATCAGACTGAAAAATATTCTTTCTAAGCAGCTCCTTTCTTTTAAATATAAAGTGTATTTCATTTTGTTCTTATCATGTTGGTTCCAAGGTTATGCCTACTCTGTCGGAGAAAGCATAACAAAACCATAATCAAAACTTTTGAGCAAGGCCATCTTTTCTCTGATGTATCTAGGTCACTGGTAAATAGAAATATCAAAAGAAGGCAAAGGCAGACCTCAGGGAAAACAGAGGAAGCAGCTAATGACTCACTGTGTTCTGAACCGCGCTGGTAATGGCTGACAGCATGCCCCGAGACCCCGAGGAAGGGGAAGTGGGTGGGCTTTCTGCGGGGCTCTCATCTGCGGCTGCATCGGCTACGAAAGAGAAAAACACCCTTTTAGAGTTTGTATTGCTGATCTGAACTTGGAAATCTATATTTGCGCACGTGGTGTAATATAGCCCAAGTCCAAGAAACACCCAAATAAACGCACCACTCACTTTGAGAGACTTCATTTTCATCATGAGGTTGGGCCCCTTCGGAAGAGCCAGAGTTCACACTATGAATCCGGAGGGTGGCCCCTGCCTTTTCCTTCACTGCTGTCAATCCATGGCCTGTCAGGAAAGAAAATACGGCTCATAGATACGATAGGTGCCCACGGTCTGCAGGTTCCATAACTCACGTCCCAGAGCTCCTGTAAGCTGGAGGTGAATATCCCAGTTGTGGGAGAATGTGGTGGTTAACAGCATAGACTTTATGAGCCCTCGGGCGTGGGCTCCAGTCTGAGCTCAGCTTCCTGTCTGCCTAGCTGGGGGACTTTTGAGAAGTTCTCAACCCCTCTGTGACTCAGTTTCTCCACTACGCTGTTGTGAGGAACAAATAAGATAAACATAGGTAAAGGGTTTATTTTTCCCTCTTATTTCTCACACTATCCAATGAGCAACCTGGGGTTCCCAGCCCGAGATGTTATCTGTGAACGGTATTCCTGTCTTAGCCTCTTTCTTCTTCTCTAAGTCTCTCAGGGTGGGTATGCATCCTTTATGTTTGGATTTTTTGCATGCCTATCCCATTGCGGGTGCTCAGTTACTGTTTGTTGAACTGAAATCAGTTGTGCCTTAACAAGCTCTTTCAAAGCACTAGTCATCTGTTTAGCAGTCTCTGTGTGTGACAGCCCGGTCTGGAGATATGTCAAGATCCAAAGGCAAGCCAGTAGGAAAACCAGAAAGGGCACACAACAGTTGCCCTGACATTTGTCTTTAGCAGTAACAGTCCAAGCACAAGAATAGTCAGGGTGAGGGGCACTGATCCCTCTTCGTGGGGACAATGCCTGTATTTCCTGGAGCTGGCACAGTGGGTAATCAATAACTATACTGAATACAGAGCTGACCTTTCCATCTACCCTCCCACTAACACACACACACACACTGCTTGGCTTGATAGAAAAATAGTTTTATCTACATTTTATTTTGGCACAATATTTTTTTCTCTTTAGAGCATCCCATGATTCTCAAACCAAACAAACAAAAAAACAAACCCTGATTGTCTAGTGATATCTTAAGTGGCTATTTGAGTTCTTGAAGGAGAAGCGGCCTGGGCTGTCATTATCACAGCACTCACCGCCCCCCAGCGCCTGGGGAGAAGATGGAAAATGTCACTCGGGACCTGGGCAACTGCAGGTTGTTGAAACCCAAGGCAGCAGCAATAATAATACATGGTTGCGAGGGAATCCCAAGTCACAACACGATTTGAGAGCCAAAGAGAACTGTCTGGTCATAGAGGACACTGTTAAAATGACCAGCTGTCATCTCCTGAGTGAGAGAAGGATATGGATGAACCTCAAACGCAAAGAATCATATTTTATCAATTTTAACCTTATTTATTAGAGGAATCTTAATCACAGCACTGAAATTTACCAAACTGATATGGGATTAATTATATCCAGTGGGAATCACCTGGTATTATACACTATCTAGAAACCACTGAAAATTAGGAAACACTATTTACAATGTTCACAACATTAATTACATACAGAAATATGTAACTATGTTCATGTGTAGATCATTAGACACAGTTTGAATTCATTATTGTTACTTTTTTAAAAGATGCACTATAACTGCCAAAACTAAGACTTGAATTGATTTCAGTTAGTTTAAAGCATTTCAGTGGAAACTTATTGGAGTTTCAGTAACACATTTATGTTATGGGATATAATTTTGTTGTTGTTGTTTAGTCATTAAGTTCTGTCTGACTCTTTGCAACCCTATGGAGTGTAGCCCGCTAGGTTCCTCTGTCCATGGGATTCTCCAGGCAAGAATATTGGAGTGATCTGCCATGCCTTCCTCCAGGAGATCTTCTCGACCCAGGGATCAAACCCACATCTCTTGCATTGGCGGGTGGATTTTTTAACCACTGAGCCACTTGGAAAGCCCACGGGATATAATTATCTAGCATTTATATACTGAGACCATATTCCTTGACATCCTTTAAAAACATATATATATATATATAACACATATATATTCCAAAGGAAATAACATACATTCAAATCTCAACCGATGATTCTCATTTAGATTTCTGGGAGCTAAAACCAAGGAATAAATAAATTTCAGAAGGCTAGGAAGCAATTGCTACATCTTCTTTGTGGAAATCATTCAAGAGAGATAACTTCACATCCTTCCCTGAGATCATTCACAGTTTACGAACCTCACTGTGATTACCTTCTCTTTCACCTTCTCCATCTCTTGCAGGTTAGGACCATGTCTGAATCTTCCTGGGGAAGAACTGCTTCTCACCATCTCAGAACACAAACAATCATGGATATATATACACCATCTGCCTCTTTGTTTCAGCAAGGAAATACCATTTTATGTGCATAATAAGTAAAATGTGTTTGTTGAACGGACATGACAGTAAGCTGCTACTTCAACCACACACACACACACGCACACGCACACACGCACACACATGTGCACGCACACGCACACACACGCACACGCACACACACGCACACGCATGCACACACACAGAGCTCTATTTAGGTATAACTGATATATAGATTTGCACATACTTAAAAGTTTCTCCAATTATATTTTCTAACAATTCTTTTTTTCTGAATTCTTTTGTTAGTGAAAGTACATCTTTACAACATTCTGCTAGAAATATAAATTTATGGTTTTTTTATAGCTAAGGTTTAGGCTCTATGCCACACCCTACTTTGAAGAATAACTTCTAAAACTTTACTTAGTGTGACATCTAGTGCCCAGAACAAGGAATAAGATGGAGTCATGGTTGCCTTTTAACAGAGTAATTATTCTCAAAGATACTGATTTGGGTCTATCAATAACAGAAAAAACAGCCAGCATGAGTAATAGTCTAAGGTTTAGCTTATGAATTCTTCACATGACATCATGAACTCCCAAGAAGTGAACCCGTCCAAATTCCATGATTCGAAAGATGAATATCCTCTACTCTTTGACTTACTGCAGTAAAAAGAAGGTGCATAAAGCAAAGATGGTAAGATAATAATGCTGTGATACTGTGTCATTAGAAACAAATGCTAAATGATTGTCTGGTATTTAACTTATCATCTATACTCTAGTGTAAAATGTCCTAAACGTAGGAGTCAGGAGTCTTGTGGAGGAATTTTGGTTCCATTAGTTATTAGCCATATGGACTTGGTGACTTTTCTGAGTCTCTGCTGCTGCATCTTTCCTGAAAGAAGGATGATAACATCTACCTCCCAGGGTTTTGTTAGGTTACTGAGGAGAAATATGTGAAACCCTTGGTACTGGGTCAACATTATTGAGCACAATGTCCCAGGCACCGGAACCTATTTTCAGTATAGTAAATTGTCTCATATAATCTTTTCATGATAAAGTAAGGAATATTATTCTATTCATTTCATGATTAAGGAAACATTCCTGGTGACGTGAAAACACTTGCCTAAGATCCCAAAGTCAAGAAGTGGCAGAGGCAAGATCTGAACCCAGTCTTTCTGACTCTAACTCTCACTTGCTCCATCACAAGGTTATATTAATAAAGTCTTACATGCTATTTGTAGTTGATTAAATGTCATTTTAGTCCTATTTCTATAACTCCTTGCAAATCAGACAATCAGGAGCTTCCTCATTCTTAAAACATTGCATGTGTTAGTCACTCAGTCATGTCCAGCTCTTTATGACCCTATGGACTGTAGCCTGCCAGGCTTCTCTGTCCATGGGATTTTCCAGGCAAGACTACTGGAGTGAAAGGCCATTCCCTTCTCCAGGGGGGTCTTCCTGAGCCAGGGATCAAACCCAGGTCTCCTGCATTGTGGGCAGATTCTTTACCGTCTGAGCCAACAGGGAAGCCCATTAGAACACTGGTTTACACTAAAATTAGCTTGAGTTACTTCACTCTGACCAAACAGCAAGGTGAAGGTCGCCCTGCAGTGACACCTTCCTCTAACCCTTCCCTGTCCAGCCATGCCTTGGGGTGGTACAGCTTGATGCTCTTAGGATCATCTCTGTGCTGTTCAGGCATGGATCCCAAGACACTGTGTAGTGCTGTCTTCCACCTTCAGTTTAATTTTTTTCTCAAAAATTTTTACCAGTCTTGCTTCTTATGATTTCCACCAAGATCAAAACCCCTTTGAAGGGAAGTCCCCCCTCTTTCCGGAGGATGAAAATAATCTGTGGTTGGTGGGAGGGTCTCTCTGACCAAGTGGTAAGTTAGGGGAGCCACAGCAGTTCCATGCCAGCACCCTGGATGACTGGGTGGCCCTGAGAGTACGTCCCCTGCTCCCACATGACTAAGGGTCCCCAGCGAGGGCAGCTGCTAACTTGTTTAGAAGGCTCTCGCCTTTTAGATTGCTTTATTTCTAACATAACATGTCCTTTTTCATTTCATTTTTTTCTTTTTCTTTTAAAAGGTGAATGCGTTAAAAAAAAAACTATTAAAAAATGCCATAATCTCATCTCTTTAAGATTTCTGGTTGATTTTTTTAAAAATAGACCCTTATAATGTTAGNAGGGCAGCTGCTAACTTGTTTAGAAGGCTCTCGCCTTTTAGATTGCTTTATTTCTAACATAACATGTCCTTCTTTTTCATTTCATTTTTTTCTTTTTCTTTTAAAAGGTGAATGTGTTAAAAAAAAAAAAAAACTATTAAAAAATGCCATAATCTCATCTCTTTAAGATTTCTGGTTGATTTTTAAAAAATAGACCCTTATAATGTTAGCAAAATCAAATTATAAAAACATAGACAATAGAAGGTGGGCTAGCCTCTTTTTCCCTAGACAACATCCACTGACCTAACAGGTAATATGAACTTACAAATGCCTATGAAATGATTTTGGAGGAGGGCATGGCCACCCACTCCAGTATTCTTGCCTGGAGAATCCCACAGCCAGAGGAGCCTGTTGGGCTATAGACCATAGCGTTGCAAAGAGTCGGACGCAACTGAAGCAACTTAGCACACATGAAACAATTTAAGACCTGAACAAGTATTGGTCCTAAAAGACAGTGGAGAAAATTTATAAATTAAAAATTAGCTCAGGGTCTAAATTTTATTGCACCAGGTTATCCCTGAGACCTGATGCCGCTTTAAACTGTACAGTTTTGAGTTGNAACCCAATAGAGTATTGTAAAGTTAAATTTAAAAATAAATAAATAAATAAATTTAAATTAAAAAAAAATTAAATAATGTTTACTTACATGTATTAAAAAATGGAATATTAGTCAACTGGTCAACTACAGTTCAGGTAAATTTAACTCTTCCATAGTTATATATACATTATATACTTAACGAAGGATGTGGATGTTTTTTTATTATACTTATTGTGATATGAGAGGGACTTCCAAGGAGGAGTGCCAGGGGCTCTTAAAAGACTTAAAGTTAAATGGCCCTGTCTTCCTTAACCTTACCCCTAGACCCTGTTCCCTTTTAAAGATAACAAGTCCAATTTGTTTTTTGTTGATTCCTTTCAACAAAAAGTTTTTAAAAGCACATTCTTATATATACGTGTCCCAGACCTGGCTTCACCATAGAAGTGGGGTCTCAGCTCAGCAGATGGTGGTGGAGGCTGTGCGTGCTGCTGGGATTCTGGTGTTTATTCTCCCCTGCTGATGGCCCTTGGCTCAACACCTTGCTTTGCAATGCCCTTCGCCAAAGGGAACTGGCTCCCTCAAGACTATACTGTAGGGACTGGTCAGTGAGGGAGCTGTTGATATAAAATCCTGGCCCTGTGCATTAATAGGGGATATCTCTGAAGAGTCAGCCCCACCCCCAAGCTTCCTATGGGATGGGCTGCAACTGCATCATTGTTCATCTTCTCCCGAAGCCCTGTTCTTTTTCATTTTTTTTTTAAAGGAATCCTTTTCTTTTTGTATATTTATTATTTTTGGTTGTGCTGGGTCTTCGCTGCTGCAGGGGCTTTTTCTAGCTGTGGCAAGTGGGACCTGCTCTCTAGCTGCAGGGCTCAGCCTTCTCGTGGTGGTGGCTTCTCTCGCTGACACAGGCTCAGTAGCCGTGGCTTGTGGGCTGTAGAGCACAGGCTCACCGGTTGTGGTGCACAGGTTTAGTTGCTCCACGCCCTGCAGGATCTTCCCAGACCAGGGATCGAACTCTTGTCTTCTGCACTGGCAGGAGCCGCCAGGGAAGCCCCCAAAGCCCAGTTCTGCTTTCCCAGTCCTTCATTATCTTTGCAAGGCTTGCTCCTGAGAGCCCTTCCCAGTAAAACTCCAGTACACTCATTCCTGCCTCAGTCTCTCCCCTGAGTATCCAACCTGGGACACTGACCTATCTCATTCTCTGTAATGGTTATGTAGAATATTCCACAGAATGATTCTGTCATGTTTCACAGTCGCTGTGGATGGATACATGAGTAGCTTCTGGTTTTTCTTATATTCCTGATGAACTCCCTCACCTCTTGCAGCTCTTTGCTCGGATATCACCTCATTGAGATCTACCCCTCACCACTCTTTAACCTGTACTCCTGACTTTATACTTTTCAAAGACTTCCCACTTTATAACCCTCTATATAATTTTCCTGCTCAGTATGTGCATTGCTTATTGTCCACATCCTTCCACTAGTTGGTAAACTGTACTACAGGATCTTCTCTTACTTGCTCACTACTTTATCTCAAGTGTCTAGAATAGTGCCTGGCATGGTGACTATTTGATGAGTATATTCCATATTGAACATCTTTACACACTTATCTTAATATACTTTTGTAGAGAGTCAACGCTGGGGCTGCTGGATAGAAGGCTCACGAATTTAGGATTTCATCGGTAGTGCTAATTGCTCTTCTGAGGGTTACACCAATTTCTACTCTCCTTCAGGTGAATTTTGGAAATAGAACAATTTAAAAGTATTGACTGCCTTTCCGACTCTACTATCAATGAATTCAAGATATTATAAAAAGTTGTGAGAAGTAGCTGTTTAGAAAAACACATAGAGGGTGTTGCTGCACTCAACATAAGCAAGCTTCATGGCCGTAAAAAGCGGAGCCAGTCAACCTTCCTTTCGGGAAAGTCTCTCTCCATTATGCTGGTTGATGTCCAGTCTGTAATCACGTACTCACTTCTCTTTGGGCTCAAAATTGACAAAAAGAGTTTCTGAACTCACAGTGTTTGCTTCGCCACCACACAAGAATTCATTAAGCCCTGGGCCCTATTCATAGTATGAAAGGATTGTGAACAAACTCCAAGCATTAATCCTATTATCTTTTGTATTGATATTTGAGAATTTTCACATCATCAGCAATATCATCTTTAAAAATGAATCCATGTGATATTGAGAGTGAAATACCTAGTAAAGGGTTCTTACTGTAGCGTCATTCTGACAAGTTTGCCATTCTCTGTGATAAACACTGTAATTATTTCTGACAGTGCTGGTAGAAGGTGTTCATTAAAACGTGCAGAAGGAAAACATCATGTAACTCATGAGTGGATAGGGAAGGAAAACAATGATAACTTTGAAAAGGTAAATATACAGATCAGCTCTCCCTTGCCCTTCTCAGGTACCCTAGCTTGGAGGTGTTGAGACTCGTGCTGCTGCTGCTGCTGCTAAGTCACTTTAGTCGTGTCCGACTCTGTGCGACCCCAGAGACGGCAGCCCACGAGGCTCCTCTGTCCCTGGATTCTCCAGGCAAGAATACTGGAGTGGGTTGCCATTTCCTCCTCCAATGCATGAAAGTGAAAGGTGAAAGTGAAGTCGCTCAGTCGTGCCTAACTCTTAGCAACCCCATGGACTGCAGCCTATCAGGCTCCTCCGTCCATGGGATTTTCCAGGCAAGAGTACTGGAGTGGGTTCCATTGCCTTCTCCAGTTGAGACTCATAAAACAGTCAAAACTAGAATTTTAAATAAACGGGTGGGCCTTTTGTAGTATCTGGAAATAGGTTTCTCTATTCTACTATAGAATTTTTACCTTGGCATATTTGTATATGGCTCAGCATTGTCGACTGTCATTTTGGTTACTAGTCTATCACTTAGCAATATATTCTACATACAAATCAAGTCTCTACGGTGCTTGTGGGAAATCACATCTGTTTCTCACAATAGTACTTTGAAATTATCATTAAAATCTTTTTATTCTTTTTCTTTTTTTTTATGTTTTCCTTCTGCTTCTGTTTTCTGCCTGGATCTTAAATAATGACCATTTTTATTGCATTTATGAACTCATCCAAAGGCATGGGTGGCAGCTGATCAAGTCTTCTTAGAATGTGACTAATAGTGTGGCGGTAAATGAAACTGACACAGGAGTTATGGCCTCTCCAAAAACAACTGTTGGCTGAGAGATGTCTGATTTTATATAAGCATTGGGAAGGTTGCTTTTTCATTTCCTCATAATCTTGGGGGTCAAAGTAGTGAGTCAAAGATAAAATATAAAAATATAGTGTAGAAAAAGTCAATTTTCTATATTTTTTTACTCAGCACAGTGGTTACAAATATCTTTCTCTTGCTACATAGAACCACAGTCTATGGAATCATTATATTTCAGAAGTTGGAGGGAATCTTAGAATTTCTCATCGTTCCACACACACTTTTCCAAGTAAGGAAGTTGAGCCTATAGAGGCTCAGTGCATAGTGTAGCTAGTGAGTGACACTTCTTTGTGATCACAAGTTAGTGGCAGTCGGGATCAGGGCTCTCAGGTTTTATGAGTCCTGATACAATGTGTTTTCCAAGAGAACCACTTCTAAATCTTTCCATTCTTTAATTACTCTCTTGCCGACTCTTAAACAGTTCTAACAATTGTGTCTGCAGTTTTTCAACAACTATAACAGTACTGGTTTCTATTTATAATGCTCAATCGACAGCTCTGAATTTCATTAGGGACTTTGTGTCTTGTACAGTTTTATCTGCTACTGGAATTACCCGGAGGGTAACACCAGGTTTCTGAGTAGCAATCAATTGAAATAGAAGGTGTGGTTATTTTCTTCCTTTATTTTCCACAGGCAATTTATAAACCTTCAAGAGCTTGTCGGCTGTTATGAGTGCTCTGTTTTCCAGTAAGTTTCTTTGCCCTGTGATAATAAACTTAATGCTGCAAAGCCCGTTATTGCATAACGAAAGGCCTGCCTCGCTTGCCTGTCTTAATCCAAAGGTTGCAGCTCAAGACAGACCACGATTTAGGATAGCGTCTATAAATTCCTCAAGCTTCTGTAAGAAGGTGGTTGAATCCTATTCTAACCAACCCTCTGTTTCAGGCTGTGAGCCTGACTGACACTTCTCCACTTGTGGGACACATGATCCCTGTTACCTTTGGGGAGTCAAATCACCAATCACCTCCACTGCCTGTTTCCAGCCTTGGAACCTACGACTTCAGCCTTCCCTCATGCTACAAGTTTTAGTTCTCCACCAGGTCCACAAAAATACTTATCTCATCTTAAAGTATACATTGCTATCATTTTAGCCACTATTACTTTGTAAAGTTACAGTCTGTCTTAATCAGAAATCCCCAAAATACACCTTATGAGTGAGTTAGGGATGATATTCAACTATCGCTGCTGCATTCATTCGGGTTGTGATGACCAGTGATGATGACACAGTCTCTACTTCTCTAAAGATGGCTCCAGTCTGTCCAATGGGAGTCTTAGTATCGATATTTCAAAATTTCTTTGCTCTTCATCATATGCCTTTTGGTTGTTGTGGGTACAAACAAGAGGAAAATGCCAAGATTAAAATGCTTTTCAAAATTCTAGCATGTAGCTAGAGCCATTAAAAAATATTAAGATTCTGGAATTGGTGGTTTAACTGTTAAGGATTTCAAATAGAAAAGGGAGGTGTGGTAGGTAGAACTGAGAGATCACTCCGAAGATTCTCACCCCTGGCATATACATCCATGACTCCCCACCACCACCAATTTGAGGGTGGTTGTTGTTGTTCAGTTACTAAGTCATATCTGACTCTTTGCAACCCCATGAACTCCAGGCTCCTCTGTCCTCCACTATCTCCCAGAGTTTTCTCAAATTCATGTCCACTGAGTCACTGGTACCATCCAACAATCTCATCCTATGCCACCCCCTTCTCCTTTTGCCTTCAATCTCTCCCAGCATCAGGGTCTTTTCCAATGAATCAGCTCTTTGCATCAGGAGGCCAAAATATTAGAGCTTCAGCTTCAGCACAGGTCCTTTCAATTAATCTTCAGGGTTGATTTCCTTAATGATTGACTGGTTTGATCTTACTGTCCAAGGGACTCTCAAGGGTCTTCTCCAGCACAATTTGAAAGCATTAGTTCTTCAGCGTTCAGTCTTCTTTATGATCCAACTCTCCCATTCAAAAAGGAAATTGCAACTCATTCCAGTATTCTTGCCTGGAGAATCCCATGGACAGAGGAGCCTGGTGGGCTACAGTCCATACGGTTAAAAAAAGTTGGACACAACTGAAGTGACTTAGCATTAGCACTGGAAAAACCATAGCTTTGAGTATACTGACCTTTGTTGGCAAGTGATATCTCTACTTTTTAATATGCTGTCCAGGTTTGTCATAGTTTTCCTTCTACAGAGCAAGAGTCTTTTAATTTGAGAGTGAACAGGATTGTGAATATGATGAGATTCACTCCCATAATTCAATTCAATTCAGTTGCTCAGTGGTGTCCAACTCTTTGTGACCCCCCATGGACTACCAATGCAGTAGCTGTAGGAGATGTCAGTTCAATCCCTGGGTCAGGAATTTCTGGACACCATTATAACTGGAAGCACCCAAAACATTATACTGTTTTATGACATAAAGCATGAAGAGAGTGGTATAACTTGGTGATCAAGTAATATACTGTTCCATGACATCACAATTTCAAAAACTTTTAGACTCCACATTTTTAGTTTTGGTTCAGAAAGCATGCCAGGCCTGAGTACTGTCAGTGGCAAGATCCATTTGGGAGTCACTAAAAGCTCAAACATTTTCCCTAGAAAGCAAGATGCATGCAGTGCCTCTCCTCACTCTAATTAAGAGACTGTCCTGTTCAGAAAACAAAACAGGCTCCTCTACTTTAATCTGACTAATTTTTTCCATCTGCATATGTATTGGGTTGTTCAAAAAGTTCGTTTGTGTCTTTGGCCAACCCAAAGTATCCACAGTATACCTGGCCCTTCAATTAGCAAAAGAAAAAAAAATCTGCTTTTCAGGCTCTTAGTGGAGAGCAATGTTTATTTGATCACCATCTACTCCTTGCCACAGCTCTCCTGATACTCGACAGGCATGGAATTAGGAGAATGCAATGAATCCATTCTTCCAGGCATCTAAATTCTATCCAATTAGATACCTGCCCTTTCAACTGTCTGTGACCACGGTTCATTGGAGTAGCGCCAGAGACTACTGATTTTAGGAGTAATCGTGAATTGGACCAATTCATGGCCCATCACAAAATCCTCAGGCCACAGACCATATGAGAACACCTGAGTTAGATGATCTGAAGTGGTGTGACCTGTGACTTCCTATGTTCTGCCTGTCACTCTCCACCCTCAAGACGAAATGTGGAGGCCAGGTCATCTTAGACATGTTTATGTTATATCTTCAGTGTTCATGAAGGGTATACACAAGAAATGGTCACATGAAGAAATTGTGACAAATTTTCACTGATGAGAACACAGTCATTATGTTTTCTCTTTGTATAAGAGCCAATAAAGGACATTTCTTCCAAAATTTCATACAAGGAAAATAACATTATGTAAACATGCTGTCTTGTTTTATCATTCAGTGAGAAAGATAATCTACTGGCAGCCAAAATAAAGTTATCTAAATAAGCTGTGCTGTGCTGTGCTGAATCGCTCACCATATCCAACTCTTTGCAACCCCATGGACTGTAGCCCGCCAGGCTCCTCTGTCCATGGGGATTCTCCAGGCAAGAATACTAGAGTGTGTTGCTATGCCCTCCTCCAGGGGAATCTTCCCAACACAGGGCTTGAACCCAGGTCTCCTGCATTGCAGGTGGACTCTTTATCATCTGAGCCACCAGGGAAGCACAAGAATACTGGAGTGGGTAGCCTAGCTCTTCTACCGGGGGAATTCCCTGACCCAGGAGTTGAACTGGGGTCTCCTGCATTGCAGTGGATTCTTTACCAGCTGAGTTACCCAGGAAGCTCCTAAATAAGGTAAGTCTTCCATCATTCAAGGAAAAAGATAATCCACTGGCAGGTAAGCATCTCAGAGTTAAGGTCAATGTTCAATTATAGAGACTCTATTAGCCTTGATATGTATCTCCTTCCTACCTGCATCTTTTCCTATTTGTATTTCAATATGCTGTGATGAGTGCCTTTTTAGAGAGTAGCCTATTTGTATATTTTAAAACGTTCAAGTGGATGATAAACAAAGCTTTAAGAATATATTATAAAAGCCCAAATCTTATATTCTAAGGTGCAATATAATAAGATGGTTAAAAGCCATACTGTGCGGTTCAAAGCCCAATTCAGCTACTCTTGATTTTGGATAAAGTTTAACCTCTCTGTGATTCAGCTTCCTTATCTCTAAAGTGGAGGAAATAAGAGTACATCCTAATAGGGTGATTTGGAAGAATAAATGTATTAATATACAGGAAGCACTTAGGAAACACTAAAAACAATTTTCTCTTATTATCTCATGTGTGTGTGTGTGTGTGAGTGTGTGTGTGTGTGTGTGTGTGTGTGCTCAGTCCCTCAGTTATGTCCATCTCTCTGCAACCTGTCAGGCTCCTCTGTCCATGGAATTTTCCAGGCAAGAATACAAGAGTGGGTTGCCATTTCCTCCTCCGTGGCATCTCCCCGACCCAGGGACTGAACCCACGTCTCCTGTGTCTCCTAATTGGCAGGCGGATTCCTTATCACTGTACCACCTGGGAATCCCAAATATCTCATGAGGTAATGTTAATCTCTATCAGTACATGGTATGATTAAAATGTCATATCCTATTTGGCCCCTGAACTGTATCCATTCAAATGCAGTGTATAATGCTTACCTACTGTGGCAGATGCTGACGAGAGCAGAGATTTGCCCCAGGAGCCCCAGCCTGCCCATCCCCCTCCACGTGGAGCGGAATCCACAGCCTGTAAAAAAACCAGATTAGCCACAAGGTCAGCAATTCGTTTATCCCTGAATGGGAAAATATCCATTCGTTTGAAACACAGAGAAGGTTAAACAAATCACCAACAACCATATCTCACTGGATTATAGTTTATAAGGACCATAAAAGAATATACCAAACCACACTGCAATGTGTACTTTGGAATCAAACTAATGTGTAGTGGTGTTGGCATCTGAGGGCTTAGCTTCAAGTGAGAAGGGAATTTGATGTCAACCAAGACCCAAATCTCCCATTATCTGGAAGACAGTGACAGGGCTGTGGAGGGGAGGGGAAGATGTAATACCTTAGGGCACAGAGTGACTTGAAAAACTCCAAAACAACCTTGACTCATGCAATTTTTTCCCCAGAACCAAAAAAAAAGGTGCTCTTCAAGGTAGACAGAGTTAACTTTCAAATCTCTAGGGTGGTAGGAGGAGCTTTGGCATGGATGGTAGCAGGCAAGCTGTCTACAAAAGCATCAGTAAACTTGAAGCTGGGGAGCAGCAACAGGAAGCCTTTGGAGGTAGACAACTTTCAAGGTGTCCAATCCACTCACAGTGGCCCCTGGAACTGTATCTCTCACTGTCGGTGGGCACAGTTGATTCAAATTCGTTTTCCTATGTATTTGGATTGGGACACAGATTCTTGTTCAGCTTGAATAGAAGGTCCACCATGCAGACTAAGAATTAAGAGAAAGCAGAGTGAGCAGAATGAAGGAGATAAGCTCAGGGAAGCTGTCTGGATTCCAGATAGTTTCTCTACCCTGGTTCCTGTCTCTCTCCAAAGCCCTGCGGCATTCCTACCTTTGGGTTCTATGTGATTGCAGCACAGTGTTTCTCTCTTTCTCTCAATACTTTTGTTCACTGATATATCCACAGAGCATAGAAGAGTTCATGGCATATAATGAATGCTTATTTATTTATTCAGTTTAGCTGTTGAAAAAATGACTGAAATTCATTGATTTTCTTAGGTGTGCAATAGTTTCCATAACTTGTGACCAACGCATCCTGACTTAAAAAAAAAAAAAAAAGAACCACTCCTCTCCCTTAATATCCAGGAGTACATTTTACAAAAGAATTACAGCGATTTCATTGCAAGAAAGGAAAGGAAGAAGTTAAGGAGGAAGTGAAAAATTCCTACAGAGTTTGTAGATTCTATAACTTTTGACCCAAGGCTGGTCCATCATCCTCCCCATCTGCCTTCCCCTGCAGTCTTCCACCCTTTCAGATAAGAGCAGCCATGTGAAACAGCTTTGACCAATGAGATATAAATGAGAAAGGGTTCACTTTCCTGATAAATCGTACAATTACAGCTGGTGACAACCCTCCCCTCTCCTTTAATCCTGCCCTGAATGTGAACCTGGTGCTTGACACTGAAGCAGCCAATTTTGCTGCCTTAAGGGACAGGCCAGGGAATCACACTGGTTCTGGTCCTGGTGGGCTACTAAACAAATATGAGTTATTGCCTATCTCCATTCTGTTAAATGAGAAAAAAAAAAATCACTATTTTGTAAGCCATTATATGGTAAGTTTTAGTTGAGCTTTCCTGATGGCTCAGATGGTAAAGAATCTGCCTGCAATGCAGATTCGATCCCAAATGCTATTCCTAACTGATTCACTTAGTTACTATCAAACACCATCCATCAATGTAGACTACTGGTTACGTGTAAACATTATGGAATTAGATTGCTTGGATTTGACTCTAGGCTCTACTATTTTGGACAAGTTAATTACTCAAGTCTTTTAAAGTCATCATCAACATTACAAAATGCAGCCATGAGGATAAGAACCAATAACCTCACAGGTTTATTGTAAAAATTAAAATAATTCACAGAAAGCTGTGAGCATAGTGCTAACACATAATAAATACTCTAGAAATGTTAACTGTTAATAATAAGAATAATTAACTAGTTTTAACACTAAGAAGCAAAAAGCTATGAAAGTTGGCTGACATTTTTTTTCTGTTTGGAAACAATGAGAAGCTTGTTAACGTGAATGGAAATACTCAAGATTCATGACAGTCTGCGTTCATTTTTGGTGTCTACATTGATTTACTTCACTTGAGCAATGAAGCCAGTGGCAATTTTATACCATGATGAAGACAGATGTAAGTTGGTGATTAATATAATTCTTTCATGGGATAAATCACTACCTATGTGATTAGGGAAAGTTAATACACTTAAGGGTGACAGCTTCTGACTCAAATTTACAATACTTAATATGCTCTGACAGCTGGTAATTGACTAGCAAATGGAAATAAATGTTAAATGAGTCTAGAACTTTTTGCAGTATAAGTGACTACTTCAATTGCTTTATTAATAAAGCTTCTTTGACATTGAGCTGTGACTTCTTGATCAGCTACAAAGAATGGCAAATACTCAAATAACAAAATGTGTACATTTAACATAAAAACCATATAAACTGTTTGACACGGATTGTAAATATATCCAGTGGAGTACTGTCTCCACTTTAAGTGGCTTTAATGTCACATGCTTATGAGACTATAAAGTAGGCAGCATAGATCTACTCAGGTACCCCATTTTCATACATGAAAAATTTAAAGCTTTTTCCTCATTCTCACCCATGTAACTCCCACCTCCTTTAACAGACAACTTTACATCCTAATCCACAGAAAAAATAGAAGCCATCTGATAAGAACTCTATCAACTTCCTGCCCCCTCCCCCTAAACTCTTAGAAGAATGAGCGTCATATCGTAACAGCAAATCAGATTTGGCTTGATCAGGAGGGATCTCCAAAACTCAACTGGAGATTATTGATACATCTATAAGTGTTGTGTGCACCTAAGAAGATGAAAGAGTGCAAGATTATATCAAGTTCAAAGTTCTTTAAATAGAAAAGACATTTACATATCGGGTATTCCATTTAAAGGTCTTTATCATTAAATAGAAAATTCATTTATTTGTTTTTAAGTTATCAAGTAGAAAAATATGTATACATCCTAGAATTCCATTAAATTCAAAGGTTTTCAGCACTTAAGATAGAAAATATATGTACCTCTTTTAAAAGATAAACACCAACCTGATAGCCCTATTTCCTTTACTAGATTAAGATTTAGAGACTATGTATATAGCTTTGGTTTGGGGATAAGGACAGTAGAAGTTGTGAGACCAAACCCTCTTTAAGTTTTGTAACTCATGACACAGCTGTTCTAAGGAGGGCTCAGTGTGACATTTGGGAGGATGTAAATTGCTCGGATGCCTGCACCTCTGTTGAAATATTTGCTAAAAAATGGCCTCCGTTGTTCCCAAGGAACTTTCTTTCTTGGTTAGTATGCACCATTCAACTCCAGGGAGATTTAAAATTAAGTATAGAAAGCTTTTAAAGCATGAAAGTCATACAATTAATCATTTTGTGGATATTTCTTCTTTTCTGTACTACTGATGCTTAAAGGAATTTGAGTGATTATAGTGACAATGTTTTGAAAATCAATTAAAAATGAATAATTGAATTATCAGACTTCTGATTTTTAAGTTGAAATGTATCTAAATTTATGCATAATGTTTAAAGTCAAGTGGGCCTTAGGAAGCATCACTATGAACAAAGCTAGTGGAGATGATGGAATTCCAGTTGAGCTATTTCAAATCCTAAAAGATGATGCTGTGAAAGTGCTGCACTCAATATGCCAGCAAATTTGGAAAACACAGCAGTGGTCACAGGACTGGAAAAGGTCAGTTTTCATTCCAATCCCAAAGAAAGGCAATGCTAAAGAATGCTCAAACTACTGCACAACTATACTCATCTCACATGCTAGCAAAGTAATGCTCAAAATTCTCCAAGCCAGGCTTCAATAGTATGTGAGCCATGAACTTCCAGATGTTAAAGTTCGTTTTAGAAAAGGCAGAGGAACCAGAGACCAAATTGCCAACATCTGCTGATCATCGAAAAAGCAAGAGTTCCGGAAAAACATCCACTTCTGCTTTATTGACTATGCCAAAGCCTTTGACTGTGTGGATCACGATAAACTGTGGAAAATTCTGAAAGAGATGGGAATACCAGACCACCTTACTTGCCTCCTGAGAAATCTGTATGCAAGTCAAGAAGCAACAGTTAAAACTGGACATGGAACAACAGACTGGTTCCAAACCAGCAAAGAAGTATGTCAAGGCTGTGACTGTCACCCTGCTTATTTAACTTATATGCAGAGTACATTATGAGAAGCATGGGGCTGGATGAAGCACAAGATTGCCAGGAGAAATATCAATCACCTCAGATATGCAGATGACTCTACCCTTATGGCAGAAAGTGAAGAAGAACTAAAGAGCCTCTTGATGAAAGTGAAAGAGAAGAGTTGGCTTAAAGCTCAACATTCAGAAAACGAAGATCATGGCATCCGGTCCCATCACTTCATGGGAAATAGATGGGGAAATAATGGAAACAGTGACAGACTTTATTTTGGGGGGCTCCACAATCACTGCAGATGGTGACTGCAAGCCATGAAATTAAAAGATGCTTGCTCTTTGGAAGAAAAACTATGACCAACCTAGACAGTATATTAAAAAGCAGAGACATTACTTTGCCAACAAAGGTCCGTCTAGTCAAAGCTATGGTTTTTTCAGTAGTCATGTATGGATGTGAAAGTCGGATCATAAAGAAAGCTGAGAGCCAAAGAATTGATGCTTTTGAACTGTGGTGTTCAAGAAGACTCTTGAGAGTCCCTTGGACAGCAAGGAGACCCAACCAGTCAATCCTAAAAGAAATCAGTCCAGAATATTCACTAGAAGGACTGATGCTGGANATGTTGAGTCTCTGCATCTGTCCTGCAAGCCCTTTTAAAAAATTTCTTTTATGATTTCCATTTCTTTGTGTTTTTACTTTCTGTGTTGAGAAATGTGTTTCTTAATCATATAGGCCTGAATTCAATCCTCAACAGAAAATAACAGCTCCTTTAGTTCATCTGTAGAATTTGTAAAGTTATAAAAAAACGAAAACAAAAATCAAAAACTCTTTAAATTCCATAATCTCTCTTTTTTTTTTCTCTTCATATATTAGAACTGAATTTTTGAGCACTATTGTTATTGTTCTGTTTTAAATCTCAGAAATTAAAACATCCTTATTCTCCAGCAGTTCTGGTTTATGAGGAGCTGCCAGTTTTAGGCATTCTGCTGTTTCTCTCTGGTTGCTGGGTCCGATAGGTGCTTTTGTTATTTTCTTTCTCCAATGAGTGGCTCCATTCACCCCTGAGATATTAGCTGATAAGTTGAGGAGGCTCTTGAAAGATGGCAAGGCCAGTTGAATGCAGTAATCTGTGTTATATGGAACTGGCAATGGACCTCCTGGCAAGCAGTCAGTCCTTGCTCATGGAGCTTCTCCTGGACTGTTCTGCTCCAAGCCATGACTCAGGCATTCAGGTACCTTTTATTTAATAGGCCTTTAATCATTTGGTACCTTTTCATGATCCTCTGTGGGATCTAGTAATTGTAGTAAATTGCATACACTTTAGAAAGTCTACTAAAACAGAGCAGGATAAGGAGTATATAGGAATATAAGGAATATACTGGAAATACGTATGGGGACATAGTTGCATTTAAATAGAGATGATCAGAGTGGACTTTGTTAGGAAGGTGACATTTATGAAAAACATTGAAGAGTGTTGACACATAAGGATAAGTGAAGCAAGAGCATCCTAGGGGAGAATAGACAATGCGAAGGCATTAAAGTGAGAGCAAGTCTGGAGCACTCAGGGAGCGGCTGGTGTGGACGGAGTGTAGTGGTAGTGGGATGAATACAGAGGAGACTATTAAGAGATCAGCTTAGAGTGGTAATGGAGGGCCTAGGTTACTACCACAAGCCAATAAGAGTTGGTGATGGTTGGCTCTGTGGTGGTAGCACTGGGGGTTGTGGAGGGGAATGTAGTATAACGCACTCAAATTTTAGATATGACTTGAAGGTAAAGCCAAAAGGAGTTCTGGATTGATTTGAGAGATAAAGAAAGGGTTTAAGGATGTTATTTAAGTAACATTTATGGGGCACTTACTATGCCTAGGCATTTGACAAATATTCAAAAGCAGAGATATTACTTTGCCGACTAAGGTCCGTCTTGTCAAGGCTATGGTTTTTCCAGTAGTCATGTATGGATGTGAGNTAATAAGGAAATGCTCCCCTTTTCAAAGCTATCGGTAGGGGAGGGGAGGTGCCGGGAGGGGAATATCTGTCTGTCAGTTAGCGCTCTCTCTCTCTGTAGCATTGAGGAGGTTTACAAAGTGCTCTCAAAAGCAGAATTCATTCGATTTGCTCAAAATGTAAGAAGATGGATGTGTAGGAGTATCCTGACTTTTTATTTTGCTATCTTTATTAGCAAACTTGTTATAACTTTTAGAAGTCTGAAACTGGAATGTATAATCTAGCCTTCATGAGCACACATATCTTGACTCAATGAAACTTCTATAGCTTCTTTGAATCATCTTTGGTCAGAATGTCATAGTTAAGATATATATTTTTTAATGTACAAAAGTATATATTAATAGTAGCAGTTACAATAACAATTGGGAACCAGTGCACCCCAGTAGAAAGACAGCATGGAGGGAACATAGGTTCCAAAGTCAGGCACACAGGTAAATACAGGTATAGGGCATATCCTATTGGTTATGTTTCTTTGGGGAATTCAGACTAATATCCACCCTGTCATCATTCTTTCTTTCTTCTCCACTCCCAATTATTTCTCAAAGCTCTGTCAGTGGTTAAAATGTTCAGCTAGAGTTGAGACCCTTTGATCTAGGAATTCTTAATCCCTCAAGGAGTCCATGGATGGCTTTAAAGTGTCTGTGATATCATGGAACAGATAGACAAAATTTTGCATGTATGTTTACATAACTGATCCAAACTCCCAGCTGGTCCTCAGATCCCTTCCATGATATTCAGCAGAATGATCATTTGTTTTTGTTTAAATATCTCCAGTGATGGGAAAACCCTTCCTTTCATCTCATCTTAGAACAATTCTGAGGGTTGATTTGAGGAAACTGAGGCCCAAGAAGTCTGCTTTTGAGTAAAAGAATCACAAAACATTAGTCAGAAGGATACCTCGTGGTCTTCATGGGCAAATTCTTCATTTTACAGAGGAAAAACTGAAGCACAGAGAAATTTGGTGTCCTGCCCAAACTAAGAGAGTTAACGATAGATGGGGGATGAAAGCCCAGCCCCTCAACTCCCCACTTAGCCTGCCTCCCTCACTGCTTGCAGCAGAGTCACCTCAAGGAGGGGCCGTATGGGGCACACTTCGGGAGAGGAGGGCTGATCCCCCTACACTGTAGCATCCTTCTAGAAGGCAGGTTTGGAGGAGAGTGGCCCATCTCCTCAAGTCCTGCAGAGTGTCTCCCCACCCCTTCTGATCCCCACGTGGATGGAGGGAAAGGTGTCAGGAAAACCCAGCTTGGTCATACTGACGTGGAATGAGGTAGTGACATGGAGATACTGGCCTGACTTATCCCCCAGAGAGCCAGATGCAGGCGCTGAAGTGAAGCACAAAGGTGTTCTGCTGCTGGTCCCCAGAAGGTGGTATGTGACGATAAAAGAGGAATCTGAAGGTTTCAGATCTTCAGAGTGGATTTGTAAATATGCAGTAAAATTTAAGTGATGTTAAAGAAGTATTAACTTGTTTAGGGGGGAATTAGGTTCATTAATAATTTGGACTCATATTCAATATTACAATATCGCTCACTTACTGAGTGGCTCCCTTACTGAGTAGCTTAATATCTTATTGGGTTGCTTAAGATCTCTGAGCCTGATGCTCTCATCTATAACTTGGGGTTAATAATATCCAGCTTAGAACCTCAAGGAACTGTTGTATGGAATAAATTCCTTAATGTATAGAGTAGTTAGGAGAGTGCCTGTTGTGTCCAATAATTTGGTGGTAGTTATTGTTAATAAAAATACAATCAACAAAATGAAAATATTAAAATGACCAATTATTCTCATATACACCTTTTATCACCAAACAATACATCTCTGATGATAGAGGTAATGTCAGAGTGTATACTGAATTTCCAATTCCTAACCTCACAGCTTGGCACAATCTATGCCCATGGCAGGTATCAGTAAGAACGCGGTCAAATGAACCACTCCTACCGGATCACTCTGTTCTTTCAGGGGTATTTCAGATCCAGGTTCTGCCTCGAGGCTCACGGCATCAACACACTCAGCGAGGGCATCCTCAGTCATTTCTCCGTTGAGAGGTGGCTCCATGGCGCCAAGGTCTTTGGGCTCCTCAGCGAGTCCAGTGTCAGCAGTCTCTGCACCCTGAACAGCCTCATTTTCATGCACATCTCTTCTGGGATTTGCTGGCGTTAGCTCATTTGAAATTGCAGCTGAATCACAGTGCACTTCTGCATCTTTGGGTAAAGTATCACTGTTGGGCTCGTTGGTAATTTCTTCTTTGTCTCCAGAGGCTAATGTGTCATCGCCATTGTCAGACATTTTAATATCTGTTAACATGATTACAAACAAACAACTTACTCTTTATCTGAATTGTTAAATTTTAATTCAAAGCCCTGAATAATTAAATCTGGTGGAGGTAAGCTTTTTTCTACCAAGAAGAAACTTTATGTAACCTCTGTGAAGGCCAAATAGTGGCCCGCCAAAATATCCATGTCATAATTCTTGGAATGTGACTTGGCTTCCTATGCAGTGAGGTCCTTATATCTTTATTTTAGACTAATGAAATTATCAGGCTTCCCAGGTGGCTCAGTGGTCAAGAATCTGCCTGCAATGCAGGAGATGCAGGAGACATAGTTTCCATCCATGTTCACCTTGTGAATGCTACTTTATATGGCCAAAAGGACTTTGAAGATATGATTAAATTAAGAATCTTGGATTACCTGCATGGGTCTTAATTGAAATCACAAGTGTCCTTATCAGAGCAAGGCAGAGGGAGATCTGACTGCAAAGAGGAAAAGGTAATGTGATGACAGAAGCAAAGATTGGAGTGATGCAATGATGATCATCTTCTCTGAAGATGAAGGAACAGACCACAAGCCAAGGAACACAGGTGGCCACTAGATGCTGAAAAAGTCAAGGAAAACATTCTCCCCTCAGACTCTAGAACTGTAAGAGAATACATTTGTACTGCTATAAATCACTGTGTTGGTTGTACTTTGTTGCAGTAGCAATAGGAACTAATACAGACCTACAGGGCTATCTTTAAACTTTCGTGGATCTTTCACCTGGCATGAGGAAATATGCATATAGGAACTAAGAGTATTATCTGTATCTGTGAAAGTATTTACTTCATATGACTTAATTATATTTGTAACCATAATAAAAATAAGCATGGAAAATACCTGCGAACTTATTTAAAAATGCTTGACATTTAGTATTGCAATTTGGTCAGAAATTCAAATTGAAAAAAATATACATACACAGAAGTGTGCCTTGTTGGGTACCAGCCCATGAAGGTCTGAGCTTTCTTTGGTCAATAGTTTAGATGGGGAAACACAAGGATGAAATGGAATAAAAGTGACATATTAAGCCAAATGAGGAATGGAGCCATTACAAAATAACATACAAAACAGAAACCTTTTTATGAAGCCTGTGAATTATTGCTACCATGTACAACAGTGCAGTTCAATAGAACTTGCAGTGATAATGAAATGTTCTGTATTTATGATGGCAAATATGGTAGCTAATAGTCACATATGGCTATCAAATACTTGAAATGTGGCTGGTGCAATGGAGGAACTAATTTTTAAATTTAATTTTAAATAATTTTAACTTAAATTTATATAGACATGTGTGGCTAGTGGCTACCTTAAATGGATAACATATATTCAGAAGGATAGTTCAAGATGATAATTTCCTTGTGTCTATTTGTGTGTGTGTGTGTGTATGTTCAATCGAATCAGTCATGTCAACTCTTTGTAACCCTATGGACTACAGCCTACCATGCTCCTCTGTCCATGGGATTCTCCAGGCAAGAATACTGGAGTGGGTTGTCATGCTTTCCTCCTGGGGATCTTCCTGACGAGGAGTTGAACTCATGTCTCCTGCATTGCAGGCAGATTCTTTATCATTGAACCACCTGGAAAGGCTGATAATTTCATTAGTCTAAAAAAATAGATAATGACCTCACTGTATAGGAAACCAAGTTGCAGGCTAGTCAGTGGGTATTTTTGTTGACCTCAGTGTTTACCAACTAGTCAAATCTCTGGTCACTGTTAAAACCACGGTATGTGGGAAGCCATTTCACATACTGGCCATGTGATGATAGTGGCCAACTTACAATTCATGTGCACATGCCAACTGTCTTGACCCTTCAAACAGTTGTTCCTTAAAATTGTCTAGCTATTTTCTTTTATCTCTCCCTTGGTGAATCTTGTTCCTTTCTCACAGTTTTACACCGTTCTATGTTGTGACTCTCAAATATCTACCTTCATTCCACAAAGACAGAAAGTAAATTAGTGGCTGTCTCATTGAAGGCAATGGCACCCCACTCCAGTACTCTTGCCTGGAAAATCCCATGGATGGAGGAGCCTAGTAGGCTGCAGTCCATGGGGTCGCAAAGAGTCAGACACGACTGAGCGACTTCACTTTCATGCATTGGAGAAGGAAATGGCAAGTGTTCTTGCCTGGAGAATCCCAGGGACGGGGAAGCTTGGTGGGCTGCTGTCTCTGGGGTCGCACAGAGTCGGACACAACTGAAGCAACTTAGCAGCAGCAGCAGCAGTGGCTGTCTGCAATTCGGGAGACCTGGGTTCAATCCCTGGGTCGGGAAGATCCCCTGGGGAAGGAAATGGAAACCCACTCCAGTATTCTTGGCTGGATAGACAGAAGAGCCTGGTGGGCTACAGTCCACGGAGTCACAGAGAGTCGGATACGACTGAGTGACTTCACTTTCACTTTCAGAGGCTGAAGGGAGGGGGGATGAGTAATGACTGCTAATGGATGTGGATTTCTTTTGTGGGTGATGAAAATGTCCTAAAACTGAATAGTGGTTATGGCTATACAATTCTGTGAATATATTACATTCACAAAAGACTGTCAGGTGACTGTTGGTTCAGTATGTTTTAACATATTTAAGGCCCATTTAGAGTAACTGTCTCCTCTATATTTTGCTCCTCCTAACTGGATATACTTTTTCTTCCTCTGAACTCTCAGGGCACTTTGCATCTATCTCAGTTCGGATGGTTACAATCATCTTTTATTAGAGTCGTTTGAGTGTTATCCTAATATGTTGTAAATACTATGAAGACAAGAATCTTCCTTAGTCTTCATATTTTATACAGCACTTAACATGGTTTCCTGAACACTGTAGTAAACTCAACAAACATGTGTATTGAGTTATATTAATATTTTTGGAAAGATTTAAAATTAAAGTGTAATTTGAAATGAAAGTAAGCAGCAAATGCCTTTACCTCATTCACTACTCAGGAGCTATCTTACAGCAAGTGGTTTCAAATGACCCATACTGCCTTTCCTCTGTTCCTTCACCTACAAGATAACTGGGTTAGAATGTCTCTTTTTAAACAAAAATACTTGAATTCGCTGATAACACAACTATAAACAAGTCTGCAGACGGGAAAGGCAAAGAATGCATCCTCCCCTTTGGCTGATACATTAAGTTTCGGGTATTCAAGGTTGGAGATGGTCTGTCAGTAAGTATGGTCAATGCCTAGTTAAAGTTGTAAAGAGTGATTCTGGCTACCTCACAGAAGAGGGACTGTTACTATGGTTTATGGGAGAGGGAGGAGATTGAGGGAGGGTAATTGAAAAACTACTGTCATGTGGAAGCTTATAAAATTTTTGTGAAAACCAGTCAGGACTGGCCTGGACAGAGGTTTGCAAACTACAGCCAGGTGCCTAAATCTGCCTTCCCTCTGTTTTGGTAAATAAAGTTTTATTGGAACACAGACATGCTCACTTGTTTATATAACGTCTGTGGGTTCTCTAGTATAAGAGCAGAGGTGAAGAGTGGCGAGAGAGACCACATGGCTCCCAAAATTGCAAAGCCTAAAATAGTTACTATCTGGCCCTGTATAGAAAATGTTTGCTGACCCATGGTCTAGGACATTCCTTCATTGCCATGGTCTAGAGTTCTCTCAATTTACCCTTATCATCACCTGGGTCCTAGGGGTATGACCATAAGGAGATTGAGCACATACTTGGACATCACTTATATTCCCCTTTTTGTGTTCATCAACACTTAGCCAAAGGTACTGTCTGATATTTATTTTCTTTGTAAGATAATTTGAAAAACCTTATCATTAATCTGGATTATTAAGAAGTTCCAAACTATTTCACTTCTCTATCAGCAGGAACATGAGAATAAACCTGGTTGTAATAAACATTTATGAGAGAATAAAAAGCATTAGAAACATTTTGTATCTGCTTCACCTTAAACTGTTGTGATACTGTTCCTAGTGCTAAAATATTTCAGCACATACCATGGAACATCTACATGGATTAGTTGTATTTTATGCTCTGGGGGTGGCTGGTTAACATTTTAAATGTCCTATTAAGGAATATAGTTTTCAAGGTCTTTAGTTACCATTTCAGATTCTGTAATGGACTGCTCACCTCATGAGAGGGTTCAACCATCCCTCTCTCTGAACACTATTTATTAGGGGGTACTATTAAAAGCTTTCCCAGCGGCTCAGATGGCAAAGAATCTGCCTGCAATGCAGGAGACTCAGGTTCGAACCCTGGGTTGGGAAGATTCCCTGGAGAAGGGAATGCCTACCCACTCCAGGTTTCTTGCCTGGAGAATCCATGGACAGAGGACCATGGCGGGCTACAGTCCATGGGGTCACATGACTGAGCAACTAACACAATACATTATTTAAAGTATTTTTCACTGATACAATGGAAACGGTGCTTAAAGTGGATTGGCAAGAAATTCTGTACGGATACTTTCTGCTCTTCCATTTCCAGGGCAAAAGATTATACTGAATCCAGGAGTTACCGAGCTTTGCCATAGATTTTTTCTAGTTCTTGTACTCATTGCAGGAGTACATCAAAGCCTGATTACAAGGTTAGCTGAGTCCTGCCTCCAGAGCAGTCCTCACCCAAGGACTAAAAAGACAGAGCTAGAACTTCATCAACTGACAAGAATAAGCTGTATATTTGAGCCTGGTTGCTAACGTACATGGGAGTGTGTGGCAGAAGTCCTGAGAGTGGACTCTGGTTCTATCAGTCGCACAGAGGAGCCTACCACTCTCACCCATCTCTGATGGCCAAACTGCCGTAGGTCAGGTCACCTCAACTGTGGAAAAATGACCACAACAAAACCTCTCTTCCGTGTGGCTACTCTGTATCCAATGATCAACATGAAGCCATTCTTTCAGAAATACACGTGACATTCAGCTGTAAGGAGCTGAACCAATACTGGTAGGACCCATTTATGGACAACTTATTTCAGGAAGACTATATTTTTACATCTTTTCAAATAATCAAAATGGTCAGCCCAATTTAACTTCTAATTGTATGTGAACTTTTCTACCTGTTACAAGTCCATATTTTCCCTGAATCTAAACCAAAAAAAGAAAGCTTACTCCAAATCTTTTTTATTCTGGTAGACCTTGGTCTACTCTGGATGTTACGACAGGAGAGAGGTAGTCATTTTTAAAACAGTGCCCTTCCACATGAAGTCATTACAGACTCTGTGTTCTAAGACACAGCTGTTCCTATGTAGGGAATGTTGGTGGCTGGGATGCACGCTGTGTGTCCTGGTTTGGCCCCCATCTCTGCCTGGGTGCCCCAGAAGGAGTCAGATTTAAACTTGCCCTAATTTATGGTTTGGACTGTTGACCATTACAGCCATGTCCTGTGGCTTTGATGCTAGGGAGCCTCAAGCCACAGAAACAAGGAAGTTTCTTCAGTAAACTCCACAAGAGGAAGAGTGGCATATAAAGAAGCCTTTGTGGGCTGGGAATATAAGTTAGTTTTTCATGAGTCAATTCATTCATCACCTAAAATGCTCCCAGAGCTATGCTAGGTATTGGAGCAACAATTTCATGGCTCCAAAAATAAGTTTAAAATGGAAGACATCCTTCAGAAAACGAATAATCTGTTTCCATCTGATTCCTGGTCAGTGAAGGTCCAGGAAACTACTGCATCTAACACAAACTGGTTAAATGATGATTTAAAACAGCACATCACAGCAAGTAAAGAAGTGCCTGAACTAGACTGATCTCATACAAGGGAGAACCTTGGAAGAGGCTTTGAATGTTATTAAGGCATGATGGGAAAAGAGTAAATGCAAGTGCTAGGAATGAATCTAGACATGCAGATCGGATGCTATTGGCTGGGCCAAGAGCCACATGGAGGAATACCAAGGGATGGGAGGGATGGATGCTGAGGTGGNGAGTGGGCCTCAACCTGGAGGCTGTGAATAGAGGTGCTGCTGGCTCAGGGAGCTAGCCGGGGTGGAAGCGCCGGCGTGCCGGCGTCTGCAGCGGGAGAGATGATGGATGATGAGCTTGGTGGGAGGGCAAGGCCGGAGCTCGGCTTTTCCAGGCCAAGGGCTGGCAAACCCCGGGATGGGACATGCTTCGCCTGTGCCCGCCGCTGCGGACACCCCGCAGCTTGCCTCTCACTGGGACCTGGGACGCGGGGGAAACTTTTTCAGACTTGCTTTGTGCTGGGACCGAATACTTCGGGAGCACAAGGCAGGCTCCGCAGAGGTTCACGCCGGCCGAGGGGGCAGAGCAGGAGTGCGGGCGTGTGGGTGTGTGCATGAGCGTGGACCCGGAGCGACACACACTCACACACACACACTCACACGCCCGCACCCACGCGGGGCCCTCGGCCGCGCCGCCGCGCCTGCCCGGACCTTCACCTCCAGGGCCGTTCCCTCCGATCCTGCGCCCGGTGCCCAGCCCCTGCCGACTCCGGGAGCCGAACGGGATAAGCAGAGACGGCAGGGTCTCCCATCACCCCGCGGCAGCTGCTCCCGCATCCCNCCACGAGAGGCAGGACGGCCTCAGGAATGGGTACAAGTGCCAGGACAGCATGAAGTCTAGGTGGGACTTTTCTGCCATCGTGTGGAGTTAAGCCCTTCCCTTCCCTCCAGAGTCTACTCAGGCATTCTCCAACAGCAGCCTACAGGGTCCCTAGCCCTATGGGCAAGTCTATGAATCTACAATCTCCATTCAAGTTCAAGTAAGCCCTCGGCACGCTCTTCTCTGGGGGGTGCCTTTACCCTCTGTTTCCTCTGGCAGAAGCACCAGCAGCTCAGGCCAGAGGCTGTGGAGCAGAGACTGCTCCTGGAGGTGACAGATGACCCTGGAGGAGCTGAGGCGCCAACCTCCCTGGGGTGCAAAGAGGACAGGGGCGCTTCTCTTCTCAGGATCAGGCAGACACAGGTGCCAGGGACGGGAAGATGATGCTACGACCCCAGGTCCCGCGTCCGCATTCCAGCCCAGGAGGCTCTGAGGTGCAGGCTCTGGACCCCGGTGCTCGCCCTTACCCCAGCAACACAGCACAGCCAGAACCAGAATGCAATAAATAGAGGCATGGGGCCTGGAGGTGAAGGGCGCCAGGGTGGTGCTAGCTTTCCGACGCTGTCTGCGGCACTGCAGGCTGGTCCATACAGAAGCGTTTCAGAGGAGGGGCACTTGAGTCTTCCTCTTCCTCAGCAATCTGTGTCTCTAGAGGAACTGGTTCTTCCTTCGTGAGGGTCGGAGGTTCATCAGCAACTTCCGAGGCAGGCAGGGAGGGCTCCTCAAGGATCTCTTGGCCCAGCGTGGGGGGCTGGGAGTCATCTGTGCGGAAGTCAGGGGTGTGTGCAGGGCTCAGGGACTCGCTCTGCTGGGGACTGGGGCTCGAGTTGGTGCTGCTGTCCACCTTGAGCTGATAGACATCAGACACGGAACTCTGGTTGCTCTTTTCATCCTGGAATTCAAGAAGGAGAGAGGAATTGGCTGAGGCATCAGAGGGAGAGCCATTAGGTTCCCGGGCTGCGGAACTGTTCGATTTTGACTTTTCTTTCTCCTTGCTGTCTGTCACAGGAACCCACTTAAATATCCTAAGTGACGTGTCACCCACAGTCACCCACTTCTTCTCCCTGACCCAGACGCCTTAATACTCAGAGTGCTCAGTCTGGCCAACGGGAACCCCTCAAAGATTGTTAGTATACAGGACAGTTCAGAACGCAAGGTTCCTCCGGCAGGCGGGCGCGGAGACTACGCCCGCGCGGACCCGCAGCTAAACTAACCCCTCAGACCCGGCGTCTCCGGAAGCCAGCAGCTCCCCGCCCTCGCCGCGCTGCCGGGGGCAGGGGGAGCCTATTTCATTCTTTTTAATGGCTGAGTAATATTCTATTACCCACATTTTCTTTATCTAGTCATCTGTAGACATTTAGGTTGCTTCCATGTCTTGGCTATTGNTCCCAGCCCTCGCCGCGCTGCCGGGGGCAGGGGGAGCCTATTTCATTCTTTTTAATGGCTGAGTAATATTCTATTACCCACATTTTCTTTATCTAGTCATCTGTAGACATTTAGGTTGCTTCCATGTCTTGGCTATTGTAAACAAAGTTGCAATGAACATGTGGGTACATGTAGCCTTTCAAACCATGTTTTTCTCCAGATATATGTCCAGGAGTGGGATTGTTGGATCTATGATAGTTCTATTTTTAGTTTTTTAAGGAACGTCCCTATAGTTCTCCATAGTGACTGTACCAATTTACCTTCCTACCAACAGTGTAGGAGGGTTCCCTTTTCTCCACACCTCCTCCAGCATTTATTCTTTGTAGATTTTTTGATGATGGCTATAATGACTGATGTGACATGACATCTAGTTATAGTTTTGATTTGCATTTATCTAATAATTAGCAATGTCGAATGTCTTTTCATGTATCTCATGGTCAGCTATATGTCTTCTTTGAAAAAATGTCTGTTTAGGTCTTCTTATTTATTTTAATTGAGCCTCATTCAGTTCAGTCGCTCAGTCATGTCCGACTCTTTGCAACCCCATGAATCACAGCACACCAGGCCTCCCTGTCCATCACCAACTCCCAGAGTTCACCCAGACTCACGTCCATCGAGTTGGTGATGTCATCCAGCCATCTCATCCTCTGTCGTCCTCTTCTCCTCCTGCCCCCAATCCCTCCCAGCATCAGAGTCTTTTCCAATGAGTCAACCCTTTTCGTGAGGTGGCCAAAGTACTGGAGTTTCAGCTTTAGCATCATTCCTTCCAAAGAAATCCCAGGACTGATCTGCTTTAGGATGGACTGGTTGGATCTCCTTGCAGTCCAAGGGACTCTCAAGAGTCTTCTCCAACACCACAGTTCAAAAGCATCAATTCTTCAGCACTCAGGTTTCTTCACAGTGAGCCTCATTAGTTGTGAATTTTAGAGACTAATCCCTTGTTGGTTGCAAATATTTTCTCCCACTCTGTGGGTTGTCATTTCCTTTTGTTTATGGTTTCCTTTGCTGTGTAAACACATTTGAGTTTAATTGGGTCCCATTTTTTTATTTTTGTTTTTACTTCCATCACTCTAGGAGACAGCTTGAAAAAGATATGGCCACTATTTATGTAAAGAGTGTTCTGCTTATGTTTTCTTCTAAGAGTTTTATAGTATCTGCTCTTACATATAGGTTTTTAATCCATTTTGAGTTTATTTTTGTGTATGGTGTTAAAGAATGTTCTAATTTCCTGTTCCTTACATATAACTATTCAGTTTTCCCAGCACCATTTATTGAAGAGATTGGTTTTTTTCCTCATTGTATAGTTTTGCCTCCTTTGTCATAGATTAACTGACCATAGGTGTGTTGGTTTATTTATGGGCTTTCTATTCTGTCCCATTGATTTGTATTTCTGTTTTTGTGCCAGTATCATACCATTTTGATTACTGTAGCTTTGTCTATAGTCTTAAGTCAGAATGCCTGATTCCTCCAGCAATCAAGTAAGAAAACTTTTCATATCCTTCTGTGTTAAATGCTGCTGGTAGTTAAGATGAAAGTTGAGACTTGACTTTTGGATTTGGCAGTATGGTCATTGGTGACCTTCACAAGGGTTGTTTCTCTGGAGCTGAAGGGAAGGATACTTGCATTGAGAGGGTTTGAGAGAATGGGAGGAGAATAATTAGAGACAGTGAGTGAAACAACTCTTTCAAGGATTTCTGGTGTAAAGAAGAGCAGAGTCTGGCATTTAGATCTCAGGGTCTCTGATCCTCACTGGGCTGGAGTAGAATCACCTGAAGAATTTTCAAAATAATACTGATGGCCGACTCCATCCCAGACTACTTAAGTCAGGATCTCTGGACATATGTGAGAGTTCCTGTCATTACATTCTCACCAACATTGGGGGTATTATGTTTGTTGCTGTTCAGTCACTCAGTTGTGTCCAACCCTTTGTGACCTCATGGACTGCAGCACACCAGGGTTCCCCGTCCTTTATTTTCTCTTGGAGTTTGCTCAAACTCATGTCCATTGAGTCGGGGATGCCATCCAACCATCTCGTCCTCTGTCATCCCCTTCTCCTCCTGCCCTCAGTCTTTCTCAGCATCAGGGTCTCTTCCAATGAGTCCACTCTTTGCATCAGGTGGCCAAAATATTGAAGCGTCAGCTTCATTTTAATATGGATTTATGGGAACTTTTTATATTTTTCTAAAATTAATATTTTTGTGTTGCAAGTTTCTCTTGGAATGGCTTTAAAAAAATACAGCAGATTTTGGTTTTAATATTAATATTTGAGTTATCAGTTTTATTTCTAGTGGTTTGTATATTTTATGATATTGATCATTTTCATATAGTTTATTTCTGAGCTGTTGGTAGGTGATATTTATTTATTGACTTTAGAGAAAGTTTTTTTAAAGAGCAAAAATCACAAAGTAATGCTTTGCTTCTGTACGCGGACAGTATATTTGCTGGCTTTAGACTATTTTACTTATCCTCCTATAATGCTATTTTGTTTTTTAAAAATAAAAGTAATACATGTACATAGAAAAGACATTAAAACAGGACAAAAGAGTATAAAAGGAAGAGTAAAAATATCTCCCTTCTTTGGTTCTTCTGCTCAAAGGTAACAGCTTTTAAAATATCCCCTCAGAAAAAAAGGAAATGGCAACCCACTCCGGTACTCTTGCCTGGACAATCCCATGGATGGAGGAGCCTGGTGGGCTACAGTTTATGGGGTCTCGAGGAGTCGGACATGACTGAACGACTTCACTTTCACTTTTCACTTTCATGCATTGGAGAAGGAAATGGCAACCCACTCCACTGTTCTTCCCTGGAGAATCCCAGGGATGGGGGAGCCTGGTGGGCTGCCATCTATGGGGTCACACAGAGTCGAACACAACTGAAGTGACTTAGCAGCAGCAGCAGCAGAAAAAAAAAGATTTTTATGCAGATGTTAGCATAACTATGTTGACCCTTGTGTTAGATGCCTGTGGCTGCCATAAAATATTCCCACAAATTGGTGGTTTAAAACAAGAGAAATAGATTCTTTCACACTTTTGGATGCCAGAAATCCAAAATCAAGGTGCTGACAGGGCTGTTAGCTGCTGGTGGGTCCAGACATTCCGTGGCTGTGGCTGCAGACTTCCAGTCTCTGCCTCTCTTTTCAACTGGTCTGTTCCTTTCTCTCTCTCTCTCTCTGTGTCTACTTTGTGTATGTCTTGCTCCTGGCAAAAAAATAACCTATGCAGGTGTCTGAGGGACCAGATTTTATGCAAATGCTCTCACACTCTCCTATTCTTTTCTTTGCTTTTCTTCATTTAACAGTATATCCTGAAGTCTTTCCACCTCAGTATAAAAAATGTAAGACTTGCATAGAATTCCAAAACTCTTTACTATAATGACTTGTCTTCTTGGGCAATCACTATTTCAGCCACTTTTTATTTATTGTCTTGCCTAAAACTCATAAGTGTTAGTCGCTCAGTCGTGTCCAACTCTTTGTGACCCCGTGGACCATAGCTGCCAGGCTTCTCTGTCCGTGGGATTCTTAGGCAAGAACACTGGAGTGGGTTGCCATTCCCTCCTCCAGGGGATCTTCCCAACCCAGGCACTGAACTCAGGTCAGTTGCAGGCTGATTCATTAATGGCTGAGCCACCAGGGAAGTCAGAAAAACTCATAAGCACTCCCATCTTATGAATGAACAATTGGAGTCTTTGGGGTTAAGTCACTTGCCCAGGGCCACACAGCTAGGGCACAGCCGTGGGAGGACTTCTGCCCAGCATTGTCTGTTTGTTCCACTGTCATGCCATCTTCCATATCNATTAAAACAGGACAAAAGAGTATAAAAGGAAGAGTAAAAATATCTCCCTTCTTTGGTTCTTCTGCTCAAAGGTAACAGCTTTTAAAATATCCCCTCAGAAAAAAGGAAATGGCAACCCACTCCGGTACTCTTGCCTGGACAATCCCATGGATGGAGGAGCCTGGTGGGCTACAGTTTATGGGGTCTCGAGGAGTCGGACATGACTGAACGACTTCACTTTCACTTTTCACTTTCATGCATTGGAGAAGGAAATGGCAACCCACTCCACTGTTCTTCCCTGGAGAATCCCAGGGATGGGGGAGCCTGGTGGGCTGCCATCTATGGGGTCACACAGAGTCGAACACAACTGAAGTGACTTAGCAGCAGCAGCAGCAGAAAAAAAAAGATTTTTATGCAGATGTTAGCATAACTATGTTGACCCTTGTGTTAGATGCCTGTGGCTGCCATAAAATATTCCCACAAATTGGTGGTTTAAAACAAGAGAAATAGATTCTTTCACACTTTTGGATGCCAGAAATCCAAAATCAAGGTGCTGACAGGGCTGTTAGCTGCTGGTGGGTCCAGACATTCCGTGGCTGTGGCTGCAGACTTCCAGTCTCTGCCTCTCTTTTCAACTGGTCTGTTCCTTTCTCTCTCTCTCTCTCTGTGTCTACTTTGTGTATGTCTTGCTCCTGGCAAAAAAATAACCTATGCAGGTGTCTGAGGGACCAGATTTTATGCAAATGCTCTCACACTCTCCTATTCTTTTCTTTGCTTTTCTTCATTTAACAGTATATCCTGAAGTCTTTCCACCTCAGTATAAAAAATGTAAGACTTGCATAGAATTCCAAAACTCTTTACTATAATGACTTGTCTTCTTGGGCAATCACTATTTCAGCCACTTTTTATTTATTGTCTTGCCTAAAACTCATAAGTGTTAGTCGCTCAGTCGTGTCCAACTCTTTGTGACCCCGTGGACCATAGCTGCCAGGCTTCTCTGTCCGTGGGATTCTTAGGCAAGAACACTGGAGTGGGTTGCCATTCCCTCCTCCAGGGGATCTTCCCAACCCAGGCACTGAACTCAGTTCAGTTGCAGGCTGATTCATTAATGGCTGAGCCACCAGGGAAGTCAGAAAAACTCATAAGCACTCCCATCTTATGAATGAACAATTGGAGTCTTTGGGGTTAAGTCACTTGCCCAGGGCCACACAGCTAGGGCACAGCCGTGGGAGGACTTCTGCCCAGCATTGTCTGTTTGTTCCACTGTCATGCCATCTTCCATATCACCTGAATTTTGTGGGGTTTGTCATCTCTTTAAAGACATTTCTCAGAATCATAACAGCCTCAGAAGAATAGCCTCCTTGTTCCTGGAAACTGGTGCTATTATGCAATATCCTAATGAGCATTTGTCACCAAACCTCACAAACATTTTGTCACCATGTGATTCGACCACATCAGCAGTGATGTGTGTGCTCGTATTTCTTAAAGACTTTGGTCCCATGTTCTTTGAAATTCCCTCAAACCCGTAGCTGGTTCCTTTCTCCTCTGTTTCACAAAGCTGGTTTCCAAGAGTCAGAGACCCACTCCTCTCTAGCCATCTCTTCTGCTCATTTAGCAAAGATCCAGCCACTCCGTGCTGATCCTCCCTCGGCCTGCAAAGGCTTCCCGTTATGTTTGATGAGTAAGAATGAATCGAGAGAAGCTGGCCTTTCCTTTCCTGCTGAAAGCAGAAGTGATTCTTACCCTGATGTCCAACTTTGTTGTGCATCAGACAGTAGGGTCTTAACTTATTTTTTTAATGATGGGAAATAATGCCAAAGACTGGGATTAATTATAGAATGACTTTAACTCATGTGTTCAGTTCCTTATATAACTTCATTTAAGGGAGCGTCTTGGAAATAAGGTATCCTGGATGCCTGAAGTATCTTGTTTAACTGGACATCCTCTTTTTGTATCATCAACCTTTTTTTTATATAGCTCTAAATTATTCTAAATGGCCTTTAGGAAATTAATTTTTAATTAGCCCTGCAGGATCTCACTATTATTTATTTTTCTAGAATTAAAAATGAAAACATCTAGCCATACCAAATGTTGGTCAGAACGTAGAGAAACAGAATGCAATTTCCCCCAGGTATGCTAACTATTAAACTTTCTTAAAAGCTGATTTTTTTTAAAAAACCAGTTCTGGAACCTAAGCTTATTTTATTTTAGTCTCACAGGTCGCTAAAATAATGCTCCAAAATTGCTTAATCATGATAGTTGCAATTATTTTGGAAATATTAAATATGGTGATAAAACAGGCTAAGTTGAATAACTTTCCACTGTGGTGACAATTTAACACGCAGGTCGCAAACTCTTATAGATAAATATTCTCTTAGAAAAACATTTTTCTTCATATTGACCTTGTTATTAGCTGGGTGATGATATAAATTTAACGCTTTGATTACTGTTTAAGTCTGTAACTCAGGAAAACCTACTGATCCATGTGCTTTACTCAGGACCTTAGAAGGGAAATTCGTGTGCAGGAGTAATTACAGTAAAGTCCGACAGATGGCGCAAAACCGTTTCTATGATACTGCTTTACTTAGACTAAGGACTTGCATTTTGTCAAGCTCTTTTCCCGTACCTTTAGAAGTTATTTTCTCTCCTGGGAAAGAAATCTTGGTAAGTAAGAAGGCTTTTGTGGCTTTTACAAATTATGGAATAATGACTTCAAATAAGCTAGAAAATGCTAGCGGTTGTATAGGAAACAGGTTAAATTTTTGCAAAATGATTTTAAGGTGTTTTTTTTTTTTTAATGTTGCAAACTTTCTTTCTGTTATACAAGAAAGATGAACATATGGCTATCTTGAAAGATACAGAAATAACTAGCACTTGTCATATTTAAGGGGAAAAAAGCTAACTGATGTTATTGCTTTCTTCCGTTTCTGTCTACTACATTCTGTCTTTTAACGTTTTCCTGGTTCCATGACACCTATTATCACATGTTATATGTTCTATAGTAAACATGAGTGATTCTCGCTGTAACACGGTCTGGAATCATTTATTTGTGTCTGTCGCTTATTTATAAGCATTGGAAAGCAGGGATTGAGCCTGTGCTATTCGTATTTATACGCCCCAGCACTGAAGGTCTGGGGCAGGGCTGGCACGAACTACACTCAGAATAAACAGTTATTACATGAAGGAAGTGGCAGTGACTGGCCCAGAACTTGCCTTATTCAACTTTCTTACCCAAACTTTGACAAATAAAACAATATTTCTCTTGCATATTTGCTGATTTGATTATGGAATCTCAAGTTTTTCTGGTCTTTCATTTTTCATAGTTTTGATTTTCATAGATCTTATTCACTTTTTTTTCTTGATACACAGCGTCTTGTCTCTGTCTCCCCCCATTCTTTCATCTGATGCATTAAAGAAAAACAAAATTTTTTTTAACCTTTTGTCTCTTTCATGTCCTTAAAAAAAAAAAAAAAAAAGCTGTGAGCTCTCTAATCTTCTGTTCTTTCTTCTCACTTTTTTCCCCTCTTCTTTTTTTCTCCTAGAGAAACTCTTGGCTTAAATGTAAACACTAGGAACCGAATGAGGGTATAGATGATCCTGGAGGAATCTTTGTGTTTTGGAGGCAGGGTGATATAAGGGAAGCTGATCAACTTTCCCACTTAGCGGCTATGTTTCAGTCCCCTGAACGCAGGCACCATCCAGAGACGTTTGAGTGGGTTCTCATTCAGAGATGTCAATTATCTATCACGAGGAAGAAATTCTCTCTCCCTCCCTCTCTCTCTTTTCCCACACAAATAATACAAGTGTGTTTCTTTAATATTAGCTATATTTTCAGAGAAGTCTTTCAAGTTATAAAAGATGTTCAAAATTAGAAATTTTGGAAATATACAAAAGTTACAGGAAAAAATTAAATTCATTTATGATTTAAGAGATCTAGAGATAATCGCTATTAGCATTTTATTTCTTTCCATTCTTTTTTCTCCCAGGTGTTGTGTATATGTTAGATTTTAATCATATTTAATAAAACTAGAGTCCTACTATGCACACAATTTTGTATTCTTTTATTTATTTAACATTATTTTGTAGACTTTCCCCCACAAAATGCAGTATTTATGGCTGCATATACCATTCCATAGTATGGGTGTATCATAACCGATTAAACAGTTTTCTATACTTAGTCATTATGATCTTTTTTTCAGTTTTTCATCCTGATGAGCATCCTCATGGTAGCATTTGTATGTGTATTTCTTTAGAAGAAATTTTGAGAAGTATAATTGCTAAAATAAAGGTAAGCATATTTTTAAGGAATTTATCTATGTGACCAAGTTGCTTTTCTGAAAAGTTGTACTAATTTTTCATTCCTGCCAGCATTAAATGAGAGTTCTCATTTTAGTTCCACCTGCCAACATTGGGTATTATATTTTTGAATTTTCCCAATTTGGTAGGTGAAAATAATCATGCCTTTAAAAAAAAATATTTAAGAAAAAAATCCCATTTGATTCACAGTATCTTTTCATACTTAAATATCATAAATTATAGGCATGCTAATGTTTCATCTCTAAATGCTTGAAGTACAGTTTCCTAATGTATCCATATAACATTATAAAAGTTAACATTTATATCTTAACAGACTCTAATGCCTGGTCCCTCTTAAAATCCTCTTTCCACTTGTTACTCAGGTAACTTTTACAGCAGGTCTGTCTAAAATAAGATTCAGATATCACAAGTTTTATTTAGATGTTATATATTTTTATTTAATATGATTTTAAATTTTTGTGAAATTGGACTTTAGTCATATCATTCACTGTTGATTTTGAAGGGGTAAATTTTCTGAGCAAATAATGTGCTCTCTTTAATTTTAAATATCCAAAATTTGAAAGATACAGGGAATAACTAAAAAGGAAAACAAACCCCTCTTAAAATTTTATCATGCAGAAATAACCACTGTTAATATCTTGATATGTATCTTATAGTTTTCCATACGTATGTGTACATATTAACTGCTGTACATTTTATAAGTAAACCTCTTTTGTCACATATATATAGTGAGCAGTTTTCCATGGAGTTAGATTTTCATTATTTTTAAAGACCACACAATAGTATTTAATTGTATGGAGATACCATAATTTATTTGACAACCTGCTTGCTATTTTGGACAGATTAAAAAAATTTGTTTTATTTTCTACTGGCCCAGTATTGTTCTCTTTTACTGGTTCTAACAGGTTTTCAACTACTTCTCTTGGATTTTCCACAGTGACAATCATATAATTAAAAATAATGATAATTTTATTTCCTCCATTCCAATATTCCTGTCTCTCATCCCCCACCCCCTTCATTACAATGGCTAGAACTTATAGAATAGTGTTTAATAATAGTGGGGATCCTCGAGGGACTTGCCTGGTGATCCAGTGACTGAGACTTCAGCCTCTTCATTTGGCAACTGAAGAGTCCAGATGCCACAGCTAAAGATCCTGCATGCAGCAACTAAGACCCGGTGCAGACAAGTAAGTAAATAAACATTTTTAGGAAGTAGTGGGCATCCCTGACATTGACCTTCATGGAAATACTCTGGGAGTAGGATATTGGTTTAAGTCAGATTCTTGATATATTCTTTATCAACTGTTAGAAGTATCTTTTGCATGCATACTTTAATTAACATGTTTTTAGTCAAAGATGAATGCTGAATTTTATCAAGTGAATTTTTAACGTCTGTGGAGATGCTTATCTGTTTTTTTCCTTTAATCCATTGCTGTGTTATTGTCATGGATGTGCTAATAATAAGTCATGGTTAATTGCGTCTCAGCCAACTCCTCACCACACTGGGAATTTTCCTGAGATGTAATCGCTTCTCACTCTACATTTTGCACTATAAAGCTGGTGCTGCAAGTATTTCTCTGAACTGGTTGGCTGGTTTCTTCCCCAAACCTGCATGCCTCCTGATTTTTTCATAGCTTTCCTCCAGACTTTTTAGGAATCTGATACCAGCATTTGGGGTAGGGGTCAGGTTGCTTAGGAGGAAAAAAGTGAGATAAGGAGAGGGTAATGTAGACTTTACTTAGGAAAAGTATACAAATTAGGTTATTTTACACAATTATGGTTTATTGTGGGAGAAGGCAATGACAACCCACTCCAGTACTCTTGCCTGGAAAATCCCATGAACAGAGGAGCCTGGTAGGCTGCAGTCCATGGGGTCGCTAGGAGCGACTGAGCAACTTCACTTTCACAAACCTAAAACATCTGAATTAATCATCGTGTGTTATTTCTTNGCAACCCACTCCAGTACTCTTGCCTGGAAAATCTCATGAACAGAGGAGCCTGGTAGGCTGCAGTCCATGGGGTCGCTAGGAGCGACTGAGCAACTTCACTTTCACAAACCTAAAACATCTGAATTAATCATCGTGTGTTATTTCTTCAGCACAGAGCAAGATTGAATAGGGTTTCTCATATCTGATCTTTTCCCTGCTACCAAATAGTTGGAATGTATCCCTTTTATTTGTATTTTATAATATACATAACATAACATATATTTTTCTAACAGAATATTGAGTTACTTGATATATATAGCTTCTTCTCAGTCAGGCAAGGATTGTAACATTCTTTTGGTCCACTCTCTCCCTCACCCTCCACTATCCACTAACCCCTTTGTTAACACTGGTAATTTAAATTTAAACAATTTAAACACTGAAATTTCCTTCAATCTGTATTCAGTTCGGTTCAGTTCAGTCGCTCAGTTGTGTCCGACTCTTTGCGACCCCATGAATCGCAGCACGCCAGGCCTCCCTGTCCATCACCAACTCCTGGAGTTCACTCAGACTCGCGTCCATCGAGTCAGTGATGCCATCCAGCCATCTCATCCTCTGTCATCCCCTTCTCCTCCTGCCTCCAGTCCCTCCCAGCATCAGAGTCTTTTCCAATGAGTCAACTCTTCTCATGAGGTGGCCAAAGTACTGGACTTTCAGCTTTAGCATCATTCCTTCCAAAGAAATCCCAGGGCCGATCTCCTTCAGAATGGACTGGTTGGATCTCCTTGCAGTCCAAG
>SJYV01004085.1:404720-511796 GCA_006410875.1 Neotragus pygmaeus | reverse complement strand
CTGCAGTCACCATCTGCAGTGATTTTGGAGCCCCCCAAAATAAAGTCGTCTGTATTAGGACTTAGCAGTACACTTTGTACTTTCTTTTCAAAGTGCCCCTTTTTGACTCCCAATTTTTTTGAATCAGTTTCTTTTTCAGAGTGTAGAGTCTGTGCTTTAGTAGTATAGTGGGTCTGTCTTCCACATTTTTTTAGCATTTCTTTCGTATATTTAATCTCTTTGGCTTCTTGGACTGCATTTTGAGGAAATGCCTCTCCTTGGTCTTCTGTCTCACTTATTCTTACATTAGCAGTGCCAGTCTGCAGTTCATCTCATCCAGTAAGTCTTCCATTTCAGTTATCAAGTTTTTAATCTTCATGACTCCTGCTCCATTCTTTTTAGAGTTTTCTCTCTCTGAGGATATCTGTCTATTGTAAATGCCCGTTTTTCTTTTTTATCTCTGTCTGCTTGGGTGTTAATGTCTCTCATATTTTGTGTTCGGTTCCTTTCTGTCACGGTGTTTACTTTGTGAAAGTGTCATGCTTCTTGTTTGTGCAACCCAAATTGTGATAGTTAGATAAGAGTCCCTCAGTCTGACTCTTTGTGACCCCATGGACTATAGCCTTCCAGGCTCCTCTGTCCATGGGATTCTCCAGGCAAGGAAAGGTAGCCATTCCTTTCTCCAAGGGATCTTCCTGACTCAGGGGTTGAACCTGGGTCTCCTGCATTGCAGGCAGATTCTTTACCATCTGAGCCACCAGGGATGCTTATGTATAACTGCTTGTTGATCTGTCTTCACAGCCTGCTTGTTGGAGGAGTGGACCAAACTAGTCTGTATTAATTTTATTTTGCTGCTGTAACAAATTACCACAAACTTAGTAGCTTAAAAAGCACACTTTATCATTTTACAGTTCTGTAGGTTAGCAGTCCAACGTTGGTCTTGTTGGGTTTAAGTTAAGGTGTTGACAAGTCTGCATTGCTTCTGGAGGCTCTGGGGGAGAATCCACTTACTTACCTTTTTGAGCTTCTAGAGGCTGCCTGCATACTTTGGCTCATGGCCCCCTTCCTCAAGGAAGGTCATGTCCTTCTCATATCACATCACTCTGACCTCTCCTGCCTCCATCTTCCACTTCTAAAGATACTTGTGATTGCATTGGGCCCACTCGTGTAAATTTTAAGATCTACTGATTAGCAACCTTAATGCTACCTGCAGCTTTAAATCCCCCTTTCCGTGTAACAACATATTTACAAATTCTGGGATAAGGAAGTAGACATCTCTGGAAGGCTAGTATTGTCTGTCATAGTTCGATCTGTTTGTAGATTTCAGAGACTTCTCTTGGTTTCAGTTCCCCTAAACACTTCCCTTTCCGATTTTATATGCGTGTGTATTTCATGTTTTGGGGATTTAGGGCAAGAGATGGTGGCTAGAGCAAGTGCCCATCACCCTGTTGACTCTCACTGTTTTTAATGTTTANTGTAGATTTCAGAGACTTCTCTTGGTTTCAGTTCCCCTAAACACTTCCCTTTCCGATTTTATATGCGTGTGTATTTCATGTTTTGGGGATTTAGGGCAAGAGATGGTGGCTAGAGCAAGTGCCCATCACCCTGTTGACTCTCACTGTTTTTAATGTTTATAATTGAAAATGTGATTTTCTTGATCAGAGAATATTTAGAGCATTTTAAAAAGTGACTTTAAAAGTTTATTTTGTAGACAGAAATATGACTGTACTGATGGGCAATTGCGAAATGCTGTACTGGAGGAGCAGGGAGGGACTTTTCATTACTATGTGCCAGTTTGTAATGAAATTTCCCCAGCCAGGAAGAGTTTTCACTCTTCCAAAGTACGACTTATTGAAACTACTCATCTCTTAACTATTTTGCAATGTCCAGTATACCCTCCAGTAATGAACAGTAGATCTTTTTGTTAATAAAACTGAACAACAAGTGGTCAAAATCTGCCCTCAGTTATACTAGCTACACAGGATCCTAGTTAAGAAATGTGGTTGCCTGCTCTGGTCCCCTGGGGCCTTCTAGATGCTTTTTGTGTGNCCCAAGGAGAAGGGCAAGCATGGACTCTTTTGGGCTAATATTAGAGCTGCTTTTAATATTAAATTAAGACTAGTCACTGAAAATGATGATGTGAAAGGTTAAAAAAAAATCTGAAATCCAATTTAAGAAACCATCATTCATTTGGATTCTGATGGACACTGGTTTCAAATTATTTCTGGATGCTGCCTCCATTATTTCCATGAATGCAGGGAAGACTTACTGAAAACCATGTTTCAGCTCAACTGGAAACCAGGCTGGGAACTGAGCTAGTGCTCAGACTTGCTGATTACAGGTAACTCAGTCTCTCTGGTTTAACCATTCTGTTTCAAATTGAAACAGTCTCTGTCGAATGAATGCTCAGTCATTCAAGGACCTTTCCCCTCTCTCTCCTTTCCCAAGTGGATGTTGTGTGAGCAGGAGTCTATGAGACTTGCTGGCCACAAGGAAAAAGTCAGCCTCAGGACTGTATGCAGTGGTGCTTGGCGAGTCCTGTGGATCTTCATCAGTTCTGTCATCCTGCTCTACTTTGGGAGAAAATAGACCAGATACAGAAATTAAAGACCCTTTTTTCTTCACGTCTGAGTAATACTTTACAAAATGTTTGACCATGCTATACAAACACGGAATTAATCAGTGGCAACTTAAGACATTTTACACACACATATATATGGGGCTTCCCAGGTGGCTCAGTGGTTAACATTCCGCCTGCCAAGCAGGATATGCAAGTTCAGTCCCTGGGTTGGAAAGATCCCCTGGAGAAGGAAATGGCAACCTGCTCCAGCCTTCTTACCTGGAAAATCCCATGGACAGAGGAGCCTGGTGGGCTACAATCCATGAGATTGCAGAGTCGGATGTGACTAGTGAATAAACAACAACTATATATAAATATATATATATATTATAGGCTGTTGAGACTAAAGACATGATTCCTGCTTGCCAAGGAAATTCAGAGCCAAAATTATTTATAACTGATTATTGAATAGGAGTTTCTGGTTGTGTTAGAATTTTGGTTAATGCCTCAAAACTGCAAAAAGGTGGTAAATATCACCACATTTTAAATAGATATTAGACAGAGCCAGGTTGGATTTACTAAAAAATAGCAGAAAGAGGCCAGGAACTATCAACTCATGTTACCCATCTTCAGAGGCTGGGATTCAAAATGGTGATTAAAGAGTCATTAAGTAGAGGTTGTAGACCTGTCGGGAGATGGCTTTGGATTTCTTCTTGACTTCCAAACGTCTGTCTTGACTAAGCCACCAATATCTCTCACCTGTATGACTACATACAGTAACCTAACTGGCCTCCCTGCTTTTTACTCTTGCCTCATACTTTCTCCAAATAGCCATCAGAGGAATTGTTCTTAAAGTAGAAATTATTTTAAGCCACCCCCCTGCTTAAAAAATTCTAATGACCTCCCCTTGCAGTTATAATAAAAGTTGAGCCCCTTGTCAGGACCTGCTGTGAGGATGGGGAACGAAATGAAGGAGGGGAGGGGTACTGCCTGACTCGTGACCATCATTGAGAGGAAAGGTGTATGGGTCTGATAGGACTGCCCTGCCACACACCACAGTCTGGGTGGCTTAAACAACAGTAATGTATTTCTTATAGTTCTGAAGTCCAGGAAAGGGAGAGATTGGCAGAGAGAATCGGATGGAGGGGTGTAAAAGCATGGTTAAGAGACATGACTAGGATGACTGCAATATGAATGGAGAAGAATGCTTTGATGCTTAGTCATGTCCAACTCTTTGCAACCCCATGAACTGCAACCTGCCAGGCTCCTCTGTCCATGGGGATTCTCTAGGCAGGATACTGGCGTGGGTTGCCACGCCGTCTTCCAGCAGATCTTTCCAACCCTGAGATTTAACCCAGGTCTCCTACATTGCAGACGGATTGTTTACCATCTGAGCCAGCAGGGAAGCCCTAAGAGAATGAGAATATAGCAAAGAAAAAAGAAAAACCACACACTGGGAAAAGAGGAAGTCAATTTCTTCTAGATTTCTGAAGATTGGTTTGATTAGAAGAGAATGAGAATAAATTATAGGCAGTGAAAGGGACTTCAAGGGATTTCTAAAGCCACAGGGACTTTCTGGGGATTTCTAGTTATAGTAAGTTTATAAGGAGTCTCAACAGTCAAGTCTAAGTATGAAGTAGTTTTTGTGAGCAGATTTCTGACCTTTTCAGTCCTTTTGAGGTATTAACAATGCAATGTAGCTTAGCATTTTCAATCTCCAATTCCATTTAAGCTCATCTCCTTTCACCATATCATAGGGTGCAGCTTCACATCACAAACAGGTATCTCAGTGCTGCTGACCCTCTCACTTGTCTCCCCTGTATGCATGTGTGCCTGGGGAAAATGTGAGGATGGCGAGGAGGTGGGGTTTGCACTATCTGATTCAACTGCTTCAGGAAGTGCTTGCCCCAGTGGTTGGCAGCTTTCCATAGAATAGGGGGTAAATTACACTTCCTAGTCCTTGGTTTTGGACCCAAGTCATAGGAAAACTTCTAGTCTATACCCTACACCAAACTCTGTAGAACCAGCTGGTTTAATTAAGAAAAAGGAAATTGAAAGTCACTCAGCTGTGTCTGACTCTTTGTGACCCAGGCCAGAGTACTGGAATTCCCCAGGCCAGAATACTGGAGTGGGTAGCCTTTCCCTTCTCCAGGGGACCTTCCCAACACAGGGATCTAACCCAGATCTCCCACATTAAGAGATTATAAAACAGAACACTTGGCCCAATGCCATCTGAGGAGTGTGTGTGTGTGTGTAAATTGCACAAATTTACTGCCTAGCAATTTAGTTACTGGCATCAAGAGCTTAAAGCATGTTTATGTACATATTAAAAAGTCTGCATGTTTGCTACAAAAATGATAGTGATGTATTATATCTCTATCTGGTAAGATTATTATTGATTTGAATTTTTATCTTTATTTATTTGCATTTCCAGAGTTTTCTTCAGTAAACATGTTTCTTGGATAATAGAACATTAAGTTGACTAAAAAATGACCTTTGAGAAGAACACGCATGCAATGCTTAGTTGCTCAGTCATGTCCGACTCTTGCAACCCCGTGGACTGCAGCCTGCCATGCTCCTCTGTCCATGGGATTTCCCAGGCAAGAATACTGGAATGGGTTGCCATTTTCTCCTTCAGGTGATCTTCCTGATCCAAGGATCAAATCCATGTCTCCTGCATTGACAGGCAGATTCTTTACCACTGAGCCACCTGGGAAGCCCTTGAGAAGAACACATACACATATTTATTCGACCTTGTTATGAAGCAAAATGTAGTAGTAGTCTGATGAAGCTGATTACAAAGACTTGTGAGAACCAGTGGTTAAATATTAAGGAATTTTGCAAGCAGGTCAGTTGGTAGCTAGAAATCAGCTATAGTGGAAATACTTGAACCCTAGGTATCAGCAAGTGCTAAAAAATAATGAGGCTTTTTGTTTTTTGTAGCCTGGTTCACCTTAGGTTGTTGTTGCTTAGTTACCAAGTCACACCCGACTCTTGCAACCTTGTGGGCTGTAGCCTGCCAGGCTCCTCTGTCCTTGGGATTTCTCAGGCAAGAATACTGGAGTGGGTTGCTGTTTCCTTTTCCAGGGAGTCTGCCCAGCCCAGGGATTGAATTCATGTCTCCTGCTTGGCAGACTGATTCTTTACCACCAAGCCACCTGGGAAGTCAGCCTGATTCACCAGCACACAACTGTCAGTAATAGCAAAGAGAAAGTCAACTTACTTGTTTATATAAAAAGGTACATATTTGTTGGTTTGAAAGATCATGAGATAAAAAGATTAAAAATGAGGGAAGATGTTTACAAAAAGTTTGACAGAGGGTGAGTGTCAGTAACATAAAGGAGAACGAGTAATTGAGTAGAGAAACATAAAGCTGATATAGACATATGCAGTGATGTGAACAAGTAATTCACAAAAGTGACAGAAACTGTCAGTAAACATAAAAAGCCACCCAAGGCATTTACTCACTCTTTCCAGGAATTTATCTTAAGGTGACAATGAAACACTTGGACCAGGACTGCGTACGAAGGTGCTTATCAACGTTTCATGAAGCCAGACATTCAGGTCGGTAGGTGGAGACAGATTGGCCTTGGTCTAAGATTTACTCAGGTGGCAACTTAAATTGCTGGAAATTTTTAACTAGTTAAGGGGGAATTAATTCAATGCCAGATGTCTAATTGATGCCATTTTTCATTCCCAGCCAGCTTCATGGGGCACAATTTGAACTCTAGGGTCAGATGGGAGAGAGAAATTTTCCTTTCTGTTGGAAAAATATGGAGGGAGGGATGGAAGGAATGAAACACAGCTGTGAGTACAGCTGACCCTTGAACAAGATAAGTTTGAACTGCACTGGTCCACTTAAAGATTTAAAAAAAAAAAAGTACTACAGCACCACACTGTTTGCGGTTGGTTGAATCCAAGGATGAGGAATTGCAGTTACAAAGGGCCAGCTGTTAAGTTATAATCAGATTAGACTCTCTAAAACCTGTTTGGTTCAGGGTCAACTGTATTGACTCTGCTGGGAGAGGCATCCCNGTTTGCGGTTGGTTGAATCCAAGGATGAGGAATTGCAGTTACAAAGGGCCAGCTGTTAAGTTATAATCAGATTAGACTCTCTAAAACCTGTTTGGTTCAGGGTCAACTGTATTGACTCTGCTGGGAGAGGCATCCCTCAAACTAGTTTGCTTCCTTGCTGAGTGAGAGACCATACTCTGGAGATTTCCCTGGTGGGAATCCACCTGCCAATGCAAGAGACATACGCTTGATCCCTGGTGTGGGAAGATTCTGCATGCCACGGAGCAACTAACTCACACACCGCATCTACTGAGCCTGTGCTCTAGATCCCGTGCTCCACAAGAGAAAGCGCTGCAAAGCATACCACGCCAAGAGTAGCCTCTGCTGGCTGCAACTCAAGAAAGCCCGCTTGCAGCAGTGAAGACCAAGAGCAGCCCTCCAAAATAATAATACAGAAAAAGAAACCGTACTTCCTGTCTCTTANAAAGTTATGATCAACCTAGATAGCATATTCAAAAGCAGAGACATTACTTTGCCAACTAAGGTCTGTCTAGTCAAGGCTATGGTTTTTCTTGTGGTCATGTATGGATGTGAAAGTTGGACTGTGAAGAAGGCAGAGTGCCGAAAAATTGATGCCTTTGAACTGTGGTTTGGAGAAGACCCTTGAGAGTCCCTTGGACTGCAAGGAGATCCAACCAGTCCATTCTGAAGGAGATCGGCTCTGGGATTTCTTTGGAAGGAATGATGCCAAAGCTGAAACTCCAGTACTTTGGCCACCTCATGCGAAGAGTTGACTCATTGGAAAAGACTCTGATGCTGGGAGGGATTGGGGTCAGGAGGAGAAGGGGACGACCAAGGATGAGATGGCTGGATGGCATCACTGACTCGATGGAAGCGAGCTCTGGGAGTTAGTGATGGACAGGGAGGCCTGGTGTGCTGCGATTCATGGGGTCGCAAAGAGTCGGACATGACTGAGCAACTGAACTGAACTGATAGTAGTTGTCTAGGTCTGAGGCAAATGGGGCATTGGAAATTGACAGCTAAGGGGTGTGGCTCTTTGCAGGGTTGTGGTAATGGTTGTGAGAGAGTCATTTCCTAGGCAGGTTGATAAGAAGTCTAGGGGTCCCCAAGGAGAGAGGGGTCTGGAATTCTCAAGGAGAAAGAAAGGACAAACTTTTTTTCTTCTCTACATTACTTGGGATTATATAACAATAATGAATTCTGCCTGAGGACAGTCTCTGGATTAAACCTTCTGGCTAATTCTGTTATCTTAAAATGTAAATTAAGGGAGTATGTCTGGTGAGGTCTTTACAACCTCCAGACATTCTTTGGGTTCATTGGAGAGTATATAACTTCATTGCTAACACTAACAAGGGGGTACTCTTTCTGCCCCCTTCTGATGCCTATGTCAGAAGCTTTCTCTATCTCCTTTATACTTTTATAAAACTTTATTACACAAAAGCTCTGAACAATCAAGCCTGTCTCTGGCCCCAGCTTGAATTCTTTTCCTCAGGGGGCCGAGAATCCCGGCATCGTGATTCAACAACAACCTTTCAGTTGCACAATTGTGTGACTTTACCTTAAGTCATTGAATTGTTCACTTCAAATGGGTAAAATTCTTATGGTATATGAATTATATCTTAATAACGTTTTTGTTAAAAAAAAAAAACACAAAAGTACAGGTCACATCTAATTGGCAGAATGTTTACATTGCCATGGATCCAAAAAGAAACACCTGGGTATGGAATTAAGAGTGGGCAAAAACTGCTGTTGAGAGAAGCAAAGAGGTGTCTAGAGTTTCAGACATGAAACCTCGATGTTGAGTTAGCTCTTTGAGTTGCTGTTGACTTGACTTAGGCTTGTACTTATTTGCACGGTTATGATAAATCCACCTAGACTCAAGCCATCCAGTATGGTAGCCGCTAGCCACATGTGACCATGGAACTCCTGAAATGTAGGTAGTCCAGATGAGATGTGCTGTAAATTTAGAACACACACTGAATTTTTAAAAATTAGTTAATTAATTAGTTTGGCTGTATCAAGTCTTAGTTGCAGCATGTGGGATCTAGTTCTCTGACCAGGGATCAAACCCAGGCCCTCTGCATTAAGAGCATTGAGTCTTACCCACTGGACCACCAGGGAAGTCCCATACACACTGGATTTTGAAAACTTAGAATGAAAAAAATATATAAGATATTAATAATGTTATATACTGTGGCATTTTAAATGATATTTTTGATATTCTGGGTTAAATAAAATATTTTTTAAATTTAAAAGGGTATATTCTTTGAGAATTAAAGTTATTCCTTAGAAGAGGTGGATATTTCAATGCCTGGGTGTACATGATTACAAGTGTGTTTGTCCACTGCTAACTGGTGCAGTGGTAAAGAATCCACCTACCACTACAGGAGACGCGAGAGACTTGGGTTCAATCTCTGGATGGGGAAGATCCCCTGGAGAAGGGAATGGCAACCCACTCCGATATTCTTGCCTGGGAAATCCCATGGACAGAGGAGCCTGGCTGGCTACAGTCCACATGTTGCAGAGTCAAACATAACCGACTGAGTGAGCACAAGCATGGGTACAAACCTACTGGATAACAGGGAGAATAAAAAGAGGTGCGCGAGCAGCTCAGAGTAGGGATGCGCTTGCAGGGAAACAGGGGTTTCGAGTGCTAAAGTGCCCTGCTGACCTCTCTCCTGGGTGTCACTTTCTAGATCTAGTTCACAATGTCAAATGCCTTTAGGGAGCCAGAAACTGAACCGTTCATCAAAGAGCACGCCTATCTCCAGTTATAGGTCTGGGGGAAGTAATGGTAAGAGTGGAGGGAGGAGGAGCTTCATTCCTTCAGTCACAGAAATATATTTATAGGTACACCTCCCTTCTTGAACAAATTGTGAGGGGATAGGAGGAAGCCGAGAGAGAGACAGAATCAGTTCAGTTCAGTTCAGTCGCTCAGTCGTGTCTGACTCCTTGTGACCCCATGAATCGCATCACGCCAGGCCTCCTTGTCCATCACCAAATCCCAGAGTTCACTCAAATAGTACAAGTCAAAAAGCACCTCAAGGTTCTTAGTTTAGGGAAGCTGGCCTTGTTTGCTGTGGTAGAAAAGCTGATTCCAGCAAGAATTGCAACCAGCTTGCAGCCTCAAGATGTTGAGGACATCTGGTAGCACCAAGCTGAGCACAAGTTCAGAGGAGGAAAGCTAGCATGTCTCAGCTCTATTTGCCCTCTTGTTATTTTGTTACTGATGTTGTTTTAAAAGACCAGAGTGGAGCTATCAGGTTGGATTCCTTGAGCATGCCAATAACAAGGAACCACATAAAGCTTTATTGGAGAAAAGAGATTGATAGCTAGCCTATTTTCCACATAGAGATTTAAAAAATCAATTTTTGAAGAAAGCTTGAAAAATTTGAGCACCAGATTTTCTCTGCAACCCAATTTGTCAGAAAACGCATGATTAGCATCCATTCTGTAAAAGCCCATGAGAGATTTTTTTCCCCTTATGAATTTTAACAAAGCTTTGACCTTGACCGCTGCTTCTTTTCACCTTCAGTCACTTTTAATAGTGGCCTGATTGAAGAGTTAGAAGTAAAACACCTGAAACACCTCTACCCACACGTCCATCAGCATGGTGACGATAAGCATTTTGAATTCAGCAAATAAGGCATCACTCACTAAATGGAGTTGAGTTTGAGTAAACTCCAGGAGTTGGTGATGAACAGGGAGGCCTGGCGTGCTGCAGTCCGTGGGGTCTCAAAGAGTCAGACATGACTGAGCGACTGAACTGAACGGAATAAAAATCATCGGTGGATTATTAATACCGCCTCCTTCATTTTGTTAGTGTAGACACTAGTGAACTGAATGTAGGGAAGCGGGGCCACAGAGAGGTGATTCTATCTTATTGCTGGTCTGTGGATTCACAGACCATTTCTACACATGAATAGGAGAAAATAGGTTTATACTGACTGTGTCATGTAATTTCAGTGGGATTCAGTAGGTGGCGTAGAAGAGCTTCCCCAGTCCACCCACAAACACTAAACCAGCGAAATAAAATGAGGAAGTATTTAATTTTTCTACAGACTGCCAACAGGACAGAGGAACAGGTCAACTTGGTAAGCAACATCTTTTTAAATTCTGTAAAATAAAATAAGTGGTATAACTAGTTATTAGACCCCCAAATCTCAGACATCTCTATGATTAAGTCCTGGGTGTTTTTCTAAGTGCGTTATTTCTGATATGTACTTACTGTGACTTGAACTAGCATTTATTTATCAGTTGCTTGTTCTGAGTCAGAGAAAGGATTTTTATGTTTGTGTGGATTTTTTTTTTTTCAATGAACCTCATCTCAGGCATGATTTGCTTTCAAGAGATTTGAGTTGGTAGATGAATATTTGGGTCATGAACATCTCACGGGTTTCTGATAGAGCTGCTAGCAGCTGATTCAGATGGCACTGCTCTTTTTATCCTATTCCCTCCATTGATCTCTTTGTAATGGAAATGCTGAGGACAGTGAGCTGTAGGTAAACCACTCCCGGAGGCAGGGCTTCCCAGTGACTCCTGTTTTTATGGGCAGGTGCATTTGAGTTTTTTCTCTGGGCAATTCCCACAATTTGTAATTTTTTTTCCTGTTTTCTCAGACTACAGAAACTGTCCTAGGGTGCAGCTGTTGAGGTGGAATTGCAGGTTTTGAAAATGTTTCCCAGGCTACACCCAGTTGGATCCAAAGAGTTGTGAGTTTTCCTTTACAACAGAAAGCAAAAGTTCACAAAACCGCATAGAAAACAAAGCAGAAAAGCTCTTGAACTGGTTTTGATCCTTTCAGCCTGTGGTTAACATTTATAGCTAGTTGCCCTCATGCAAAGGAAACTCTTAATAAATATTTGTGGGACTGAACTCGGTGGGCCAGATTGATTGTATGAGTATTAGCTAGCTATTACGACAAGTCAAAGTCTCAACTCCATGCCTCCAAAATCTTCAGGCAAAGGCAATTCACATTTATTGATACACTGAATCATAAAAGGTGAGGCTAAACCTATCATAATCATGAAAATAGACATAAACACATTTGGAGATATTTTTATACTATCAAATCACAGCAATCTATTACTAGTTTACTTTGCAAATAATAATTTTGTCTGGCAGTAAAGTAATTCTGAGCTGCTACTATAGATGAGATTCTGTGCTGTTCATTAGGACCTTGACAAAAGTATTGATTTTCACTGATATAGCAAGTTTGGTATATACAATTTATATCTCCTTTAAGTGCCTAAACCTGGTGTCTCAGGTGATAAAGAATCCGTCTGCAACGGAGGAGACCTGGGTTTGATCTCAGGATTGGGAAGATCCCCTGGAGAAGGGCATGGCAACCCACTCCAGTATTCTTGCCTGGAGAATTTCCATGGACAGAGGAAACTGGTGGGCTACAGTTCATGGGATCGCAAGGAGTCAGACATGACTGAGGTGACTAAATACATGTATGTAACACTTTGACGTCTTAATTATAGAAATATAAATGATTTAATAAACTGAGTGCTTCAAATAGTGACTGCAGGTAAAAGGGCATAAAGGAAGTTGAGCAAATAGATATTTGAGTCAACCAATTCAGCTAGGCAGAAAACTGAAGCCACGCTTTCCTTCAATGCTTGAAGACAGGGAGTTTAATACCGACCAGGGTTCTCAGCCTTCCCCAATCATTGGAAACTGACTAGTGGCTAGACAAGAAATTCAGGCAAGGCTTCATTGGGGCCCCTGTTGCAGCAGATGGAGTGAGAACAAGTAACAGGTTCCTTTGTCCACTGGCCTGAGGGGGAGGTGAGCTGGATCCTTCTATGGGGGTGAGGTTAGGGGGATGTCCAGGGATGGGGCTGGAGGGGTGGCTTAGGTGGCGTGCCGACCCCTTTGGTGTTGTATTCAAGGGCACACACGGTCTGCTTTTGCTCCAGACCCCCTGTCTCTGCTCTAGGCTCTTTGGATGTAGCAGATGGGCTTTTTTGGTCTTTTAGTGTCTTTTGTCCAGAATTTGTCTCAACTGCACATGCATGCAGTTATTTTTAGTCCCTTGTAGTTTCTTTGTTTTTTGTCGCTTGAGGAGATGTTTGCCGAAATGCAGCAAAAGGTCCCTGGTCCCAGCCTATCTCAGTTTTATAATGTAGTTTTTTTTTTGTGGTTGTTGCTGTTTAGGAAACAAGCTGTCCTTACCGCTTTCCTCTTGCTCGTGGTGGGTTCGCTGTGTGCTAAGCACTCTTGTCTGAGCATGGAGTCCCCTCTCTGCTGCTTGTCTCTCTGGCCACTCTGTGCATCACACCCGAGAGTGCTGACCACTGCCTCCTTGAACTCTGGTGTTTGGCTGGATGGTTAAAAGATCCCTAGATTTGGATTCAGGTTTAGGAATAAGTAAAGAATCCCATTTGAGCCTTAACCCCAAGCTGCTCTTGCTTCAACTTAACTTACACAGGATAGTTCTGTTTTGAGATATTAGGCACTGGCCCAGGCAGTAATTGAGTATTATTTTTATTCTCATTGAAAAAGTTCTTGTGTAGGTAGCTCTTTCAGGGAGCTGAAGAGAAAGACTTGGGACATTTCTGGGACTTTCAGCCAAATACAATCAATGACATAGAAATACCACCTGTACTTTTCACATACATTATAATGTTTCTGTACCCTCCCCTCTGCAAGGTCTTCATGAGCAGTGGTGAAGGGGGCATATGTGGCCCTCTTTGATGTTTGAAGAGGTCAGGATCACCAAGGCATCATTGGGCCTCTCTGTGAAAGGGTAAGTCCAAGAAATTCCCCCAACTAGATAAATTTGCATGTCTCACTGGGGGAACTTTTACAACCCACGATTGTCTCTGGGACATGAATTATTTGGGTCCCTCAGCTCTCCTTGAGAGATCTGAGGGGACATGTGAAGAGGAATTTAACTCTTTGCCGATACTAATGGCCTGCTTATATAATGTGGTTCTAAGAGGTTTTGAATAAGTTCCTTAAAATATCTGCATAGCCATGTAGCCCCCTCACCGAGTGGGTCTCTGGTGGTGAGAGGGTTCACTGTCTAGGGTTCTTACCAACATGACCCTCTGGCCTCATATTCTATGGGAATGCTGAAAACAAAATAGTGTCTGAATAATGGTGGGCCAGTGTAATGACATAACCCAGGACAATACCTCCTATATCATAGGGAATACATACATATTTGATGAATGAATGTGTTGCAGAAAGAAGGACCCCTGTCTAGGGCCCAAGAGTGGGCTCTTGTCAAACACTCAGGAATGAATTGTCCAAGGAGACACCCGTGCTGACAAAGCAAGAGAGTTTATTGGGAAGGGGCACCTGGGTGGAGAGCATCAAGGTAAGGGAACCCAGGAGGACTGCTCTGCCACATGACTCAAAATCTCAGGTTTCATGGGATTAGGTTTACAGGATTAGTGATGGAATTAGTTTCCGGGTTGTCTCTGGGCAATCATTCTGACTCAGGGTCCTTCCTGGTGGTGTGAGCATCACTTGGCCAACATGGATTCCAGTGAGAAGGATTCTGGGAGGTTAGTAGGGCACATGGATGGTGTCTTCTCTCTCCTTTTGACCTTCCCTGAAATCTTCCGGTTGGTGGTAGCTTGTTAGTTCTGCATTCCTTACCAAGGACTTCCTGATTAAGATAACTCCTGTAGGTGGTTACTGTGGTGCCTGGCTAAGGCAAGTGGTTTCAGTAAGTGTCTCCCCTAACAAATGAATGAAGAAAAGTTTTCTGAATAAGAGAGAGAAGGAAACTGCTCCCATCTAAAACCTTTCAGTGGTCACTGACCCCCTCGTCACTCTCAGGATAGAATCCCAACTCCTTACAATGATCTGCCCCCTGTGTTCTTGGCCTGAACTCCCCTCGCCCACCTCACTCCAGGCTAACATTGGCCTCCTTACTGTGCCTCAGACAAGCCAAGCTCAATCCTACCTCAGGACCTTTGCACTTGCCTTTTCCTTTGCCGAAAGGAAATTCTTCCTCCCCTAGATCTTCCCATAGATGATTCATTCACTTCATTCTGATTTCTACTCCATCATGTTCTCAGAAAGGCCCTCTCTGACTAATCAACCTGAAAAAGCCACCACCAACCACTGTTATATACCTACCACTATTTTTGATTCATTTATCCTGCTTTATTTTTCTGTATAGTGGGTATCACTACATGAAATTATTATATGTTTATGTTCTGTCTTTCCTCTAGATAATAAGCTCTTGAAAATTAGAACCTTATTTTGATCATTGCTTTATCTCTAGTTCCTAAAACATGGCCAGAAGGTTATCCATAAATACTGATTGAATAAATGAATGGATTTTCTTATCTTTTATCATTTTCTGAAAGATCTTTTATCAAAGTTATTGCAGTGTTACTGACCATATTCCTTATGCTGTATATTACAACCCCATAACTTATTAATTATATACTGGCGGTTTGTACTTCTTAATCTCCTCACTCTCCTACCTTCCATCCCTCTTTCTGCTGGCACACACTATTTTCTGTATCTATGAATCTGTTTTCATTTTGTTTGTTTTGTTTTTTAGATTCTACATATAAGTGAGATGATGTGGTTTTTGTCTTTATCTGACTTATTTCGCTTAGCATGATACTTTCTAGACCTACTCATGTTGCAAATGGCAAGAATTCATTTTTTTAATGACTAGTATTCCATTATATATATGTATATATATATACACACACACAAAAATCTTTATCATTCATCTATTGATAAACACCTAGTTTTGTTTCCATATCCTAGCTGTTGTAAATAATGCTCCCTCTTCTCTTACAGGGATAATCGTCATTGGATTTAGTGACTACCTAGATTAGGCGTCCCCAACCCCAGTGGTGCTGTTCCGTGACCTATTACAAAGTGGGAGGCACAGCAGGAGGTGAGCAGAGAGCAAAACCAAAACCACCCCCACCTCCGTCTGAGGAAAAATTATCTTCCACAAAACCAATCCTTGGTGCCAAAAATTTGGGGACCGCCGAGTCCTAGATAATCCAAGATGATCTTCTCAAAACCCTTAATGTAATTATCTCTACAAATACTCTTTTTCTAAATTGCTGCTGCTGCTGCTGCTAAGTTGCTTCAGTCGTGTCCATCTCTGTGTGATCCCATAGACGGCAGCCCACCAGGCACCCCTGTCCCTGGGATTCTCCAGGCAAGAACACTGGAGTGGTTTGCCATTTCCTTCTCCAATGCATAAAAGTGNATTGCTGCTGCTGCTGCTGCTAAGTTGCTTCAGTCGTGTCCATCTCTGTGTGATCCCATAGACGGCAGCCCACCAGGCACCCCTGTCCCTGGGATTCTCCAGGCAAGAACACTGGAGTGGTTTGCCATTTCCTTCTCCAATGCATAAAAGTGAAGTTGCTCAGTCGTGTCCAACTCTTAGCGACCCCATGGACTGCAGCCCACCAGGCTCCTACATCCATAGCATTTTCCAGGCAAGAGTACTGGAGTGGGGTGCCATCACCTTCTCCATTTTCTAAATTAGGTAATATTCAGTTAGGAGGTTAGGACATGGTTAGGAGGTGGACATATCTTTTTTGGGAGGAGGGTCACCATTCAATCCACTACATATCCATATTAAAAGTTATTTGATTAGAGGTAGTATAACTGTTGGAGAAGGAAATGTAGACAGAGGAGCCTGGTGGGCTGCTGTCCATGGGGTCACATGGATTCGGACATGACTGAAGCAACTTAGCAGCAGCAGCAGTATAAGTGTTTATGAATATGTGTATTTTCCTGGTTTCAGGTTGTGTGACTCCCAAGAATGTAGCTTTCATTTAATGAGTCTCTAGTAAAAAAATGTTTAATGTCAGTCATGCTTAGTTTAATATAGTCATTTAATGTTCACTTTTTTACCCCTAGGATCTGTACTGTATCAAGATGCTCTGAAGAATAGCAACTACCCTCAGGAATGTCTACTGTTACAAAATGACTAAAAAAACTTCCAGCATATTCCATTTTGCCATCATCTTTATATTAATACTTGAGATCAGAACTCGATTATCTGATGAAAGTGAATTTTTAATTGACATGTCAGAAAGAGGTCTCACCTATGTTCCCAAAGAATTATCCCTGGAAACTACCATCTTAGATATATCATACAACTATATTTCTGAGCTTCAGACACCTGACATCCTCTCACTATCAAAGCTGAAGATTTTGATAATTTCTCATAATAGAATCCAGTATCTTGACTTGAGTGTTTTTAAATTCAACCAGGAACTGAAATACTTGGATTTGTCCCACAACAATTTGGAGAAAATTTCTTGCCACCCTACTCTGAACCTCAAGCACTTAGACCTCTCATTTAATGCCTTTGATGCCCTGCCCATATGCCAAGAGTTTGGCAACATGTCTCAACTAGAATTTCTGGGGTTGAGTGCCACACAGTTACAAAAATCCAGTGTGCAGTCAATCACTCGTTTGCACATCAGCAAGGTTTTATTGGTCTTAGGAGATACTTACGGGGAAAGAGAAGATGCCGAGAGCCTTCAAGACCTTAAGACACAGAGCCTGCACGTTGTTTTCCCCACAGGAAAGGAATTCCACTTTATTTTGGATGTGTCAGTCAGCACCACAGTGAGTCTGGAACTGTCTAATATCAAATGTGTGCTTGATGATAATGGGTGTTCTTATTTCGAAAATGTTCTGTCAAAACTTCAAAAGAACTCAAGGTTATCAAATCTTACTTTAAACAACATTGAAATAACTTGGAATTCCTTCATTACAATCCTCCAGTTGGTTTGGCGTACAAACATTGAGTATTTCTCCGTTTTAAATGTGAAACTACAAGGTTACCTTAACTCTAGAGATTTTGATTATTCTGACACTTCACTGAAGGCCTTGTCTATACACAAAGTTGTCCATGATGTGTTCAGTCTTCCACAAGGTTATGTCTATAAAATATTATCAAATATGAACATCCAACATCTCACAGTGTCTGCTGCGCACATGGTCCACATGGTTTGCCCATCCCAAATTAGCCCATTTCTGTATTTGAATTTTTCCAGTAATCTCTTAACAGACACGGTTTTCAAAAACTGTACAAATTTGGCTAATTTGAAGACACTTATCTTACAAAAGAATGAGTTAAAAGAACTTATAAACATAGTTCATATGACCCAGGAAATGAAGTCTCTACAACAACTGGATGTTAGCCAGAATTCCCTCGTGTATGATGAAAGTGAAGGAAATTGCCCTTGGGCCAGAAATTTATTAAGTTTAAATATGTCTTCAAATATACTTACTGACTCTGTTTTCAGATGTTTACCTCCTCGGATCAAGGTTCTTGATCTTCACAATAACAGAATAAGGAGCATCCCTAAAGATGTCACTGGTCTAGAAACTTTGCAAGAACTCAACCTTGCTTCCAATTCTTTAGCCCACCTTCCTGGATGTGGTATCTTTAGCNTCTTGATCTTCACAATAACAGAATAAGGAGCATCCCTAAAGATGTCACTGGTCTAGAAACTTTGCAAGAACTCAACCTTGCTTCCAATTCTTTAGCCCACCTTCCTGGATGTGGTATCTTTAGCAGCCTTTCCATACTGATCATTGACTATAATTCAATTTCCAATCCATCAGCTGATTTCTTCCAGAGCTGCCAGAAAATTAGGTCCTTCAAAGCAGGGAACAATCCATTTCAATGTTCTTGTGAGCTAAGAGAGTTTATCCAAAGTGTAGGCCAAGTATCAAGTGACGTGGTAGAGGGCTGGCCTGAGTTTTATAAGTGTGACTATCCGGAAAGCTACAAGGGAACCCCTCTAAAGGACTTCCATGTATCCGAGCTATCCTGCAACACAGCTCTGCTGATTGTCACCATTGTGGCCCCTGGGCTGTTGCTGGCTGTTGCTGTGACTGTCCTCTGTATCTACCTGGATCTGCCCTGGTACCTCAGGATGGTGTGTCAGTGGACCCAGACCCGGCGCAGGGCCAGGAATATACCCTTGGAAGAACGCCAAAGAACTCTCCAGTTCCATGCTTTTATTTCATACAGTGAACATGACTCTGCCTGGGTGAAGAATGAANTACAGCAGAAGAAGTTTGAGATCAGGGGAAGGCGTGAGGGAAGAAATGTGTATGAGTGACTGACTGAGTGTGTGTGTGTGCGTGTGAGAGAGAGAGAGAGAGACAGACAGACGTAGGAGAATACCGGGTCAGATATCGCTGAAGCCCAAAGTAAGAGGAGAGGGAGAAAAAGGGAAGGGAAAAAAAGGGAAATATTTTTGAAGGGAATAAAAAATAATCACTAGCCAAAGATACCAGCAGTTCTGAGCCTACTATTCTTACTGCTAATTGCAAATAAAGATTTAAAGATTCTAGAAATTCCAGGGCAGAAGGAATAGTATACAAACCCTTGGGCACCTGAAGTAGTGAAAATTTGGGGCTTTGGAGTCAGATAGACTCAGTTTTAAATCTTGACTCCATCTCTTACTGGAGAATGATCCTGGGGAAGTTTCTTATTCTGTCTGGACCAGATTCACCATTTTCTAAGTTGGCTTGACTTGTTTCTGAAAATTAAATTTAAACATAAGTAAAGAAAAATTCCCCATTCACTGGGAGTGTAAAATGTTTAAGAATGCTGGGCTCTGGGAAAGGGAAGAATATGTCTTTGGACACAAAAAAACGAAAGTGTTTATTTTATTTGATTTTATGAGAGGGCTCTATAGAATATGTGTACTGGAGATGGATGGTACTAATGATTGAACAGCTATGTAAATGTATCATACTTAATGCCACTGAACTGTACACTCAAAATGGCTAAACTGGCAAATTTTACTTTATGGATGTGTGTGTTAGTTGAACAGTCATGTCTGAGTTGACCCCATGAACAGTAGTAGCCCACCAGGCCCCTTTGTCCATGGAATTCTCCAGGCAAGAATACTGGAGTGGGTAGCAGTCAGAGTCTTTACCATCTGAGCCACCGGTATTTCACTGCAATTCTTTAAAAAATAACCTATCATTGTATGAACTCATGCAACATGTAATGCCACCAGCATGCAGTAGAGGGCAAAGGAGGGTATGCTTCACAGAAAAGCTTGATTCAGCCACTTCTGCAGCCAGTTCTGGTCCTGTGCGTGAGTCTTCCATACCTGCAGCTCTGTGGAGGCGCTGCAAGCCTGAGGGTAAGAACTCTAGCTTTGACTGCTGTAATACTCATGAAAAAGAGAGAAGGGCTGTGTGAGTCTTTTCTAAAGAAAATGGGAGGAAAAGATTTATTCAGATTTTCAGATTTTTCATGCTTATTCCATAGATGGGAAGAAAGTAGCCTTGTTCAGATTTTTAGTATTTATTACTTTGCCTATACTAATCTGAAGGTTAATGACTAGTGAGTGACCTTGGGCTTAGTATTGACCACTGCTGATCTGGAGAATTGTACTGCTTGAGAGTTTGGGTTTCCTTTTTCTGGTTTCTTGAAATTCATGACCCCTAACAGAGCATAGATAGCTTCGAGAGAGACACGTATATAGGAAGTGAGGAAGAGACCACAGTAGCACCAACCCTGCCACAGAATTAGTCTTGGTAATCACACTCTATGCTATTTCATTTGAGAGTTTGAAATGCCTTCGGTTTGCACTCTGAAGGGACAAGATGGGTCTGGGTTCAAATTCATGCTCTAGCAATTATTCACTGGCTCGCCTTGAGCAAGGGACTTAACCTCTGGTTTTAGCTCCTCCATTTGCAAAATGGGGATAAAAACATCCATTATTTTGTTGGATTGTTGAGAAGATTAAACAAAATAATGTATGGAAAGCATTTATCTCAGCGCCAGGGAAACAGGAAACACTCATAAAATGTCAGTCATTCTTACTCTTATTTTGTAAAGATCTTCCAACATTTGATGGGTTTTAAACCCTTTCTCCATTTTTTTTTTTTGCATCATTTGGAAAAGAGAGATTAGATTAAGTATTTGGCAAGCCACCGATTGTCATTTTATTTTATGGTGTCTTTTGACTTGGACTTTTAAATCATAAGCTATTAAAAAAAATCATTCTGTTTTTCACCTGCTTTCAGCAGCCACTAAGAGTAGCATGACCATAATAAAAATGTATTTATTGATTGCATCTTTCATCAAAAGTTTACATCCTACTTTTTAAAATGTTTAAATGAAATGGCATAATTTATATGCATTGCCTGAGAGAGGGGACCTTTCTATTATAGTAAGAGAAGTTCAGAGTCAGTTGCGCTTACTTCTTTAGAATGAGTTTCAGATGAAATTGTGTTATTGGGTAAAAAAGAGAAGAGATGAGTAAAACATGAAAGCTATAATATCTCAACTTACAGGATTCCAGATAAAGCAAATGGGTTAGATTTTGCTGCACTTTTCAAGGGTTCTAGCTCCTAGACATAGGAGCAACTTAAGATGAGTTCTTATGAATTGAAGTACTCTTTGAGGTAATAATGTTAAAAACACCTCATCATCTTAATGTCTATAAACTTCCAATATCTTACAAGCCATAGTGGAGCCTGAGAAGAAGAAAAGTCAAGGAAAAAAGTAGTACTAATCCTGTCTTTATGAAAATTTTTTTTTGATATTTTGTTCATTGTGGGTTTTACATTAATTTTACTTAAAAATTTTTATTAAAATATTGTTTATCTTGATTAACAAGTTTCTTGGTGCCTCTCAAAATCTGTGCTGAAACCACCCTAGTCTTGGCCCTGATAACTGCTACCATTTGTGACATGCTAGGCATGATACCATCTGAGCCACCAGGGAAGCCCAAGTGGTTTATATATATTATCTCTTTAACGCCTTTGCACAAAACCCATGTTACAAATGAGAAAACAGAACCTTTCAGCAGTTAAATGAATAATCTAAGTTATCATGGCCAGTGAGACATTAAGATTGGACTGAAACCCAGACATATTAATCTCTATCACTAAACTCATTCTCTAATCATCATGTCCTACATTATAACAGGAATTCATAACTCCAATTAATTCATTTGATATATATTTTTGAGAGCATATTATATACCATACTGTGCTAAGAAATACAATAATGAGATCATTAATCTACTTCTATACATATAATGTATATTTACTAAGCACATGACATGTACTAGGCGCTATCTCTCTGCTTGGAATGCAGAGGTGAGCGAGATTGTCAAACCCCTTCTCTCATGGGTGTGAGAGGTGGGAGTAGTAGTCAACAAATAAATAAGTGAACAAAAGTTTCAGATAGTGGTCAGTGCTCTATTTGGTAGAGAAATAAAACAGGATGAAAAGAATGAACAGCAAGTTTATCTAAATGGCCTCTTTAGATTAAGTGGTCAAATCAGGTTTCTTAGAGGAGACATACTTTAAGCCAAGACCTAAATGATAAGAAAGATCTGGCTGAGGAAGGATGAGAGAAGAGCATGCCAAGCTGAGGTCGGGGCAAGATGATGTAGCCAAGGACCAAAGAGAGGGGCAGTGTGATTGGAGTGCAGCGGGCCAAGAGAAGAGAGATATGAAATGAGATCCCAGAAGGAAGCAATAGCAGCACATGGAGGATGCTATGGTTCAGCATTTGGAGTCTGGATTTCATTCTAAGTGCAATAGTATCAATATATTAAGTAGGACATAGGTAGGGAGCTAAAACAAGTGACTCCTAAATACAGTAGCTTCAACAAGACAGTGCTTAACTAAATGGCTTCATCCAAGTCAGTCCTTGTAAGTAACTGATCTAAAACCTAAGTTGGGTGGCACTTGCAGATTTATTTGCTGGATTTCTTGAACTGTATTTGAGGAAACATTGAAGAATCAATATGACCTAGAGAGACACAATTTTATCATGATTCATGTATTATAGCACATTTTGAAAGCAGATTTATCTTGACTCATCCTAGAAAGACAAGATAGCAGAGTGGTTAAGAGCCCAGGTTCTACCCTCACCATGAATTAAGTTTGTGACTGTGGTGCAGTTTCAGGACCTCTTTAAGAACCACATTCTATACCTATAAAGGCTGAATAGTGATAGCACTTACCTTACAAGGTAGTGGTTTTAAGGGTCAGTCTACGGAATATCAGTGAATGGTAGCTGCTGTCCAAAAAGACATCAGATGGCCGCTGCCTCATTTGCAAGAGAGTCAATATGGTGTGGAGATGCTGCCAGACAAGATGGGTATCTGTCATCATACATTTGTCCGAAACCTTAGAATGTACAACACCAAGAATTAAGCATGGCATAAATGGACTTTGGGTGACTATGATGAGTCAGTGTAGGTCCAGCAATTATAACAAATGCATCACTCTGATGGGGGAGGGGGGTTTGATAATGGAGCAGGCTGTGCATGTGTTGGGGCAGGAGGGATATGGAAAAATCTCTGTACCTTCCCTTTAATCTTGCAGTGAATCTTAAACTGCTCTTTTAAAAATGTCTTAATTTTTTAAAAATTTCTTTCAATCTTCCTAAAGCTTTCAGCCTATTGGAAGGGGATGTAGTAGTGGTGGTGGTGGGGATTGTTGAACATGACCTGGCAATGCTGTTCGTTATTTGAACTGGGTGAGAGGCACTTCTGCCAATTATGATGTATCTATCTCCCCTTGGGGAATCTTGACTTGTCTCTGTGATGGGGGTGTAACACAGCAACTGGCTTGGAAATCTTTGAGCCAAGCTCTGAGATGAAGTTAAAGATTCAGTAAATGGGTTGGGACCCTATTCCAAATTCTTGGTGAATATAATCAGAAGTTGGCATTAAAGAAAAGTCCTACAGGGTTTAACAAATCACATAACCACCTAATGGTATGTTGTCTTCCCAGGATTTGAATTCATCTTCCTCATTCATGTGAGGTAATGTGTGATAAAATTCATCTGAGGTGAACCAGTGATAAAATCCTTGGAATTACAATGAGACATATCAGAAGCATTTACATATTTTGTAGTATTATTATGTCTGTGCATAGTGGGGCTTCAGAGCTGCCAGAAGAAAGGGAATTGACTGCCAACTTCTCCACCATGTCTTTAAGAAAGGTTCCTGAAGACTTGACCCCAATTACAACCACACTGGATTTGTCCTATAATCTCCTTTCTCAACTCCAGGATTCAGATTTTCGTTCTCTCTCTGAACTGAAAGTTTTGATTCTATGCCACAACAGAATCCAAGAGCTGGATATCAAGACCTTTGAATTCAACAAGGAGTTAAGATACTTAGATGTGTCTAACAACAGACTGAAGACTGTAGCCTGGTTCTCACTGGCAGGTCTCAGACATTTAGATCTGTCCTTCAATGACTTTGATGCTGTGCCCATCTGCGTAGAGACTGGCAACATGTCACACCTGGAAACCCTAGGTGTGAGTGGGGCAAAAATTAAAAAATCAGATTTTCAGAAAATTGCTCATTTGCATCTAAATACCGTCTTCTTAGGATTGAGAACTCTGTCTCATTATGAAGAAGGTAGCCTGCCCATCTTAAACACAACAAAACTTCACATTGTGTTACCAGTGAACACAAATTTCTGGGTTCTTTTGCATGATGGAATCAAAACTTCAAAAATATTAGAAGTCACTAATATAGATTTGCAAAAGAGCCAGTTTGCAAGTTATGGATCTCAACAAAATCCTATTTTAGAGAATGCCAAGACATCCATTCTGTTACTTAATAAAGTTGACTTATCCTGGGACGATCTTTTCCTCATCTTCCAATTGGTTTGGCATACGTCAGTAGAGTACTTCCAGATTCAACATGTGACCTTTGGAGGTAAGGTTTATCTTGACCACAATTCATTTGACTACTCAAATACTGTAATGAGAACTATAAAACTGGAACACGTACATTTTAGAATTTTTAATATCCCCCAGGAGAGCGTCTACTTGCTTTTTACCAAAATGAATATAGAAAACCTGACGATATCAGATGCACAAATGCCTCACATGCTGTTCCCTATGTATCCTACAAGATTCCAATATTTAAATTTTGCTAATAATATCTTAACAGATGATGTGTTTAAAAAATCTATCCAATTGCCTCATTTGAAAACTCTCATCTTGAAGGACAATAAATTGGAGACACTTTCCTTAGTGAGTTACTTTGCCAGCAACACATCCTTGAGGCACTTAGATCTGAGTGAAAATCTGTTACAACATGAAAATGATGAAAATTGCTTGTGGCCAGAAACCTTGGTCACCATGAATTTGTCATTCAACAAATTTGCTGATTCTGTTTTCAGGTGCTTGCCTAGAAACATTCAAATACTGGATCTGAATAGTAACAAAATTCAAACTGTCCCTAAAGAGATTACTCACCTGACATCTCTGCGAGAGTTAAATCTCTCATTTAATTTTCTAACTGATCTTCCTGGGTGCAGTCATTTCAGAAGACTCTTAGTTCTGAACGTTGAAATGAACTTAATTCTCAGCTCATCTTTGGATTTTTTCCAGAGCTGCCAGGAAGTTAAAACTCTAAATGCAGGAAGAAATCCATTCCGGTGTACTTGTGAATTAAGAGATTTCATTCAGCTTGGAAAATACTCAGAGGGCATGATGGTTGGATGGTCAGATTCATACATCTGTGAATACCCTTTGAATCTAAAGGGGACTCAGTTAAAGGATGTTCATCTTCCAGAAATATCTTGCAACACAGGTTTGCTGATTGTCACCATTGTGGTTATCATGCTCGTTCTGGGGATGGCTGTGGCCTTCTGCTGCCTCCACTTTGATTTGCCCTGGTATCTCAGGATGCTACATCAATGGACTCAGACATGGCTCAGGGTTAGGAAGACAACTCAGGAACAACTCAAAAGAAGTGTCCAATTCCATGTGTTTATTTCATACAGTGAACACGATTCTGCCTGGGTGAAGTATGAATTGATTCCCAGTCTAGAGAAAGAAGATGGTTCTGTTCTGATTTGCCTTCATGAGGGAAACTCTGACCCTGGGAAGAGCGTGATGGAAGATACCACAAACTGCATTGAGGAAAGCTACAAGTCCATCTTTGTTTTGTCTCCCAGCTTTGTTCAGACTGAATGGTGCCATTATGAACCCTACTTTGCCCACCACAATCTCTTCCATGAAAGTCTTGATTACATAATTTTTATCTTACTGGAACCCATTCCACTCTACTGCATCCCTACCAGATATCCTAAGCTGAAAGCTCTCATGGAAAAGAAGGCATACTTGGAATGGCCCAAGGATAGGCGTAAATGTGGCCTTTTTTGGGCAAACCTTCGAGCTGCTCTTAATGTTAATTTATTAGACACCAGAGGGACATGTGAACTACAGACTTTCACAGAACTGAATGAAGTGTTTCAAGGTTCTGCAATCTCTCTGATCAGAACAGACTGCCTGTAGAGCCCCACCCACTCCTAGGGAGATTGGGACCTAGATATACTGTTAGGCTATAAACTGATACAACCTTTATGATGGGAATTTGGCAATATCTTTTAAAATGAAAAACTATCATTTCTTCAGGTCAGTTCCTTAAAAGAGCTCTAAGAATGTATCCTATAGAAACACATTTTGCAAAGATTTATGTAAAAATGGTGATCATTCTGGCATTGCTTATAATCCTAAAAAGCTGAAAACAGCTCAAATGCCCACAAAGTAAGGATTGATCTACTAAATCACAGTACATTAACACAACAGAATATTACATAGCCATTAAAACTGATGTTGCTGTGTATTTATTAACTGGTATGGAGAAAATTGTATTTTGGTTTGTACATTGAAATAAGAGTCTAAAGGAACCTAGACCAGCACTGGTATAGAGAAAATTGTATTTTGGTTTGTACATTGAAATAAGAGTCTAAAGGAACCTAGACCAGCACATTGGTGTAGTAACAGTGTGTTTGGGTTTGGAAGTTTGGATTACAGCAGTTGGTTTCTATGTTGTATATTTCTATAATGTTGGAGTTGCTTAGAATGAATCTATATTTCTTCTGCAAGCAGAGAAAATAATAAAAATATTATTTTATATATAAAGTATTTTATTATTTATTTATTCATTTATTGATGGCCACACTGAGACTTTGGGGCTTCCCCAGTATCTCAGTCACAAAGAATCCGCCTGCAGTCCTGGAGCCACTGGAGACGCGGGTTCGATCCCTGGGTCAGGAAAGTCCTCTGGAGGGCATGGAAACCCACTCCAGTATTCTCACCTGGACAATCCTGCGGGACAGACGAGCCTGGTGGGCTACAGTCTACAGGGTCACAAGGAGTTGGACATGGCTGAAGCACCTTGGCATGCATGCATGTGCTAGGTCTTTGTCGCTTCTCACAGGTTTTCTCTAGCTGTGGCAAGTGGGGGCTACTCTTCATTGTGCTGTGCAGGCTTCTCATTGTGGAGGCTTCTCTTGTTGAGAAGCACAGGCTCTAGACACGTGGGCTTCTGTAGTTGTGGCACATGATCTTGGTTACCCCACAACATGTGGAATCTTCCCAGGCCAGCGATCAAACTCGGGTCCCCTGTGTTGGCAAGTAGATTCTTTACCTCTGGACCACCAGGTAAGTCCTAAAGATAATTTTTAAAGCCTACATGTCCCACTCATTTTCTTTGATCTTCCCTTCTAGCCTCACAAATCATTGAAAGAGAACAAGCTCTTTTGAAGTTTGCAAAATTATATTTCAAAAATGAGCATCAAGAACAAACATGTTCTTTCCCCGATTAGGAAAATGTCTGTGGCTCACCCGCATGATAAAGGAAGAAAATGCCTGTAAGATCTGACACCATCACCACATATGTCCTTGCTTCCTATCACTGAGCCCTTTTGAACTATTGTCCCTTTCCCAGAACATGTGTTTCTCTTTATGTGCCCAGACTCTAGGACTTGCATCTGCCTGCCTGTGATACTTTCCTGCCCTAGCTTGTTCAGGAAATGTTATACATCCTTCAGGCAAAATCCAAATATTGACTCTTCTTTGAAACCTTCCTCATTTCTTCCCCAAGCATGATGGTCCTCTATTCTTTATAACACTTTGGACATATTTCTATCACCAAATTGATTACATATGTTTTTAAAACCCATTCTCCCTATGAGCTCCACAAAGGTAAGGACAGACGTCCCTTTGCCTTGTATCAACAGCAGTTTCTTCAGTCCATGGTTCAGAAAAGATGCTCAATGAACTTTCATGGAATGGACATTGGGTTAACTAGAGAAACTTAGCAAGCACTCAACTGGCTTCAGGATGTGCATGCATGCTCAGTTGCACAGTCAGGTTTAACTCTGTGTGACCCTATGACCTGTAGCCTGCCAGGCTCCTCTGTTCATGGGATTCTCCAGGCAAGAATGCTGGAGTGGGTTGCCATGCCCTCCTCCAGGGGATCTTTCTGACCTGGGAAACTTGCATCTGCTTGCGTCTCCTGCACTGCAAGTGGATTCTTTATCAACTGAGCTACTTGGGAAGCCTGGCTTCAAGAGAGAGTGGAATTTGAAGGTGAATTCTGAGAAGCCGAAGAGTAAGATCAGGCGTAGGTTAAAGTTTGGAAGAGAAGACAGAGAACCCATAATTGAAGGATTCCTGAATATAGCTTAAATCAGTGAATTTGCCAATATTTGGTTGTTCTTAACTTATGAAAGGCTTCCCAGATGGTGCAGTGGTAAAAAAAAAAAAAAAAAAAAAAATCTGCCTGCTAATGCAGGAGATGCAGCAGACTTGGGTTTGACTCCTGGGTCAGGAAGATCCCCTGGAGGAGGGCATGGCAACCCACTCCAGTATTCTTACCTGAAGAATCCCATGGACAGAGGAGCCTGATGGGCTACAGTCCATGAGGTCTCAAAGAGCTGGACACACCGAGCAACTGAACACACACGTACTTGACTTAGGAAAGCATCTATCTCAGCTCGTTCCATCTAATAAAACCAATCTCCTAAGAAGGCTAAAACTGAGTTCTGNCATGGATAGAGAAGCCTGATGGGCTACAGTCCATGAGGTCTCAAAGAGCTGGACACACCGAGCAACTGAACACACACGTACTTGACTTAGGAAAGCATCTATCTCAGCTCGTTCCATCTAATAAAACCAATCTCCTAAGAAGGCTAAAACTGAGTTCTACATCTAACTTTATTTCCTTATGATTTGTGGTTTTATGAATTCCTCACACTAGTGACCATTTAAAAAAGAGTTCTGAGGAATGTCCCTGAGAGTGCAGGGAGAAGTCTGGTGTGGATCTAGAAGCCAGGATGTGTTTCCCTTTGGCCAATGGCTGTCTAGTCTGAGGTGCTGGAGTTCAGCAGCCTTAAGGCTGAATGTCCCAGCTCCTTCCTGGTCTGTCTGGTAAAGGGGGAAACCATAGAAAACCACAGTGGAGCCATGGCAGAGGATGGAGAGAATGACTTTCTCCCCAGGCACCCAGCAGCTGGGCTGCTTCAGGGCTTCTGGAGGGGTCAGACAAGTCAGACATACTGTATGAAGATTCTGTAAGTCTTGCATTAATTACTCAGTGTAAGACTTTTACTTTTACAGATTAGTTAATTTGGAACAAACAAAGAAGATAACACCAGCCCTAAAGTTTTCAAGGTTGGATTATCATGGCAGTTATTCCAGTTCTCAATTTAGTAGATACAGTTTTTTAAATAGACATTTTATTACAATTTTAAAAAACAACACATTAGTCTTAGCTCTTAGTAACTTCTAATTTCAGCAGCTGGACAACCCCTAAGTCTTCCTCACAATTATTTGAGATTTGAATTCTTGTCTGCAGTCTCTCCTTACTCGCCAAGGCATCCTGCATTGGCAACCCAATACATCTAAAACAATGTGCTTGTTTTATCAGTAACTCATGGCCTGGGGCTGCTCCTCAGATTAACTGCCATTTATCCATAAGCCAGAACATGTTCTCTGTATAAAGGATGAAGAATAATTGGGATCCTGGTTTCCCCCAGGAGGTTGCAAGGACAACTTTATCTCTGATGCTCTGCTGGGGAAGCTTCCCACAGTCTCCTAGCTCCATTTCCCACCCCTCTGCCTCTGGTACTGATCTCAGTTATCTCTGTTATCATTTTGTTACTTATTTTGCTTATTCTGTCTTCCCCCACTAGAATGCAAACTCCTTTAGAGCAGAGATTTTGTCTGTTTTGCTCACAGAAGTCGTCTCCACCTTTGTCCAGGACTTCTCTCCAAGGATTTTCTGAAGGAAACACCGTTTGTCTGTAGACACTTTGTTGATTGACCTCCTCTGCCCTTCTGAGGTCCAGCAGGGCAGCCAATTTCACCCACCTCAGTGCTGGGCCTTGTTGTAAATCAGGCATATAGATTCACTAGTCAGGGAGCGTTCCTCCATTCAGCAAGTATATTTTTGCTTACATTTTCTGGGACCAGGCTTCCCTGGCAGCTGAGCTGGTAAAGAATCTAACTGCAATGCAGGAGATCCCATTCGATTCCTGGGTTGGGAAGATCCACTGAAGAAGGGATAGGCTACCCACTCCAGTATTCTTGGGCTTCCCTTGTGGCTCAGCTGGTAAAGAATCTGCCTGCAATGTGGGAGACCTGGGTTCAGTCCCTGGGTTGGGAAGATTCCCTGCAGAAGGAAAAGCCTATACCCACGTCAGTATTCTGGCCTGGAGAATTCCCATGACTGTATAGTTCATGGGGTCACAAAGGGGCAGAGCCGACTGACTGGCCTCCACTTTCTTTCATTTTCCTGGCCCAGCCGCCACTAGGCTGTCTCCCCTGTCCTTTGGCTCTTCCCTTTACTTCCTCCTGTTGGATTCTGCTTCATCTGAGGGTCTTGCTGTGGATTGCTCTTGAATGATTTCAGAGTTTGCAATTGTATGGATCACCACAAATGGGTTTTATGGGTCAATCCCCCATCACTGCCTCTGTTCTTATTGCTGTATCAGCTCTTCAAGAGGAGTAACGGAAGTTCTGGGTCGACAAGGTCTCTGCTGTGGCCCACACCTCAGACCCTGTCCGCTTTCCCCCACACCCAGATCTCTGGAGAGACTTCTGTGAATTTTCTCTTTCTCTCTGTAGTTCCCTGATAGCATGTCTGTAATGATGGTTTTATTCTTAGGGTCTGGTATTGCCAGGCCTGACAATGTCCCCCAAGCTGGATGTCCCTGGCCCAGATCCAGACCTGCATAGACCCTGGTCTTCACTTGATCCTTCACCCTGACCCTCTGCCTCGCACAGGAGGCCAACCAGGTACCCTACAGAGCTCTGGGTTTTATGCCTATGGGTGCTCTCAGGGACTGGTGGTGGGTCCCCATCTGAGGTGGACAGTCTGGCAAGCAGCTCACTTCTGCTGGTTGAAACTGGGATCACTCAAGATTGGGCCGGAATGGTAGACACATGCTGGTCTGGGGTAACTCTCTTGATCACAGAATGACTTTGGGGGTTTTACCACTAACCCTTGGGCTTGAGCCACCGTGTAAGCCTGTGTCCCTCTGTGATTTGAGTGTGGTGCCGCCTCCTGTCTTCAGTGCCTGAGGCAGGTGTGACAGTGGATGCTACCCCCACCAGGACCCCTGAGCCTCCGGCATCCAGGGTGATAACTACCATGCTGCAGGCTATGTGCGGGTACGAAGTAGTCCTTGGAAGGTGGCTTTCAAGACTGAACACCAGTGAGTCTTCTGATCACTGTCTTCTCTTGCCTCCCACTGACATGGTGAAATCATGCTCTCCAGCCCTAAGTCATGTGGACAAGGGAAGTTCCTATTTTGTAGCAGTGGAGTTGAGCCCCTCTCTTCACGCATGGACCCCCTCACTGCCCTCCCCACTGGCAGTGGTGTGTGTCAGTCAACACTGAAAGGACTCCCATTCTAGAGGTGCAGTGATTCCTGCTTCAAGAGTCCAGGCTGGGATCTGGCTTATTCTCTGTTTCCACCATAAAATTCTGAATGGTAAACTTAGTAAGACCAAAAAACACATATTAGTTTACATTTCCCTGCCTACTTTTTTGAAGACTTGTATCAACAAGGCACAGTACCACCAATCTTTGAGAGAGAGTAGGAAAAGACTCTGATGCTGGGAGGGATTGGGGGCAGGAGGAGAAGGGGATGACAGAGGATGAGATGGCTGGATGGCATCACTGACTCGATGGACGTGAGTCTGAGTGAACTCTGGGAGTTGGTGATGGACAGGGAGGCCTGGCGTGCTGTGATTCATGGGGTCTCAAAGAGTCGGACACGACTGAGCGACTGAAGTGAACTGAACTGAACTGGAAGGCAATGTGGACAGATGATGCAGGGTAATGAGTAATAATAAAACCATTATTAGAGACATGCTAGCAGAGAACTGAAGACACAAAAATATCTATGCTATTTAATGGAATTAGGTCCTGAAGAGCCCTGGTCCTGTGATTAATTACAGCATTGCTACTATTTATTTTTGGTGGAAACTCTCCAGGAACATTACATAGGACAATAAAGTGCCTGAAGAAATGGCTCTTGGATTTGAGCAAGAAGAGACAGTGGTTGGACTCTATAAGGAATTTTTTGATTTACCAAATAGTGAACAATGTACAGGTAATTCTTCTCTACTCATCTCCAGGAATAAGTCATATACTTCACATAGGTCTGTACTTTTAGAAACATTTTAAAATCAGATTATTTATATAGACAGGAGCTCTGCAAAATTTTCCCACAGCCCTGCACACCCTAGAGGCAGCTTTGAGAAGGAGAATATCCTGGCGTATGCAGCCAGAACATACATTGCTTCTTATTTCTTGGAGGCATGATGTCTTTTTTCAGTTTTAAAGTATATCATTGGCAGCAGAACAGTCTTTGTCTTTAGTGCTAATGGGGATGTGGTGAAAGTCCGTGCTGAGACTGATGGGTCTGACATACTGAAAAAGGCAAATTCTACCATATTAAGGTTATAGGAAGTTCCTCTTAGGGCTTTTATAAAACCTGAAAGAAGAATCTCATTTTCTCTCATGATGGGTGAGAATACCACATTATTAACTTCTGTTCTCCCCAAAGAGGAAGTTAGAGCCTTAGTTGTGCCCACAAACTCTCTAATCCTAAGGCACTGAAGTGTTTGTCATCCTGGAAGCACAGTACCTGTGACCCTGGGGGTAAAAAAAATGGGCCAGAGAAAGATGCTGGAGGAACCTCTACCAGCTACTAGCTCTCATTGTCTTCTTTATTTTTTATTTTTAGTTGGAGGATAATTGCTTTACAATGTTGCATTGCTTTCTACACAATATACAATTGCATTTCCATACAATAACATGAATCAGCCACACGTGTACATTCTTCCCCTCATTCTTGAACCACCCTCCCATCCCTCCAGGTTGTCACAGAGTGCCAGATGGAGCTTCCTGTGTTACACAGCAACTTTCCACTAGCTATCTATTTTACGGGGCTTCCCTTGCGGCTCAGTGGTAAAGAATCTGCCTTCAATGCTGGAGACCCGGGGTAGATCCCTGGGTTGGGAAGATCCCTGGAGAAGGAAATGGCAAGCCACTCCAGTATTCTTGCCTGGAAAATCCCATGGATGGAAGAACCTGGTGGGCTATAGTCCATAGGGTCACAAAGAGTCGGACACAACTGTTTTACATACGGTAAGGTATATGTTTCAGCGCTACTCTCTCAATTTGTCCCACCTTCTCCTTCCTCTGCTGTGCTCACAAGTCTTTTCTCTATGTCTGTGTCTCTATTTCTCCCCTGCAAAGAGGTTCATCTTTCTAGACTCCATATGTATGCGTTAATATATTTGTTTTTTTCTTTCTGACTTTCTTCACTCTGTATAACAGGCTCTAGGATCATCTGCCTGATTAGGGCTCAAATTCATTCTTTTTTTATGGCTGAGTATATTCCATTGTACATATGGACCACAACTTCTTGACCCACTCATCTGCTGATGAACATCTAGGTCGCTTCCATATCCTGGCTGTTATAAATAGTGTTGCAATCTCATTGTCTTCTTTTAACTCCTAGATTCACTAGCCCCATGGAGATCCAGAGACCAATCAGCCCTCCTCCTGGTTCTTTTGTTTCTAGAATAGAGCTGAAGCAGTCTCCATGATGCTGTTTTAAGTATGCTGGCACACCGTGTAGTAATACAAATTGCTGACATTTGGGAGTTTATACATGTCTGTCTCTGTTCTAAGGCTGTCATGAGTTTTACTTGTTAATTCTCATAGGCCTGTGAATTAAATTTTATCATTATTCTCATAAAATAAGGTACCCAAGGTACCAAAAGGTTAAGGTTTCATGGTAAGTCTGATTACAGTGAGAAACCCAGGCAATCTGATTATAGAGCTGGCTCAGCCTCCCATGAGCTTGGAAACTAACTACTGTCTTGCTAGACCTTGTTCTTGGATGGAAGGATGTTGTTGCATAAGAGCAATTGGCATGATTTGGTGTATAACCCGAATGCTGTCAGTCTTCACTGCCTGTGGCTACAGAGAAGGCTCATCAGCATCAAGGAGCCTCATTCTTGGTCCCCATGAATACTTCTATGAGACTCCAAGGCGCCTTGATATGCTCACACTCCACACTGTTAGCCACACTCATGGTCTGGAGCTACTGCAGTCTACTCCACTTCAGCTATCTCAGGGGGCTAGCCTGGGGCCTGTCAAGGTCCAGGAAGGAGCCTTGCACTATTGATACTGCCGAATGAAGTGCCTTCCAGACTCTGTTAGTCTTCATGTTAAGAGTGCTTGTCCTAATAACCCCAAATCCATTTATCTTGAGGCGAGGAGCCACGCTGAGTTCCAAGAAGTGATGGGTTCAGTCTCTTTCTCCTCAGAACTGGGTGTGAACATCTCAGCATCTCAAAGCTGCAGTGTTAGGATCCAGAGTCACACCCAGTCAACAGGATCAATTCACACCTGTTAGAATGGCCATCATCCAAAAGACAAGAAATAACAATTGTTAGTGAAGATGTGAAGAAAAAGGAACCTTAGTGCACCATTGATAGAAATGTACATTGGTATGACCATTATGAAAAACAATAGGGAGTTTTTTCAAAAATTTAAAAAGAGAACTGCCATATGATCCAGCAATTCCACACCTGGGTATCTTGGAAAAAAAAAAAAAAACAAACCCACTAATTTGAAAAGAATATGCACCCTCAGGTTCATTTTAGCACTACTTACAATAGCCAAAATACAGAACTAACCTACATGCCCATGGAGAGTCAATGAATAAAGAAAATGTGGTATATAAATAATGGACTATTATTTAGTCATTAAAAAATCTTGCCATTTGTGACAACATGAATAGACCTTGAAGACATTATACTAAGTGAAATAAGGTAGGCTGAGACAGACAAATTCTATATGATCTCACTTATACATGGAATCGAAAACAAAACCAAAAACAAACAAAAAAAACAAACCTAGCTCACAGATACAGAAAACAGACTTATGGTTGATAGAAGCAGGGGTAGGGGTATGAGTGAAATGAGTGAAGGGGATGAAAAGCTACAAATGTCTAGTTATTTGTAAGTAAGCCAAGGGGATACAACGTACCGTATGGTGACTATAGTTAATATACTGTATGGCATATTTGAAAGTTGCTAAAAGTGTAGATCTTGAATATTCTCATCACAAGAAAGAAAAATTCATATAACTCTGTATGGTGACATGTTAATTAGACATTGTAGGGATGATTTTGCAATATATACAAATAGTGAACCATTATATTGTACATCTGAAACTACTGTAATATTATATGTGAGTTATATCTCAATAAAAAAATTGGGAAACATAAGACAATCCTATCAGTGCTTAGAGTTTTATCTGAAAATGACAAATAATTTAAAATCCGATGTCATATTAAATGACTCTATTAGAGAAATAGACAAATAAACCTTCAAAAACAAAACTTATTATTGAGTGCACATAAATATACACTATAGAACTACCAATTCTCTAAAGTACCCAGTCAACTTTTTAAAATAAAAAGTAATTGTGGCTACATACATAATTTCAGAAACCTTCTTAATTAAATACACTACGTAAAGAGGCCTTTTATAGGCACAATAAAGGATAAAAATGGTACAGACCAGTAGATGCTGAAGAGATCAAAAAGAAATGGAAAGAATACACAGAAGAACTATATAAAAAAGATCTTAAAGAACCAGATTACTCCTATAGTGTGGTTAGTCATCTAGAGCCAGACATTCTGGAGTGGGAAGTCAAGTGGGTCTTAGGAAGCACTGCTATTAATAAAGCAAGTGGATGCAATGAAATTCCAGCAGAACTATTCAAATCCCCAAAAGAGGATGCCATCAAGGTTTTGCATTCATTATGTCAACAAATCTGGAAGACCCAGTAGTGGCCACAGGATTGAAAAAGGTCAATCCTCATCCCAATTCCCAAGAAGGGTAGTACCAAAGAATGTGCTAACCATTGGAGAGTTGCTCTCATCTCCCACACTAGTAAGGTCATGCTTAAAATCTTGTGTGCTAGGCTTCAGCATTATGTGAACGAAGAACTTCCAGATGTCCAAACTGGCTTTAGAAAAGGAAGAAGAACTAGAGACAAATTGCCAACATTCACTGGATAATAGAGAAAGCAAGGGAATTTTAGAAAAACATCTATCTCTGTTTCATCGACTACTTAAAGCCTTTGACTGTGTGGATCATGACAAGCTGTGGAAAGCTCTTACCTGTCTCCTGAGAAATCTGTATGCAGGTCAAGAAGAAACAGTTAGATCCTTGTATGGAACAACTGATTGGTTCAAGATCTAGAAAGGAGTATGACAGGGCTGTCTACTGTCACCTTATTTCTTTAATCTATACACTGAGCATATCATGAGAAATGCCAGGCTGGATGAGTTACAAACTGGAATTAAGATGGGCAGGAGAAACATCAACAACCTCAGATATGCAGATGATATCACTCTAACAGCAGAAAGCAAAGAAGAACTAAAGAGCTTCTTGATGAGGGTGAAGGAGGAGAGTGAAAGAGCAGGCTTAAGACTAAATATTAAAAAAATAAGATCATGGCATCTGGCCCCATTGCTGCTGCTGCCGCTGCTGCTAAGTCGCTTCAGTCGTGTCTGACTCTGTGTGACCCCATAGAGGGCAGCCTACCAGGCTCCCCCGTCCCTGGGATTCTCCAGGCAAGAACACTGGAGAGGGTTATTTCCTTCTCCAATGCATGAAAGTGAAAAGTGAAAGTGAAGTCGCTCAGTCGTGTCTGACTCTTCACGACCCCATGGACTGTAGCCCACCAGGCTCCTCTGTCCATGAGATTTTCCGGGCAAGAGTACTGGAGTGGGTTGCCACTGCCGCATGGCAAATAGAAGGGGACAAGGTGGAAATAATGACAGATTTCCTCCTCTTGGGCTCCAAAATCACTGCAGACCGTGACTGCAGCCATGAAATTATAAGACGACTGTTTCTTGGTAGGAAAGGGATGACAAACCTGGACAGTATATTGAAGAGCAGAGACATTACTCTGCCGACAAAGGTCCATATAGTCAAGACTATGGTCTTCTCAGTGGTCATGTAGGGTTGTGAGAGCTGGACCGTAAAGAAGGCGGAACACCAAAGAATGGATGCCTTCAAAGTGTAGTGCTGGAGAAGACTCTTGAAAGTCCCTTGGACAGCAAGGAGATCAAACCAGTCAATCTTAAGGGAGATCAACCCTGAATATTCCCTGGAAGGACTGAAACTGAAGCTCCAGTGTTTTAGTCATCTGATGCACACAGAAGACTCACTGGAAAAGTCCCTGATGCTGGGAAAGATCAAGGGCAAACGGAGAAGAGGGTGTCAGAGGATGAGATGGCTGGACGGCATCACTGATGCAATGAACATGAACTTGAGTAAACTCTGGGAGATGGCGAGGGACAGGGAGGCCTGGTGTGCTGCAGTCCATGGAGACGCAAAGAGTCAGACATGACTGGGCAACTGAGCAACAACAACAAGGAAAGAGGAAAACAGCACATAGTCATTCCAATAAAAATAGTACCTAAGTATGTGTCATAAAAATAACAAAAATGTAAATTTTTGCCCACTTAAAAATATTGTCAAATATTCTGTTGGCTTCTTTTCTATAATATTTTTCTGAAAAGTGAAAGTGAAGAGAAAAAATCTTCTGATGTTTAATAATGAATAAATTATGAGGGTGAAACTGAATCATTAGCCTATTGGGCAAAAATAAACTTTGGTTCTTTGCTGTTTCCTTCCCAGTTTTTGTACATGATTGTTTTAGGATTCTTAACGGTGCAAATACCATAAAATTGTGTCTTTTTTCTTAGCCTTTACAATTTATATAGCAAGTTAGAGTTTTAAAACATTTTATTCTTTAAAAAAGTTCCAGAAATCAGCTTCCCCAAGGCAAGTACGTGGTTCATATACTCAAAACAAATAATTGAACTACATCTGCTAGATGAGATTAAAAACAACAAAACCTCTTTCCTCAAAACTGGGTGTTAACATCTCAGCATTTCAAAGCTGCTATGTTGGGATCCAGAGTTTCACCCAGTCTCCAAGGAAATCCACTTGTTCAGCACTCACTCCTATCCTTCCTGGGAGCTCTAAACCAGTCCAGGGGGGCAAGGAGTATGAAACGGCACCCTGTCCCTTCCACTATCCATACTCCTTCCCACCCCTCCTTGGTGACTCCCCGAAACACAACCCCCTACTTATGCATATCAGTTTATGCCTACAGATAGAGAAGAGTGAACATCCCCCAAAGAGCCAAACTTCTCTTCCCAGTTTGGGTTTGGCTGGGACACCCTGCTGCCTGTGCTGTGCTTAGTTGCTCGGTCGTGCCTGACTCTTTGCAACCCCATGGACTGCCAGGCTTTTCTGTCCATGGGGATTTTCCAGGCAAGAATACTGGAGTGGGTTGCCATGCCCTCCTCCAGGGAAACTTCCCCACCCAGAAATCGAGCCCAGGTCTCCTACAGTGCGGGAGGATGCTTTACTGGCTAAACCATCGGGGAAACCCAAAAATGCTGGAGTAGGTAGCCTATCCCTTCTCCAGGGGATCTTTTCCACTCAGAAATCAAATGGGGGTCTCCTGCATTGCAGGCAGATTCTAAACCATCTGAGCTACCAGGGAAGGCCACCCTGCTGCATATTTTATGCCCATTGGATGGGCAGGTTTGCCCCCTAAGGAGGCTCAGGAGAAGATGGAGGGCCAACATCTTCTTGAGTCTTAGAGCCAATCTTCTTGAGATTTTACAAGCAAAAAGCTGGCTAAGCTTTACACCGAAGTAATAAAATAGATCAAAACTGAATAGATAGCCCTTTGTTTTTCATTTTGAAATCTCTGTCTTAAAACCCAAGGACTTTGGGGGCTTCAGGTCCCAAAAGGACACAAATGATAAGCAAAGATCACTAAAAAAGAAAAATCAAGCCAGATTAAAAAAAAAAAAAGGGTCGAGAAAGCTCAGAGGCATTGTAACTTCTCATTTTGCAGCTTGCATCTAACCTTGAAGCCAGGGCCCCAGAGAAGTCGGGTTAGAAGCAGTTTCACTTCGTCGATTGCTCCCCGCGGGGCCTTTCCGGAGGCAGAAAGCAGAAGTTCATGTTGTTAAAATAGATCCCATTGTGCATGCTAGAGCAACACCATCGGCCGGGCGTCTCTTCCGGCTAGTCCACCGCTTCATTTCGCAGGCTGGCTTCCCCTAACCCATTTATATGAACTCTATTGGAAACTCGGCTTTTGCGAGGAGCTACGGAGTGTGTGCTGAAGCATTTGGCCACTTGGTGTGTAAAACACCAAGTGAAACACTAAGTTCTGCGGTAAGTTACTTAATGAGCCCTCGTGTCAGAGAAAGAACGTTCTGGGAAAGCCCTTTCTGACCTTCTTTACCGCTCACCTTGACTGGGGCGCCCGCCACGGCAGTCACTCACTTCTGAGCACGAACTGCAGGAGGCTCGAGAGACTGGCACGTTAAAAGAAAGCTGCTCTCTTTTTCTTTTGTTGTTTCTCATTTTGATTTCTTCTTCCTCTCCACTACCTCTGAAAGGCAAGGAGTAGAATGGGGCCCGCTTTTCGGGTCTACTTAATTCTTACTCCCAGGCCACATCAAAACAACAATGCAGAAACGCTGAAAGCTCCAGCTTCGGCACTACCTGAGAGCTTGTTAGAAATGCAGGGTTTCAGGCTCCACCCCAGGCCTATTGAATTAGAACATGCATTTTAACAAGACCTCAGCTGATTCAGTTTGCTCGGTGTGGTTTGGGAAGCTCTGGGAAAGAACGCTTTGAAAATGAAGGGAGGTCATTGCCCTTCGCCCCCGGCGGTGGAGGGGTGGAGGGGTTGGGGCTGCGCGGGTAGCCCTGGTGTGAAATTTTGGGTCACAGCGACATCTTGTGGTTACCGTAGTGGTAGTGGTTGAGTTTTCCGGTGGGCAAGCTGCTATGACAATGTGCAAGCGCGCTCAGTCGTTCAGTCGTGTCTGACTCTTTCCGACCCCTTGGGCTACGGAGAAGGCAATGGCACTCCAACTCCAGTACTCCTGCCTGGAAAATCCATGGACGGAGGAGCCTGGTGGGCTGCAGTCCATGGGGTGGCGAAGAGTCGGGCACGACTGAGCGACTTCACTTTCACTTTTTACTTTCATGCGTTGGAGAAGGAAATGGCAACCCACTCGTGTTCTTGTCTGGAGAATCCCAGGGACGGCGAAGCCTGGTGGGCTGTCGTCTATGGGGTCGCATAGAGTCGGACACGACTGAAGCGACTTAGCAGCAGCAGCAGCAGCAGGGCTGTAGCCCGCCAGGCTCCTCTGTCCATGGAATTTTCCAGGCCAGCGGTTAATTGTTCATCCCTGGAGGAAACAGACGAATGCACTAGAGTCCAGAGGTCTCTGGGTTCGGCCTCTCTCCGCTAGGCTGTCAATCAAAGAGATGCGGGCTCTTTTCCAAGAATGCCTTCTACCAGGGTTGAGAACGGTTTATAGGCACAGGGATTTTCTGCATTAGAAGCAGCAGGATCAACAGATTTCGAAGTATTTCTTTCCTCTTCACAAGATTTATGATACAATTCATAAACCTATTAAAACTCCGTGGCACAAGAATGGTTCTAGAGATCATAAAAAATGAGTAGTTCCCCCCCCTTTCAAGCATGACGCTTGCTTTAAATAATTGTTTGTATTTGCTGAACTTTTAGTCTGTTTCAAGAACTAAGAGCCTGCATGTGCTAATCAATTAAACCTCACATCCATCCAGTGAGACTGTTAGGTTTAGTCGCTCAGCCACGTCTGACTCTTTGCAACCCATGGACTGCAGCATGCCAGGCTTCCCTGTCCATCACCAACTCCCGGAGTTTGCTCAAACTCATGTCCATCTAGTCAGTTGATGCCATCCAACCCTCTCATCCTCTGTCATCCCCTTCTCCTCTTGCCCTCAATCTTTCCCAGCATCAGGGTCTTTTCCAATGAGTCAGTTCTTGGCAGCAGGTGGCCAAAGTATTGGAGGTTCAGCTTTAGCCTCAGTCCTTCCAATGAATATTCAGGACAATTTCCTTTAGGATTGACTGGTTTGATCTCCTTGCTGTCCAAGGGACTCTCAAGAGTCTTCTCCAACAACCCAGCTCAAAAGCATCAATACTTCAGTGCTCAGCTTCCTTTATAGTACAACTCTCACATCCATACATGATTACTGGAAAAACCATAGCTTTGACTAGACGGACCATTGTTGGCAAAATAATGTCTCTGCTTTTTAATATGCTGCCTAGGTTGGTTATCCTGGAGAAGGAAATGGAAACCCACTCCAGTATTCTTGCCTGGGAAACAGAGGAACCTAGCAGGCTACAGTATGGGGTCGCAAAAACCATGACTGAGCACATCAGCAGGTTGGTCATAGCTTTTCTTCCAAGGAGCAAGTGTCTGTCAATTTCATGGCTGCAGTCACCATCAGTGAGACAGGAGCTATATTTAGTTTGAAGACCTACCTGGCAGTGATACTTATTGGTTGAGAAAAGTCTATACTAACAAGAAACTTATGACTCTAGTAACTCTTGAAAGTGAATTTGCATTGAATTAAATCCAAGCACTTCTTGGAAGAGTACATTTAGGGAAGAGTAGTGCAGACATGGAGAAGGCAATGGCACCCCACTCCAGTACCCTTGCCTGGAAAATCCCATGGACGGAGGAGCATGGAAGGCTGCAGTCCATGGGGTCGCTAAGAGTCAGACACGACTGAGCGACTTCACTTTCACTTTTCACTTTCACGCATTGGAGGAGGAAATGGTAACCCACTCCAGTGCTGTTGCCTGGAGAATCCCAGGGACGGGGGAGCCTGGTGGGCTGCCGTCTGTGGGGTCGCACAGAGTCGGACACNTGACGCAACCGATCTTTCCTCAGTAATGCAGCCCCCATAAGAAGCTGGGGTGGGAGGGCTTCTGGGCTGTGAACAGGGGGAAATCCGGGGACTCTGGTGCTGCATGACCGGTGCTCCCAGCCCCTCCCCACGCCTTGTGCTCCGCGTCTCTGCCGCCTGCCTCTTCCCGAGGGCTCTCCTTCTATGATACACGGGAGAGCCAGGAAGGAAGGCGTTGCCGCTCTGTGAGCCGCTCTGGGAAATTAGTCAGACCCGAGGAAGGGGGAAGTCTCGGGACCTGGAACCGTAGGTAGGTCGGAAGCAGAGGTGAGCGGGCCTCGGAAGTGGCCGAGGGAGGGAGGTGGGTCCTGTAGGAATGAGCCCTTAGTCTGGGGGACTGGACTCTGTCTCCAGGTGGGGGTGGGGATGGCGGGACCCCCAGCTGGTAACACAGAACTGCTTGCGTGGTGGTGCAGGGCGCTCCACACCCGGCGGGCAGGGTGAGAAGGGTCAGGTGGGAACGCCTGCCGGAACACAGCAGACTGCTTGGAACCCAAACCACCGCCATAACAGGAGGAAACTGGGAAAGGAAGGGGTTCAGCTCTGGACAAAATACAAATCGAAAACATAAGACCTGTGAGCTCTGCACAGCCTCCTTTAAACACACATATTGTTGAAGGAGATTGCTCAATATGCAAACTCACTCAAGTCCCGCTCCGTTAAAAAACAGAGTGCCGTCTACTCTCCGCGGCAGTTTGACACCATTTGGCTCCTAGCTGTTCACCAGCCCACCCTCCTGAGGGACATTTTAGATGAGCCCTGGCTTCCTGCACCTGTCTTGGGACCCGGGCACATCAGAGATATCTGAGCAACACCTCTAGGATCTCAGCTTCCTGGTCTACCTCTTAGCAAAGCTCTTTCCTTCCAGGCACTCCTGTTTCTATAAAGAAACGAAAAAGATGCATCTCTTCCCGTTTCATTTAAGGACCATCCTTAATTATGGCAATTTGATTAAAATCTTTTTTAAATAAATAATCCCAAATTTCATTTTAACATAACCAGTTTCAAAGTAATTAAAATGTCTTGGAAAATGTGAATCAAATCTCCCAGAGAAAATATCCTGGCCTCCATTTCAATTTCTAAAACAAGTGTGCAGATTCCTACATAAAACCATCTTGACTCAGCTGCCACTTCCTCCAGGAAGCCCTCTGTGACTTACCCCCAAAGTAGACAAAGCCTCTGCTCGAGGGCTTCCTGACTCTGTGAACCTTTCTCCCTATCACTCAGCATCCGCAGCCATTGATCCCCAGCTGACCGACCCCTCTCCATCTGCAGAAGATGCAGGCCTCTGGGTGGCTCTGTCTTGCACCTGTGGTGCTTGGCCCAGTGGCTGGTGCAGGTACACAGAGAGCTCTTCCTTGGACTCCAACGAGCCCGTGCTCTTTCTCTCATCTTGCAGCCTCCTCCAAACAGTGGAGTTGCCCAGCACTCGAAATCAGGAGGGCTTCAGGAAGATCNAGTTTTCAAAATACTTCCAAATTTATAACTTTTTTTTTTTCCTATAGTTGGTTCTCCTGGGTAATTTAGCCTTCCTAGTATATTGAAACCTGGAATTGACATCAATTTTGTTGTATGTTGACGTACTATGTATAACAGGGAGCTTTTACATGTGATACAACTTACAACTTGGTGATTTCTACCTTTCCTCCCTCTCCTTTTTAACACTAAATATACATTTGTGTGTGTGTGTGTGTGATAGAGCTCACCACCCCAATAAAGATCAAAATAGCCTTTCAATGACTCTTTTGTATGTGTGTGTACTAAAAAACAACACACACACACACAGATTTTTTGGTAAATCTGAATTTAACTTCCTTCCTTAAAAAAATGTTTTTAGATTTGGCTTTTTCATTAATTCTCATCACTCTCACTTTTTATTACTCCCTTTTTATAAATACTTTTAAATTCATTGTTCCCATCTATGGGAGTTTGGATTTTTTCATGAAGTAAAGCATTGCTCATGTCCAAAATGAAATTGCACTAATTATATCCTTCACTGAATTTTCTGATTATCTTAACTTTGTTTTTCTTCTCTCTTCAATCACTGTATATTAATTTTATGGTGAATTTATTTCCTAGAGATTTGCCTATTTTATAGATTTGTGTTGATTCACAAAGAAAATTGTTTATCTGTGCTTCATAAAACACATACCCTCAAAAGGCAGTTCCTATCATTTCAAATCTTACCTAATAGTCAGGCTTTTTGACCTTTGTGTCATTAGAGGATAGTATTCTCTCAGCTAAGTGACATATATTTATATTAGGCAGATAATGCAAAATTTGGAGCTAAATAGGTCAGCGGTGGAGAAGGAAATGGCAACCCACTCCAGTATTCTTGCCTGGAAAAGTTCCATGGACAGAGGAGCCTAGTGGGCTACAGTCCAGAGGCTCACAAGAGTCGAACATGGTTTAGTGACTAAACCGCCCGCCGCCCCCAGGCCTGTGTGGTGGACAGAGTGGCCTCCAGGATGTCCACCTTCTGGTGCTCATGTGCTTGTGTCATTCTTCCCTCTTAATGTCAGTAGAACCTATGATTTGCTTCTAATCAATAGAATATAGCAAAGATAATTATCTGTATGTAGTTATGCTATATACGGTTGCAATCCATTGCTGCAAGGAAATTCCCTTCTGCTTAAAGACTCTTTTGTTTTTTAAAGAAGCAAGTTGCCATGTGGGGTGCTGCCACATATAAGGTCTGAGGTCAGCAGCTACCAAGTGCAGCTTGCGAGGAACCTCAATCTGCCTGCAACCACATGAGGTTGGAAGNATGAACTCCAGGAGTTGGTGATGGACAGGGAGGCCTGGCGTGCTGCAATTCATGGGGTCGCAAAGAGTCGGACACGACTGAGCGACTGAACTGAACTGAACTGAGTGCAGACATAATACGATATGTTATCTACCCAGCCTCAGACTATGGTTGGAATGTTTATATACTTGGAGCCTCTTGCAACAGCTCCAAGGCTCTCCAGAGGATTCATGGCTCACAGTCTGAGAACTCCTGATGTAGAAACACTGCTAGTCCTTCACTGATGCCATCCCAGGCAGTCATGAACACAGCTGATTTCATCTAGTCTCTGATAATTAGCAGAATAGGGCTTGACTTGGCCTCGGATAGGAGACTTCTGGGGGGTTGGAAACTGATTTCCAAGAAGTTCCCCATGATTACACTTCTAGCTTAAAATGTTACATTATAGAGACAGACTCCATGCCCAGTTGTTCCCTTCTTTTCTCCCACCCATAGAGCCTAAAAAGAATAATTCTTCTAAAACAAAGTTCTGTTTGAGTTCTTCCCCAACACAAAATTAGTCCAATTATGCCCAGCTGGTTATGTGAGCTAAAGCCTGTTCTGATATCTAGATTTTCAAAGTAAAATCTAATACCAACCAACCTGCTTCCTGCTCTTCCCTTTACTCTGTCTAGTCTATCCCTCTAGTCTCTTCTGTTGGAAAATGGTGGCCTCCGTGGAGACACCGAGGAGGCCACCTAGTGGCTAAGCGACCCTCCCCAGGAAGCATTACCTTAATTAAGTCACTTGGAACGCAGAGGTCCTACACAAATACAGGAACACAGTTCTAGCAAGGAATGGACAGCATTTTCTCAAGACCATGCATGAGTTTACTGTGAAAAATATCATTATTGACCAGTAAGTATTGTCACTGTCATTCAGTTGCCAAGTCATGTCTGACTCTTTGCGACCCCTTGGACTACAGCATGGCTTCCCTGTCCTTCACAATCTCCCAGAGTTTGCTCAACGCTGACTCATGTCCATTGAGTCAGTAATGCTATCCAACCATGTCATCCTCTGTTGCCCCCTTCTCCTCCTGTTTTCAATCTTTCCCAGCATCAGAGTCTTTTCCAATGAGTTGGCTCTAGGCATCAGATGACCAAAGTATTGGAGCTTCAGCTTCAGCGTCTGTCCTTCCAATGATATTCAGGTTTGATTTCCTTTAGGATTGACTGGTTTGGTCTCCTTGCTGTCCAAGGGACAAGGTAAGTACAAACAGTGGTGAGTATTCTCTGCTGCAGGCCCTGCCTCAGTGCAAGAAATAGCATAACCAGAAGGTCGCTTGGTCAGTATGAGTCACGGCCATTTCTTGTTTCTGGCTGCCCACTTTCAAACCCCTTTTTTCAAAAGTTCATCATTTACGGACTTGCCTGGGGGTCCTGTGGTCGTAACTCTGTGCTTCCAATGCAGGAGAAATGGGTTCCATCCTTGGTCAAGGAACTAAGATCCCACAAATCATGCGTTGCAGTAAAAAATAAATAAATAAATAAAAGCACATGATTTCCTTTTGGGCATTCCTTCTTCCCACTGGATGTGTCTGGGAGACAGTGACCAAGATTCCAGCACTCCTTCATTAATGGATAGAGAGATGGCACAGGCTAGGACAGTTACATGCTCTCTATTTGGTATTTGAATCTTGATGGGAGGATCAAAGAAACAGAAAAGAGTTCTATTTCACCCCAGCCTTCTAGAACCTGCTTTTAGACTTCCTGCTGGCCTCTGACTCCTGTCCTCCAGAAATATCCTAATTCCTGCGTATTTCCAAGCCTCCATTCTGCTACTGATTCTGTGATAACCCCAATATCCTTCCAAAATATGTTTTAAATTAAGTTAATGTGCTACTACTCAGCTATTGCTAAAATAATGCTGTATAAAAATATCAGCCTCAAAATCTCAATGGTTTGTAGCAACAGAATTTTATTTTCCTGAGCCACAGTTCTGTCAGTCGGCCAGGGTGGCTCTGTTTTAGACCTCAGATCTGGTTAGGTCTGTTCCATGTACCTCTCACTTGAAGACACCAAAAGCTATTCATGGCATATTCTTCATATGATAAATGAGAGTGGGCAAGGTAAATTGCACCAGTGCATTTAACATCTCTGGTTGAGCAGCATGTATGTTATTCTGTTGGCCAAGGCAAATCACGTGGTCAAGCTCAAGCCCAGTTACGTGGACGTGCATTCTACCTACTTGAAGGCAGGCAATAAAGGGCACCAGTGTGTTTGTGTTAGTCTATTACCAGGAAAGAGCAGAAGGTGAGGACCATTCACCTACCTTGGTTAACCAGAAAATAATAAAATATTAACAGAAGTTAATTTTAACCCAGATATATTCACCAATCTTTTCCTTTATGATTTGTGCTTTCCAAGTCTTGTTTAAGAACTTTTCCTTGCTGTGTATCAATTATATTTCAATAAAACTGAAAGAGAAAACAGAAAAGAAATTTTTCTCTGACCCAAGAACATGATAGTCTTCTTTATTTTGTTTTTCACACTTAAGTCTTTAGTCCAGACTACGGGTAAGGCACGGATTCAACTGAGTTTTTGTTAATGGCTGACCAATTGCCCTAGCATTGCTTTTTGAATAATTCATCCTATTCCAACTGATCTGTAAAACCACTTTTTCCGTGTATCAAGTTTCCATAAATTCAGGAGTGTCTTTCTGGACTCTTTTCTGTTTCTGCATTCTATCGTCAGCCTCTGCTAATACTCTACTTCTCAATTATTTGGTCTTTAATCTTCATTTATTAATAGAACCAGCTTGTACAACTCCATATATATTACGCTCTAAAAGTACCCCGTCAACATTTTGGTTGGAATTTCTTTGAATTAAAGATAATATGGGGAAGAAAAAAAGGTCTTTAGATAAGAAATCTTCCTCTTCACTTATTTGGATCATCTTTAATTACATTCTATAAGATTTTATAATTTTCTTCTTAAAGCATGCCATTGTTAGATTTATAACTATACATGGTATCCCAGGTGGTGCCAGTAGTAATGAACACGCCTGCTAATGCAGGACACATAAGAGACTTGGGTTCGATCCTTGGATTGGGAAGATACCCTGGAGTAGGAAAGGGCAACCCACTCCAGTATTCTTGCCTGGAGAATCCAATGGACAGAGGAGCCTGGCAGTGTATGGTCCATGGAGTCACAAAGAACTGGACACAACTGAAGTGACTTAGCACTCACATAACTATACACCTTATTTTATGCTTGTTAAAATGATATAATTGCAATCTTTTAAAAATAAAATCTTTTAATATCATTAAAATTTGCTGCAATGTGTTGCATATAAACAATTTTTGTATACTGATCTCAAAGCCAGTGACTTTTATCGTAATAGGTAACATCACATAGTCCTCACTATGTGCCAGACACTGTCCGAGGCATTTTGTATATATGGAATGCACTCAGTCTCCCGATGACTCTGTGAAGGAGAGTCGTGCCCTTTTATAGATGAGGGAACTGAAGTGCAGAGAGGTTAAATAAGTTGTCTAAGATCCTAAGTGGTGAAGCCAAAGTTCAAATTCGTCCAATATCCAAAGCTATAACCAAATCTATGTTTGTTGTGGTTATAAATATATTTACATCTCTCTCTCTCTCTCTATATATATATATAACTATATTTGTCTCTTATCGTTGTTAAGCTCTTTCAACAGCTCTAATAATTTTCTGGTTAACTCATGGGAAACTCTTAGGTTTCCTGTGCAAATAAGAACAACAAATACTTCAAACATCAACTAGCAAACACATGGTTAATGCCCTATTAAGGCGGGACAAGGTGTGTGTGTGGGGTGTGAGGTTGTGTGTATATCTCTGTGTGTGTGTATGTGTGTATTTGGAAGTGCTAGGAGGAGGAACTCTATGAAGAGCAGCATTCTCAAAGCTAGTGGAATTCACCGAGCCCTTGGGGTGGCTGGTGTACTTTCTGAGGGCCCAGGAATTTCTGGCATGGCAGCAACTAGCCGAGTAGGGGCATCCTCAGAGAGGCTTGCAGGCTCCAGGGAGGCCTGAATAGGGAAAGGCCCAGGGCCAAGCCCAACAGAGAGTGTCAAATGACAGGCCAGCTCCTTCCCCACCCTCCACCCCCAGATCTGGGCTGAATCAAAGGGCCATTCAGGCCCCTCCCTTTCACAGGCTGAGGCCACTGGGGCTGTCCCCTGAGGCTGAAACGCAGCAATCCCACGGGCTTCTGCTCCAAACAGGCTTGTGTTTGAAACCACAATATACTTGGCTCTGGTTTTATACACATTACTTTCCTAGTGCTGAAAAAAAAAGAATTAGAAGAATGAAAGTGAGAGGCCTTGAGGGATGGGAATTCTTTTTTCCAGTCTAGTGAATGAGGTTAATAAGTAGAAAAATAAAACTACTCTCCGTGAAGGGTCTTTGGAAGGGTTACCAGGCCATGATAATTAAAAGCAAATTAAAAGGCTATATCATTCATTCAGCCTCAGTCGCCTCTCTCAGCCCTGAGGGAACTGAGTGTGCTTCAGGGCAGCGAGAGGGGGAAGTAGCGGGGCTGGAGGGGGCTGAAGGGGGAAGGACTGGCTTCCTCAGCCATGTGGGGTAGAAGCATTTAAGGAGAAGGGACAGCCACCTCTGTATCCATCTGCAGTATCCCACCCAAGTGAGTGAGTGAAAGTTGCTCAGTCGTGTCCGACTCTGCGACCCCATGGACTATACAGTCCATGGAATTTTCCAGGTCAGAATACTGGAGTGGGTAGCCTTTCCCTTTTCCAAATGTGAGGTCAATTAGGGAATTGACTGACTGATAATCCCCACCAGACCCCACTGCTCACTGGACACTTGCTCACACATTTCAAAGGAATATTTTCTAGTGCTTTACATACTGTAAAAAATCAAAACAAACTCAAACTAACTTTGGGTGTGAGTCATCTACCACGACTCCCTTGTACCTCTCTGGTTCTCAGTTACCTTTCTGTAAAATGAAGATGGTAAACTTGATCTTTTTTCAAACTGGGGTCTCCTGAACCCTCTTGGAAGCCTGGACTGGAGGAGGAGGGGGAAGGGAGCTATGAATCGAGCCATTAGCCCATGTCTGATTCTGCCATCTTTGACCTCAGACCATTTTCAGCATAAGCTGGTGGAGCAATTAATTCTGACAGGACCATTTCTATGACCTACTGACTCTGTCAACAGTTCCAGGTAACCCCAGAGATCAGAGTGGCTGCCTCTGCACCGGTTTGGTTCATGTTGCCACCTTGAAGTGGAGAAGGCACTGGCAACCCACTCCAGTACTCTTGCCTGGAAACTCCCATGGATGGAGGGCTGGGGTGCAGTCTGTGGAGTCGTTAAGAGTCGGACACGACTGAGCGACTTCCTTTTCACTTTAAACTTTCATGCATTGGAGAAGGAAATGGCAACCCATTGCAGTGTTCTTGCCTGGAGAATCCCAGGGACGGAGGAGCCTGATGGGCTGCCATCTATGGGGTCGCACAGAGTTGGACACGACTAAAGTGACTTAGCAGCAGCAGCCACCTTGAAAAAGGTGTGGGAGTTTTCTGCCAGCATCATATGTTTCTCAAGGAGACCAGGAAAGACTTGTGGTGACCCAGGTGGGTGGTGTGTGACCCAGGTTCTGTGCTAGTGGCTTTAGGAAGTAGCCCTGAGGCCTGGGTTGAAGTCAGATCCCAGAGAACTACATCTGTATTTTCACAAACTCAGGTGAGATTTTGCATAAGCTTCTACAACAGTTTCCCTGAGAAATCTTTTGTGGGCTCCCAGTTTGTGTTGTGATACTTTTCTGAAGCATGTTCTTAGTGTCCATCATGGACCACTGTTCCAATTACTATGGCTGTTGAACAAATATACCCAACACTTAGTGATGCAGTAGAAACATTCATTATGCTCAAATAATCTGTGGGTCAAGAATTTGGATAAAATACACCAGGGAGACTTGTCTCTGCCCTTCAGTGCTGCAGGCCTCAGCTAGAGGACTTGAAGGCTGGAGGCTGGAATCATCTGAAGGCTCGTCTGTCTAGCAGACAGACCTTGGTTTAAGTTCTACCCTAGAACTTAAAACGCTAGTGGTATTGCCAGCTCACCTGGTCACTGGTATCATTTCTCATGTCCTGCAGTCATAAACCGTGGTTTTTCACTATAAATTCCTAGGATCTGGCGAAGTCCCTGCCACTCAAAGGTGATTCATGTTTTCACCAGTGATGCCACCAGCTGCCAGCCAGCTTCAACTGCTAAACAGATGAGCCTTCAGATGACTCCAGCCTCTAGCCTTCAAGTCCTCTAGCTGAGGCCTGCAGCACTGAAGGGCAGAGACAAGGTCTCCCTGATGTACTGTATCCAAATTCTTGACCCAGAGATTCTTTGAGCATAATGAATCTTTCTACTGCATCACTAAGTGTTGGGTATATTTGTTCAACAGCCATAGTAATTGGAACAGTGGTCCGTGATAGACACTAAGAACATTAATAAGTGCTTGGCCATGAATTCTTTTAGATCCCTGGACCTGCCTAGATGGTAGAAAAGAGAAGGACAATCCCAGGAAAAGGGCAGAACTGTATAGTGTTCCTCTAAAGTTTTAAGGCATAAATATCTATAAGTATCTNTAGACACTAAGAACATTAATAAGTGCTTGGCCATGAATTCTTTTAGATCCCTGGACCTGCCTAGATGGTAGAAAAGAGAAGGACAATCCCAGGAAAAGGGCAGAACTGTATAGTGTTCCTCTAAAGTTTTAAGGCATAAATATCTATAAGTATCTACTACAGTATAGTAGAAAAGATTATTTTAAAAATCAGGATCCTATCAAGCCATGGAGGAGACTTAAATACCTATTACATAGTCAAACAAGCCCATCTTAAAAGTCTATATGTTGTAATATTCCAACTAATATGACATTCTGCTGCTGTTGCTGCTGCTAAGTCACTTCAGTCGTGTCCGACTCTGTGTGACTCCATAGATGGCAGCCCACCAGGCTCCCCCGTCCCTGGGATTCTCCAGGCAAGAACACTGGAGTGGGTTGCCATTTCCTTCTCCAATGCATGAAAGTAAAAAGTAAAAGTGAAGTCGCTCAGTCATGTACGACTCTTAGCGACCCCATGGACTGCAGCCTACCAGGCTCCTCCATCCATGGGATTTTCCAGGCAAGAGTACTGGAGTGGGGTGCCATTGCCTTCTCCATGACATTCTGAAAGAGGTAAAACTATGGAGACAGTATAAAATATCAGTGTTTGCCAGAGGTTAGGGAGGAGCGCCTGGGACGGGGGAGCCTGGTGGGCTGCTGTCTGTGGGGTCGCACAGAGTTGGACACGACTGAAGCGACTTAGCAGCAGCAGCAGCAGCAGCAGCAGGGAGGAGAGCATGAACAGACAGAGGGTGGGGGTTTCTAAGGCACTGAAGCTATTCTATATGATACTCTAATGATGGATACATGTTGTTTTACATTTGTCCAAACCCACAGAAATGTATCACACTACAAGTGAACCCTAATGTAAACCGCAGGCTTTGGGTGATAATGATGTATCAGTGTTGGTTCACCGACCCTGACAAATGTACCACCCTGATGCTGATGTGGGGGAGCCTGTGCTTATGCGGGGACAGAGGGTATACGGGAAACCTCTCTACTTTCCATTCAGTTTGTTTTTCTTCTCACTCAATTTTGCTGTGAACCTAAAACTGCTTTGAAAAACAAAGGCTGTGTTTTTAAAAGGGATCATTTAAATGTGGTTGTATTTGTTTAAGAGCCTAGGGATTCCTCCTTCCCCTACCCCAGCCTCCTCAAGAATCCACAGACTATGCAGTCCTTGGTGGAATTTTTCGGGCATCAGTGCGTTGGAGCTTGGGGATAAAACCTGATGCTGTACATCAGGGGTTAATCTACCTCGGGACTTATTCTTTCTTTCCTTTCTGTCTCTGGTGGAGTGTGTGTTATCAGGGAGCTGATCTGTTTCTAACATAATTTAAGGAGGCTTCTGTTTTTGCCTTGAGTGACCGTGAAAAAACTTCAGCCTTAAAAAGCACAGCCCAAAATGAATGGTTTAGGACCAGATTAAATCCAGAACTCCAGGGCAGTTTGAATAATGAATTCACTATTCATTATTCTTTTCTCTCTCTCTCTCTCTCTGGCATTTATTAATTAGCAACTGTTTTCCATAAAAATAATCAGTGGGATCATCCTTACAACTGATCAAAATAAATGTAATATTTAATTTTGTGTTTTAATTAAAACTCGATGTTATAATTGGGTTCTATCCTTACATCTATTTGTTTAATAGATTTCTCCTCAGAAAATACAGCAGGTGACCATGTAGTTCCCAGTGTGATGATTTAGATGGAAGGTGATTGTATAGGGCCTTCATAGTTTTAAAAGCATCTATAATGATGATTATTAGTGATTTACGCTGAGAAATCCTTAATCTGATTTATATGTGGGTATATGGCATGCTTGCTAAATACCTTAGGAGAAAAGTGGTTGTCACTCTATGCCACAGAACTTCCCAAAATCCACGAACGGGGAATTGATGGTAGTTTCCTTGGGCTGGGGACCTACAAGACAGGGAAATTGATCACCAGAAACCTAGGCTGACAGGACTGAAGTCTGAGAGCTGCTTTCTGTGGGTTTTTCACAACATTTGTGTCAAGGTGACTATTACAGATGCTCTGCGATCAAGCAGAGTTTTGGATGACTTGGTAGTTTTCTCTATAAGCCACGAATCAAACCAAAAGTAAAGAAATTCTGTTCAAAATCAAGACTCAGTCCACTGGGGCTGAGGGGGAGAACCAGGCAAGCCAGGAAGTAGCAGAGGCTGAACCCAGGCCTGGACCACGAGGAAGAGGAGGGCAGGGATCCAGGCCAGGGCAGCTGGTAAACAAGACTCTCAGTAGGAAACAAATTCCCCTCCCTTCCCATCAGTGCAAAGGTTTCCTGAAGAGAGCAGTGTTCTGATTTTCAAAATATATCAGTACTTCCCAAGAAGTACCCAGTGTTTAATAGGAAGCATCTAATCCAACTTCCTTTTGATAACATCTCAGCTGGGCTTAGCCCAGTTCCGTGTGTTCCAAAGTCAAAGTTGATGGCAATCTCTGATATACCGACCCAGAGAGCCAAGTGCAGTGGGAAGTAGGAGAGCATGGGAGCCCACTGGTGTTTTTTCCCCTCAATCATTCCAGTCCTTCCTGAGAGAGATCAACATCTTGGTGTATGGCCCTGTTGGAAGTCAGCTGTACATGATTATTGCTCAGAATCTTGGGTTATTCTCTTTTGTTTTACCTACTCATTGCTTCAAAGGTTGATGCCATGGAGTTTTTGTTGAACTCTAGCCTAGTGGTTGAGAGCACTGCTCCTGAAGTCGGTGCTGGGTTCAGTGGTGGTGGTGGTGGTGGTGGTGGTGGTGGACTAGCTGCTCGGTCGTGTACGACTCTTGCGATCCCACCAGGCTCCTCTTTCCATGGGATTTTCCAGGCAAGAATACTGGAGTGGATTGCCATTTCCTCCTCCAGGGGGCCTTTCTGACCCAGGGATCAAACCCACCTCTCCTACACCGCAAGCAGATTCTTTACTACTGAGCCGCCAGGGAAGTTCAATACCAGTGATGAAACTAACGTGAGTCTATTTGGTCCCTTCTATAGTCACAGCAGGTTTGAAGTGAGGGTAAATAACTCTCTTCCCCACAATGTCGCTTACCAGGTTATAATTCCGCTCCATAGGCAGACTACTTGTTAAGCGAACATTTATTAACCAGTACGGAACTGTTTCTGTAAATTGTTCTTTAGCTGGAAGGAAGCCCCAGCTTTCTGTCCTATCATAGGTGCTTTACCCATCACCTCACACGATACATTGAATGATGCATAAGTCATTCAGAGCAGACTCACCAAATATCCAGGCTCAGGGGTCTCTTCCCTTGAGAGCTGGCAGTGACTGGAGAGTGAACCAGGTTCCTCTGAATTCAGTGCTGTACAATGGAACCAGTTAGAGTGAATCCTTAAGAGTGAAAGCTACAGATGTCAAGCAAGGGTCCATAGATCTCATTTGTGCGATTGTGGGGAATTTCTCTAAAATATTTTAGCTGAGTCACATGTTTTAATATACCTGACAACCTAAGCAATAATAAATGGAAGCTGCTATGATAAGCTACGTACCACATGCCATGGTACAGATTCACTTACCTAACAGAAGGCCCTGGCTCCCTGTCCAAGTTGGGGTAGAAATAGATGAGACTGGGGTTCGGGTAGGTGAGCTGGATGCCATTGCATGCCAGGGACTTGGTTGTTGCATTAACTAGCAACAACCTCTTCCAAACCAGAAAATTGATTTTCCTCAGTGTTGCCAGAGGTGACTCATAATAATCAAAGTCACTGGAGACTGATGTATACGTCAACTTTCAAAGTGTAAATCATAATGAGAAATATAGCTACCAAGTGCATTGGCATATCTGAGTTCCTGGGAGAAGGTGATGATATCTTCACTGGGGGTTCGTTTTATACGGTGGATGCATTCCTGAAGACTTTGTGTTATTCAAAACCCATGTGATTCAAAGCAAAATTTTCCACTAACTAAAGCATGGAAGAGTATGTTCCCACAGCACATAAATCAACATCCATTGGCCTGTAACTTCCTTTTAATGGTGCTTTTCATTTCTTTAGGTGATCTCTGATATTCTGCAGAAATGAATCTGCTAAATTGCAAGCATAGCATATCATCATGGCTGTCAGCTCTTCTTTAGCGCCTTCTTATGACATCTAGTATAGGTGCTGCCACAGGGAGCACTTTTTATGATGTTTCATGAAGGGAATAAATGTGTTGCTCTCGGTGCCTCTCTGTATCACCACATTATGAATACTCTGATGACATGGTGATAGGTTGTTTAAAATGCATAATAACTATACACAACTGTCACCAAAATCAGTGGATAAAGTTTTGAGCCTTGTGACTAACAGCGTAGTTCACAAGATACTGACAAAATGAAGACAGAACTTCTGTTTTAGAACCAAGGTGGCAGCTTGTAATGCACTTGGCTGAACAGGCTTTGAAATTGAGCAATTTTTGATTTTTAATTCTGGGGATTTGTATGATTTCTCATTTTGAGCACAAAATGAGGCCTTGTGAATGTCTTGTATCACAGTTTCAGATACATGTAATTCAAATTCACTTACAGTGTAACTGCTGGATTGACAAATTATTGCTTTTTGGATCATTTTCTTTTCAAGGCGGGTATAGTAGAAAGATGTTGGCTTTGAAGCCACCAGACAGATCTTGGTCTAATTTAGTTTTTGTCACTTATTTGCACGTGGGACTTAGTTTCTTCATCTATAAAATTGGAATTATAAATGTCTGTCATATAAGGTGATTCTGAAGATGAATAGTAATATTTACCACTTGTTAAGGGGACAATCAGTTTATACATATATATTATTGCATAATATTACAGAAATTCCACAAAGTAGAAAGTATTATTCCATTGATAAAAAAGGTTCATGGAGGTTAAATTACATGACCAACGTTTAATACCTGATAAGCAGCAAAACTGGGATTCAAAGTCATGTTGAATTGACCTCACATCAAGAGACATTTCACTCTCTTCTAGAAGTAAATGAGACAATATGTTTAAAATGACCAAGAACTGTATCCAACATAAAGTAGACAATAAATGGCAATTGCTGTTATCATTATGATAACCTCCTCCTCTAGGTCCAACACACACATGTGCATGCACACGTGTATGAAACATTAATAACAAAGAATCTGTATCTTACATTGATTTAACTTTCCTTATTCTCTTTCCCTCTCTCCTATATAAATATATAATACAGAAGGAGAAATGGACCTTAAGGCCTTTCCAGAGAGATTACAGAGATGGGGAATAACACTTAATGCTTTTCCTCCTGGAAGAGATAACTCTGGCAGAGTCACCAGGTTACCTGCCCAAAAAACTATGTTCATTAGTTTCCTATAAATGCCATAGCAGACAGCAATGCACTGGCTGACTTCAAAAACAGATGCTGCTTGTTTCACAGTTCTGGAGGTCTAGATGTCTGATCAAGGGGTCTGCAGGGTCCCTTCTGTGGGCTGTGAGGGAGACTCTGTTCCATGCCTCCCAGTTTCTGGTGGTTTGCCCTCAGTCTTGGGTATTCCTCGGCTTGCAGAAGCATCACCCAGTTTCTGCCTTCTTCATCACGTGGTGTGTTCCCTGTGTCTCTGTCTCTTCACATTATCTTGTGCTGTGTATGTTCAAGTTTCCCCTTTTTATACGGATGCCAGTCAGTCATTAGATTAGGGCTTAATCTAATGATCTCATTTTAACTTGATCTCCTCTGTTGAAAGGCCTGAAAAGTGAAAGTGAAAGTTACTCAGTCATGTCTGACTCTGCAACCCTATGGACTATAGNAACAAAGAATCTGTATCTTACATTGATTTAACTTTCCTTATTCTCTTTCCCTCTCTCCTATATAAATATATAATACAGAAGGAGAAATGGACCTTAAGGCCTTTCCAGAGAGATTACAGAGATGGGGAATAACACTTAATGCTTTTCCTCCTGGAAGAGATAACTCTGGCAGAGTCACCAGGTTACCTGCCCAAAAAACTATGTTCATTAGTTTCCTATAAATGCCATAGCAGACAGCAATGCACTGGCTGACTTCAAAAACAGATGCTGCTTGTTTCACAGTTCTGGAGGTCTAGATGTCTGATCAAGGGGTCTGCAGGGTCCCTTCTGTGGGCTGTGAGGGAGACTCTGTTCCATGCCTCCCAGTTTCTGGTGGTTTGCCCTCAGTCTTGGGTATTCCTCGGCTTGCAGAAGCATCACCCAGTTTCTGCCTTCTTCATCACGTGGTGTGTTCCCTGTGTCTCTGTCTCTTCACATTATCTTGTGCTGTGTATGTTCAAGTTTCCCCTTTTTATACGGATGCCAGTCAGTCATTAGATTAGGGCTTAATCTAATGATCTCATTTTAACTTGATCTCCTCTGTTGAAAGGCCTGAAAAGTGAAAGTGAAAGTTACTCAGTCATGTCTGACTCTGCAACCCTATGGACTATAGAGTCCATGGAATTCTCCAGGCCAGAATACTGGAGTGTGTAGCCTTTCCCTTCTCCAGGGGATCTTCCCAACCCAGGGATGGAACCCAGGTCTCTTGCACTGCAGGCAGGTTTTTTACCAGCTGAGCCACAAGGGAAGATCATTAAAGGCCCTATTTAAAAAGAAATTCACATTCTGAAGTGCTGGGTGTTAGGTCTTCAGCATATCTTTTATGGATGTGTGTGTGTGTGTGTATGTGTGCAAGAGAACATGAATATGGCTAGCACTAGACACAGAAAGACTTGCTGTTGATCCTATCTGCCTTCTAGAATGTCTTCTGGCATGTTGGATGTATGAAGTTGTCACTCGGTGAGTTGCAAGTGACAGATGACTTGAATTAAGTGAAGCAAAGAGAGAAAGTATTGGGTTATACAATCAAACTACAGAAATGGTGGGAAAGGACTAGCCTTAAGGATCCAAAAACTGAAGCTCTCCAGTTTCATTCTCCGTGTGCTCCCTCATGGTTCCAAATGTCTCCACCAGGCTGCAGGCATGACACCAGGCTGCCCCACACTTCCCTTCTTATTGTTTTGTAACCAGGGACAAGAGAGCCTTCTTAACTGGTTAGGGAAGGAGGCCAATAGGCTCTCCTTGGATCACATGACCTTCCCTAAACTGACCCCTGATTCTTAGGGGATGAGGAAATATGCTTGGGTCTATTCAGGACATGTGCCCACCTCTAGCCATGGGTCTAGGGGTGCTCATACTGGCGAGGTTGAAGGTAGAGGGGAGTATTCTCTCACACAGAGGATAAAACAATCAAGGCTTATTACAGAAGGGCTTTGGGCATGCTTGCAGCTTGAAGTGCAGCTGAAGGTTTGATTTCCTACAAACTCGTCTAGGGACTCATGTCCCCACCAGAGGTCACATAGGGGCTTTTGCTGTGTCCTGGAATCTCATGTTCTTTGTAGGATATGGGTAGTGGCAGGGACTGCCCAACTTGACCAATTTCATTTCTCTTTCTTCCAGGGCGCAGAGCTGTTCTACATTTCCCAGCCTCCCTTGCAGTTTCTCGGTTGCTAAGTATTGGCGGTGAAGTAACTGAATTCTAGCTGAAGAAATGTGCTTGGGCGTGATGTGTGCCACTTCCAAGTCTGACCCAAGACCTCCACGCTCTCTCCCCGACTGCCGACCTGATGCAGATGTATGTGGTGGCTTGAAATCACATATTGAGGCTGGTGGAACCACAGGATGGAAGGAGTGTAGGTTCCCGAATCCCTGCTTGGAGGAAAGCCAGCTGCTCAGCAGACTTTTGTGCAACTTTAGATTGTACACAAGGAAGAAATAAACTTTGATTGCTGGAGCAATTACAAATTTCAGAGTCTTTTATAGCAGCGAGTGTTTCCCTAACCAACAGGTAGATTTCCTTCCCTTTCATCACCAGTGGTTCATTGCCCCTGTTGTCCCAAATAGCTGCAGGGGATCCTTGAACCAAAAGAACTGAATCCTGACTCTGCTACTTTCCAGCTGTGTGACTTTAGGGAGGTCACCCACCCTCTTTGAGGTACAGGTTTCTGATCTATAATCATACCCACTCATTGAGCTGCATCCTGCAAGCCTTGTAATTGCCTAGCAGGAAGACCACGGAAACTGGTGACATCAATGATTTATTGAATAGGGACTCCTACGTGTCCAAAGCAAAAGTCCTGGAGTGACACTCGACTCTGTACAGCAGACAGCAGGCAGGACGTGGCAACATGCTTCATTACTGGGAGGAATGGGAGTTTATCACTATAGAGGGGATTGATGTCAGGTTGGCTCATCAGTTACCAGGGAAACTAGCAGCTGGGGCAGGGGACAAGCACGTAGGCAGTCACTGACTGAGCCCTGTGATGAGGCGCGTTGGATAGCCATGTGAGTAGGGTGTGAGTGGAGGTGAAGCAGGGCTGGTCCAGCTGGGGACACTCAGAGAGCAGGAGCACCTCCATGTTGAGTGGCTGCCCATACACTGCTTCACAAGGTGTTAGAAGTCTGAACCATAGAGAGAATGTGAAAGTACTGAATGTGGATTCTAGGTGTTGATAGTATTGCATTTTATTTAAACTGCTGCAGGGTGTCTTTGTCCAAAAGTGACTTCCCATCCGCCTCTGGCTTCATTGGAGATTATCTTGTCAGCTAGGAGATTCCCCAGTCTCAGAAGAAAGACTTGCTGACTCAGAACACTAAGTTATGTCCTTGGGCTATACGAAAATGCTGCTGCTGCTGATCTTTCTCTCTGCTGGGAGACAAACCACAGCAGATGTTAAATCCCAGGTTCTGACTCTGCCTCTTTGAACCTCTCACATAGGAATCATCCTCAGTTCCAGACTCACAGGTCTCTCTGCTTATTCATTTTCTCGTTCATGTGCTTGTGCACTCATGCATGTTCCATCGAGCGTTTATCCATTCATCCATGGAACAAATATTCATTGCATGCCAACCTTGGGCTGGAGATACAGGGAGAGAAAAAAGGCATGGCCTCCCTCCCATGAGAGTGATAAGTACTGGGTGTTGCAGTGGCTCAGAGAAGGTCCTCAGTACAGGTGCTGAGGTCAGGAAGGGTGTTTCACAAGTACGATGCCAAGGACAAATTTTTCCAGGCGAAGAGTTGGCTAAGCTCTTTCTACCATATCCACCAGCTACCCCTAAAATCAAGCTCCTGGAAGTGGCAAGTGAAGTCCTATCCATTAGATATACTGTCATCACTGCCACCACCACTTTCTAAGCCCTGCCCAACTTTTAATTTCCTTAAGCATACAGTGCTTTGTGCAGACTTATAACTATCAAAAATTCTTTCTTTCACTCCTCTCTCCCTCCCCATGACCACTGATATTGCATTTAAAGGGGCATAACCATATTTTAAAAATTGTATTTAATTGTATTTATTTTTTGACTGTGCCAGGTCTTTGTTGCTGTGCAGGCTTTTTCTAGTTGCAGCAAGCGGGGGCTACTCTCTAGTTTTGACTCTCGGGCTTTAGAACTTAGGTTCTGTAGTTGTAGTGCACAGATTCCTTATGGCATGTGGAATCTTCTGGGACCAGGGATTAAACCCATGTCCCCTGCACTGCAAGGCAGATTCTTAATCACTGGACAACCAGGGAAGTCCCCGGTGAATCAACAGTTTTAAGACATTCTGCATGAAACATATGTAGTGCATACACTCTTAAAAATCTTCACAGTAAATGTGTATATATGCAAATGCCTTAAAATGTAATATATAGGTACACCTGTTCACATACATACACAATACATGTATGTATGCATGTGGAGATACATATGTACAATCTCCAAATTTCTAAGAAAACTAATTGTTTCATTGTGGTTACCTGTTGCTACCTCAGACACCAAAACTTTATTAAATTTCCCCCAAAGCAGAAATAAAAGGGAGACTACAGCTTTTTTGCCATCATAGAGAAAGCCAGCAGACCCAGCAAATGTTGAATGTGTCTGGCTGACAAAAAGTTATTCCACCTTTTCCTCTGAGAAAGCTTTCTTGTTGGTAGAGTGTTAATGACATCTTCCCTTTTTCTGGTGTCTAGAATGATGTGTCCCGTGATGCATGCCAAAGTTTGAATGACTAGAAGCTGACAGTAGTTGAATGTTTACTGAAGGGTGGGATGGGAGATGTGGTTTAACTTTATCATATCCTTATCTCTGCCATACTCTCTGTCTGTGCTATCTCCCTGTTAACAACTCCTCAATTGTTAGAACTTGGGAATTCTCTGGTAGTCCAGTTGTTGAGGATCTGTGCTTTCACTGCAGGGAGCAGGAGTTTGATCCCTGGTTGGGGAACTAAGATTCCTCATGTTGAGTGGCATAGCAACACCACCCCAAAATCGTTACAGTTATTGATGACCATGAGAATGACCCTGAGGACTGAGAGAGAGAGGGTGGAAGCTTTCTTTTAGACTTTATCAATAATAATGGTGAAAAGAGTGGTAACAGCATTTATGAGCAATAATCAACATATATTGTTGTTCTTATTTCCTAAGTCTTGTCTGACTCTTTGCAATCCCATGGACTGCAGCACATCAGACTCCCCTGTCCTATCTCCCAGAATTTGCTAAACTCATGTCCATTGAGTAGGTGATGCTATCCAACCATCTCATCCTCTTCCGCCCCCTTTTCCTCTTGCCTTCAATCCTTCTCAGCATCAGAACCTTTTCCAAACAGTTGACTCTTCCAGGCTCCTTTGTCCATGGAATTCTCCAGGCAAGAATACTGGAGTAGGTAGCCATTCCCATCTCCAAGGAATCTTCCTGACCCAGGGATGGAACCCTAGTCTCCTACACTGCAGGCATACTCTTTACTGTTTGAACCACCAGGGGAGCCCCCATATATTGTGTAATTAACTATTATAATACTCATTCTCAGATGACACCACCCTTACGGCAGAAAGCGAAAAGGAACTAAAGAACCTCTCAATGAAGGTGAAAGAGGAGAGTGAAAAAGTTGGCTTAAAACCCAACATTCAAAAAACTAAAATCTTGGCATCTGGTCCCATCATTTCATGGCAAATAGATAGGGAAACAATGGAAACAGTGACAGACTTTATTTTCTTGGGCTCCAAAATCACTGNAAGGAACTAAAGAACCTCTCAATGAAGGTGAAAGAGGAGAGTGAAAAAGTTGGCTTAAAACTCAACATTCAAAAAACTAAAATCTTGGCATCTGGTCCCATCATTTCATGGCAAATAGATAGGGAAACAATGGAAACAGTGACAGACTTTATTTTCTTGGGCTCCAAAATCACTGGAGATGGTGACTGAAGCCAGAAATTAAGACTCTTGCTCTTTGGAAGAAAAACTATGACAAACCTGGATGACGTATTACAAAGCAGAGACATTATTTTGCCAACAAAGGTCCATCTAGTGAAAGCTATGGTTTTTCCAGTAGTCATGTATAAATGTGAGAGTTGGACCAAAAAAAAGGCTGAGCGCCGAAGAACTGATGCTTTTGAACTGGGGTGTTGGAGAAGGCTTTTGAGAGTCCCTTGGACTGCAAGGAGATCCAACCAGTCCATCCTAAAGGAAATCAATCCTGAATATTCATTGGAAGGACTGATGCTGAAGCTGAAGCTCTAATACTTTGGCCACCTGATGCGAAGGGTCGACTCATTAGTAAAGACACTAGTGCTGGGAAAGATTGAGGGCAGAAGGAGAAGGGGACGTCAGAGGATGAGATGATTGGATGGCATCATTGACTCATTCAACATGAGTTTGAGAAAGTTCTGAGAGATGGTAAAGGACAGGGAAGCCTGGCATGCTGCAGTCCATGGGTTTGCAAGAGTCAGACAGGACTGAATGACTGAACAACAACAAAAATACTCATTTACATGTTTTACTTCATTTATTATGTCATGTTTGAGATATTACTTCATTTATGTCTTGTAACTGCTCTGTGAGGTAAGCTCTAGTATTATCACCCTGATTTTACAGATGAGGAAGGATCTACCCAAAGTCACACAGCAACAGCAGACCAGGGTTTGAACCTAGACTGTCTAAACTCTAGAATCCACACTCTTTACCACTAAGCCATGTTGCCTTTCATTGCTCTCATGCAACTGAATCTCGGTAAAACAAGAAAAAGAGCCATCTAGCTGAGGGGAGAAGAGGTGCTCCAAGTCCCCAGAAGACCCCAGGCTCTGAACTCAAGAGACCCCAGGCTCTGAACTCAAGGTCCCAAAGTTCTAGCTTTTCCTTTCCAGCAGGGGGCGCCCATAGTCCACATATTCTGGGTTCCCTCTTAGAGCCTGATGCCTCCCCTATTGAGAACCACAACTCACGACCCTTCAGTAGAAGCCCTGATGATCTTCAATGTTGTGTATCATTTATGAAGTATTTATAGTGCATTAATCAAGGCAATGACCCGATACGTGGAAGTTATCAAGGGAATGATCCAATGTATTTCTTGGAGGACCTGCAATGGGCATTACTGTTGTTATTTAATCCTTGAGTTGAGTCTGACTCTTTGCGACCCCAGGGACCGTAGGCACCAGGCTCCGCTGTCCATGGGGATTTCCCAGGCAAGAATACTGGCAGCTTCTCAGTCTAGGGACAGCAACAGGGCTGATGGCCCTGGGGATGCAAGTTTCTTTAACATTCTGCATATTCTCCAGTGCCCGGAGGAGCCCTTGCAGGTTTCAGGGGGACCCTCCTCAGCTCTGCCAAGTCATCCTTTTTCTGTGTATACTTTGATATTAGAAATCTGATTCCAAATAGAATGAGAGAGAAAACACAGAGAAATCCCCTAGGCCAGCCTCCAGGAAGGTGACTGACTGTCTAACATCACTACCTGAGTGACCCTGGACCTTCCCCACCCAGGGATCAAACCCATGTCTTCTGCATTGGCAGGCAGATTCTTTTTTAAAATTATTTTAACTGGAGGGTAATTTCTTTACAATATTGTGGTGGTTTTGGCCACATATCGACATGAATCACCCATGGTGTACATGTGGTCCCCCATCCTGAAGCCCCTCTCACCTCTCTCCCCACCCCATCCATCTGGGTTGTCCCAGAGCACTGGCTTTGAGTGCCCCGCTTCATACATCGAATTTACACTGATCCCCTATTTTACATATGGTAATATACACGTTTCAATGCTGTTCTCTCAAATCATCCCACCCTCCCCTTCTCCCACATAGTCCAAAGTCTGTTCTTTTACATCTGTGTCTCTATTGCTGTCTTGGATATAGGGTTGTCATTACTGTCTTTCTAAATTCCATATATATGCTTTAATACACTATATTGTGTTTCTCTCTCTGACTTACTTCAATCTACATAATAGGCTCCAGTTTCACCCACTTCATTAGAACTGACTCAGATGCATTCTTTTTTATAGCTGAGTAATAGTCCATATTGTGTATATGTATCACAACTTCCTTATCTGTTCATCTGGGAGGTGGAGTCTTTACCACTGAGCCACCAATGGCCCTGTGTGTGTGTTTAGTCACCCAGTTGTGTCTGACTCTTTGCGACCCTATGGACTAGAGCCCACCAGGCTCCTCTGTCCATGGGATTCTCCAGGTAAGAATACTGGAGTGGGTTGCCATTTTCTCCTCCAGGGACATGGATAACTACAAACCCAGTAAACCTGCAGAAACCCCAAGCAGACAAGCCACAAAGACACTCGAGGCAGGGTTTTTTCTTATCACACTCAGTCGTGTCCTCTCCCAGCTCTCAGGGTGGGCTTGACCACGTGAGTCCTACCCTACTACTTTAGATTGTTAAGGTGAGGGACCATGCTGTGCAGGCTGCCTCACCCTTGTGAAACTTGTGCCCAGGTGTTTCTCTCTAGTGACCTTTGTCACATCCTTTGCAAGAAATTAGCTCCAAGGAGCAATTACAGAAAACCAAACTTCAACCTGCACCATAAAGAGAAATGCCAGATCAGATTTGGCAGAATTTGTATGTGGGGGAAATAACTCTGAGAGGTCTATCCCCAAGCCAGATGCTCCCTCCACCCTTAAAATAATCTGCAGTAAAGATCAGGTGAGGGGCCTCACCTTAATTGGCTGCTTCTCATCTAGGGACAGCAACAGAGATGATGGCCCTGGGATGCATGTTTCTCCAACATCCCACACATTCCCCAGCTGCCCCTGAGGAGCCCTCGCAGGTTTCAGGGGGACCTTCAACAGCCCCTCCAAGTCATCCTTTTCTGTGTATATCTTTGTATTAGAATCCCAATTCAAATTTAATGAGGAGGGGAAACACAGAGAGAAATTCCTGAGGCCAGCCTCCAGGGAGGTGACTGTCTAATCCAGGAGATTGCCTGGGTTCAGATTCTAGCATCTGCCTCATAGAGGCTGAGAAACCCTGGGGCAGTTTATTTACCCTTTATCTGCACAGTGGTTTTCTCATTCGTGAAATGAAGATAATAAAATCCACCTCCTAGGGTCATTGAGCACCTCCAGTGAGTTAAGGCAGGTAAAGATTAAACACAGTGCTTGGCGCCCAGGAAGCCCTCCATCAGTCAGTCTGAGCTGCTGTAACGAAACCTAGTCATGCAGACAGCTCCGGGCAAGAAAGGGTCTTGCACTCTTCCACAACTGCAAATTTCACTGGGACCACGGCAGTTTTTTCTGCTCTGAGTGACTTTGGGAGACGGCCTGCCTTTCCCGCAGAACTTAATGCCCCCTTATTTCCTCCAGGCTGCAAACCCCTTCCTTCAAGGTAGTTAACTAGAGGCCACGCGGAAGTTTTCTCTCCTGGAATCGGTTCCTGAGCCTTTGCTCTCATGACTAACTGGCTGGGAGCGGAGGTCAGTTGAAGTTCAAGAGGGCCTCTGTTCTGACTTTTACTGCTTATTGATTTGTGGCATTTATAAGCCTGAGCCCTGGGCCTCCAGGGCCAAGACCGCAGGCACGACAATGCCACCCTTCTCCGGTGGCCCTGTTTACCTTCCGGGAGCAGACAGGGTGTGGCCAGAACTTCTGGGGTGGTGAGAGCACAGCACAGGGTGTGGTGAGGAGGCGGGGTGTGGCTGCCCAGCACAGGCCCTGGGGAGGGCAAGTGGGCAAACCAGCCAGGGCAGCCCAGTTCTGAGTGCGGAGGCCCTGGGGTTACTGCGCTGCTGTGGAGCAATTGTGGGGACTCGGGTTCTCTGCTCCTCAGACATGACGACTGCAATAATAATACCTGTGTGGGTTGTCCAGTCGTGTCCTACTCTTTGTGACCCCATGGACTGTTGCCCGCCAGGCTCCTCGGTCTGCGGAATTCCCCAGGCAAGAATACTGGAGTGGGGCTAGCCATTCCCTTTACCAGGGGATCTTCCTGACCCACAGATCGAACCCGTGTCTCCTGCATTAAAGGTAGATTCTTTACCGTGTGAGCCATCGGGGAAGCAATAATAATGGCATCCCTTTTATGAGTACTTCTAGCCACATGTGGCACCATGCAGCTCTCCCTTAATTAAGATTATGGGCGGTGTATGCCTCACAGAATCACTACCATTAGCTAAATGACCCTGGAGGCTTGACTTACCTTTTTCTTCCACAGCGTCCTCATCTGTACGGTGCGGGGTGGGGGTGGTTAAAAGCACTTTCCTTGAGGGTAGAGCAGGAGGTGCCCAGCTGGCATCACAGCCAAGGTGCTGGAGCCTGGTGGTCCCAGGAAGGGGCAGGTGGAATTAGATCACATGATATCAGAGGAAAGGGATTTATCTTGGTGATTTAGGACGCTGGTTCCCTGAAGGAATGCAAAGTTTAGAAACCAGGAAAGAACAGACAGAGAAGGATTTAAAATAAGATTTGATATGAAAGTGCCAACCTTGATCTTGAAATAAAACAATTGGCAATGGCAGACCCTGAGTAGAGTCCTGAGCATAGAAAACCAGTATCTGACTCAGCAAGCATCAGTAATCGCTAATGTAGATTTCACATGTGTGATTTCATGCCATCTCATGGCAATCCTGTGAGGCAGTGCCTTTACTGAGGAGTGGCCCAGGGCAAGCAAAAAGAAGCAAGCAAAACTCGGATTTGATTCTGGGATTATCTGACTGAATCCTAAACTCTGGGTCCAAATAGTCGTGCCTCAGTGCTTTTTGTTTACCAACTCCACGTGAAGAGACACTGGTTGAATGCCTTACTATGAGCCAAGCTGTTGTGACCTTTCTTAATTCATTGGAAAGTTCCAATAACTCAGTTTATAACCACACACAGAGCTCATCCAGCTGGGGACTGTGCTGGGTCCTGGATCTATCTCTGTGAGCAGAACCTTGGTCTTGCCCACAAGGAGCTCACAGGCCAATCTGCAAACAAAGAAGAGGCCCTACGTTGGCACATTTACACGTCTAAGGACTCTTTCTGCTTGCAACTCCACCTGGACAATTTCTTTTTTATTTTTAAATCTTTTTTTGACTGTGCTGGGTCTTCCTTTCTCTGCATGGGCTTTTCTCTAGTTGTGGCTATTGGGGGCTACTGGACTTCCCTGGTGGCTCAGATGGTAAAGCATCTGCCTACAATGCAGGAGACCTGGGTTCAATCCCTGGGTCGGGAAGATCTCTAGAGAAGGTAATGGCAACCCACACCAGTTTTCTTGCCTGGAAAATCCCATAGATGGAGGAACCTGGTAGGCTACAGTCCATGGGGTTGCAGAGTCGGACACGACTGAGCGACTTCACTTGTCCAATTGTGGTTCAAGGGCTTCTCATCGTGGTGGGTCCTCTTGTGAAGCACAAGCCCTGGAGCTTGCAGGCTTCGGTAGTTGTGGCACGTGGGCTCAGTAATTGCAGCTCCCAGATTCTAGAGGACAGGCTCAATAATTGTGGCTCAGGGGCCACAGGTATGGAGGTAGCAAGTGGATCTCCACATGTGAGATCTTCCCAGACCAGGGATGGAGCCCCTGCTTCCTGCACTGGCACGTGAATTCTTTACACTGAGTCACCAAGGAAGCCCTGGACAATTTATTGAGCTCCCTTAATCTCTTTAGAGGGCCTTAACTAAACCATCAACCCGTACTTTGCATGAAATTCCCATTTCCAGGTTGAGGTTTTAAATGGACTGTTAAATAGGAGAAGGAAAGAAATTAGAAGAGATATTGGTCACCTATTCCTCAGTCTTCAGTTTACCCTTGAAAGACTAGAAGATTTGATAAGGGCTTGAGGAAAGGAAAGATCACTGTAGGGTACACATACCTCTGGACATGGGTCTTCTCTAAGTTGTGGGCTTGCTTCCAGATCCAGGAAAATGTCACTCACTGAAAAATTAGGTAGAAAGCCATTGATGAGATGGACTATCTGCAAGTGTTCCCCACTCCACAAGATGTGCTGCAGGGGGAGACTTGAAACACCAAGATCAAACCCTTGCCTTTATGAAACAGATATTTACAGAATACTCTATAGGCACTATGTGAAACAGTGGGGATTTAAGGATGAAACAAACCCCCAACCCTGCACCTTAGGTGCCTCAGAGTGCTACCTGGAACTGGATGTAAACAAGAAAAGTATAACCCAATCAACTGAATTAATCTGAGTGGTTAAAGCCTTGATGTGACAATAAAAATACACAGCCAGCATGGTGTCCTAGAAAGGAAGCATTCAAGCCCATTCTTAGTCTATCCATCCCCCAGGAGGGCCCAAGATCCCATCAGGAGAGGTGTGAGCTATCTGGGTCAGAGAAAGCTTTTTAGGACTCTCCATATTTGGGTAAATCCATCACATTAGTCCTTACAGAGGCTTTCTCTGTGCCCTGGGCTGTTCTTAGCACTTGACATCTAATGGTCCATTTAATCCTTGCAATAAACCGATGGAATGGGTATACCATCCCTCCAACAATTTCAAAATTTGATGCCTTGAGAGGTAACTCAAGTAACTCAAGTAATTTATTGAAGGCGACCATACAGCTGATCAGGTAGCAGAAAGGGCCACGTGGCATCGGGCCCCTGCTCTTACCCACAGCACTAGTAGTCCTTCTGTAGGGACAAAAATAGTCCTCTCATGAGTGGTTTGGATTCCTCGGTCACTAGATCTTGGGTGTTTAGCACACAGTGCCTACAGGCCTCTCATTGTGATTTAATTATGTGGCATTTGGTTTATAGCCTGCTGCTGCTGCTAAGTCGCTTCAGTGTCCGACTCTGTGCGACCCCACAGACAGCAGCCCACCAGGCTCCGCCATCCCTGGGAGTCTCCAGGCAAGAACACTGGAGTGGGTTTCCATTGCCTTCTCCAGTGCATGAAGTGAAAAGGGAAAGTGAAGCCACTCAATCGTGTCCGACTCGTTTCATGTAAACGTCGGCCCCACGTTTCCTGGAACCTGAAAGCCTCAAGGTGCTCCAAGAAAATAAAATTCTCTCCAAAGGACCAAACCCCAAAGTGAATGGGTCAGGGTCCCCTCAAAAAACTGATGATACTGAAGCAGATCAGGACCCTATGGTCCGTTCCCCCATATCCTGTGCCTGCCTTTTGTCTGTGGAAGACTTTAGTCAAAGAATAAGTTAAATCAGAGAAACAAGAACACATGGAAGCAAAGGAAAACAGTCAAAGGAGACCAAATAATAATGTAGTCATTAAGCTTAGTCAAGGACCTTTGGTTCTTTCTCAAGGGCTATAGATAATATTCTGAGCCATAGCCTGTGAGCTGTCCTAGAGAGACTAATACCAGGTGGAAGAAGTTACACGATGACCACACTGTACCCACAACATGAGCAGCTACAGTTCTGAGAACTGGACTCAGAGAAATGGGAACAAACGGACCCTGGAACTGAAGACTAACTGTCCCTAAAACAATCGAGATGATGCTGGTCAGACCACCGATGACCAGTCTGAAGATGACTGTCAGAGCTGACTGTGCTCTTCCTGCATATGGCCCCCTCCTTCTGTCTATAAAACATTTTGCCCCACTGGTTGCCAGTTGGGTTTTGAAAAGACGTCTGCCCTTTTCCCTGAGTTGTTGGCCTCTGAAATAAAGCAAACTTTCCTTTCCACCAACCTGGCTGTTTATTGGCTTTTGAGCAGTGAGCAGCCAGATCCCACACACTCTCTCGATAACAATACAGGTCACGCAGCAGCAGAACCAGGGGTAGAACTCAGTCGCCTTGGCTTCAGTCACAGTTCTTTATACTTGGAAAGGGAAAAAAAAAAAAAAGGACATAAAATGCATAGGAATCAAGTTCTGAGGAAGTCTAAGCCAATTTAGAAACATACTTTTAAAGTATCCCACAGCTGGGGACTTAAGTATGTGTCACAGAGTGTGTTTCCTATCAGCAACCTTGCTCCCTCAGGGTGGGGACTTTGGGGCCCCTGTAGAGTGAGGGGAAGCCCAGAGCCCAGTGAGAATGGAGCCTGGTTTAGAATCTCCAGGTATGTGCTGAGCTCAGAAAGTGGACTCGAGGAACCAACAACCTTTTGTAGAGATTTGGAAGTGGGTTGAGTTAAACAGAAAACGTCTGCTAGGCCACCAGAGAAGTTCTTAGACGTCTTTCTCTTGTTAGAGTCTGAGGACTGTGTGTGGTCAGGGAGAGAAGGCCTGGGGCCCTAGCAGTGTTGTCATGGACCTGGCCTGGGATTTTACTAATAGAAAGTTGATGGCTAGGCTTCCAACCCCACCCATTTCCAAGCCCTCGGGATATTACAGCAGGACCCAGAGGATGCAGTTCTAGTCAGAAAGGATCTTAGATTTGACCTTATTGATGAAGTCGTATAAGAACAGGGCCTTCAGGTTTTGGGAAAAAGTCCCTCTGGCATCAAGATCTGAAAGAGCCAGAAAGCATTCACTGTTTCGATTCAACTCAGTTCAACTCAACTGAATTCAACATATTCAACTCAACATTTACTGTGTACCAGGCTCAGTGTTGGGGATTCCCTCATAGCTCAGTTGGTAAAGAATCTGCCTGCAATGCAGGAGACTGGGGTTCGTTTCCTGGTCAGGAAGATCCTCTGGAGAAGGAAATGGCAACCCACTCCAGGAGTCTCACGTGGAGAATCCCATGGACACAGGAGCCTGGTGGGCTAAGTCCATGGGGTCACAAGAGTCAGACATGACTTAGCAACTAAACCACCACCAACCAGGCGCTGTGCTGGGAGCTAGGAATACTACAGGGAACAAGACAGGCAAAACTGCCTGCAAGAAATTCATAGTCTAAAGTGGAGAAGAGCTGCTTTTAAGACAGAGTTCTCCTCCTCCGAGGAAGTGACTCTCTCTGCAGCTCGTGGGATGAGGGGCCCCTGGGGAGAGTGGCTGCCAATTAGCCTGCAGTTCTCCTGTCTTCAGAATCAGCGCTGCCCAAGACTTATTACTTCATTCAGCCCTCTGACACTGTTGAATGATTTTTTAAAAAATCATATCTAGATTTTTCAGTTTTTCCTGGCAGAAGTTTTGGTCTCCTGTAGGCTACTCTGTCCTAAAGGGAAGTAGAAGTCACATGACTTTAACTTTCATGTCCTTTCTCAGTTGTTTTTTGATGATTTAAATGGAAATCTAAGGTCATAGTTATGAATATCAAGTCTCATACCTTCCAGCAGTGTAAAAATAAAGGCCTTTTTTTTTTTTTTAAGAGAAGGAAAACCGTCCTTAGGTTTTGAGGAGCTTCCTTCCTATACACTGTAAGTGGCTGGCATTGATGTGCTCTCTCACCTGAGCTGTCTGGGAGATGTGTGGAGGTTTTATAACAGGAAGGAGATCAAAGGTTTCCAGTTTCCAAGTGGCCAGTCCAAGATTCCAAGTGATAGCTTCAGTTCCTGACTTAAAGTTTGCCTGAGTAGTAGGAACTTAGAGGAAAATGCAAAGTGTGTGTGTGTGTGTTTGTGTGTGTTGTGGTTTATTTAAAAAGGGTCTAAATATGTGAAGAACAGGCTTGTGGTTGCCAGCATGAGAGAGGGATGGATTGGGAGTTTGGGGTTAGCAGATGCAAACTGTTATGTATAGGATGGATAAACAGCAAAGTTCTACTATACAGCACAGGGAACTGTATCCAATACCCTGTGAGAAATCATAGTGGAAAAGAATATGAAAAAGCATATAGATGTATAACTCACTTTGCTGTACAACAGAAATGAACACATTGTAAATCAACTATCCTTCAATAAAATAAGTTTTTGAAAATGAATAAATGAAAAGGGTCAAAAAGAGAGTAAAAGGAGAAGTAGGTTTGTGGCAGAAAGTCAGTGAGAGCAATTTGAAGAAGCTGGTCCTGGTCACCACTTCTTGAAAAACCAGGAGACTTTAAAAGATGATAAGTGGCTCATCGGTTGCTGGGACCAGCCCCAGGGTGATTTTTTTTTTTTTCTTTCATTTATTTAAGATGAGATAATGAGGGTTCAGGGGGTACTTTCTGTCCTCTCCCCGTTCCCTTCTCCTCATTGACGTCACCCCACCCCACTTGGCTTACAAAGACACCACATCCCTTTCCACTCTTGAGAGGCCTTCGAGCCTGTTTTCTCTAACCAGGTCTGCAGCTGAGCAGGACTGTCAGCCAGGTTTGCAGCCCTTTAGAGTCCCAGGTGTATTTGCCGAGGAGCCAAGGAAGTTTCCAGGGATTCACTAGCATGGGCTCTTCCAAGTCCTGGGGGGGGTTGTGATGGGGGAAAAGTGGGCACCAGTGTCCTGCTCCCTCAACATCTGCTCTTGTGATATTTGCAGAAGTATAACGCTTCAACTAAGGTTGGTCAAGACAGCTGTCTACTTCCTTTGTGACTTCGACTTGGGTTATGGGATAAGAGCAGTTTTGGATACTTTGGGAATTTCAGTTAGTTTTGGGGGGCTTAGAAGGATGTATTTCTGGTTTCTTTTTATTTTTTTGTTACCTCTGTGCTGCGTTGTTGTCAATGTGGGAATAACATCCAGGAATATTTTTATCGCCCAGAGGGCTGGCTCAACCTGGTGGCTACATGCAGCTGCAGGGCCAGAGGTTGTAGAGCAACAAGAGAAGATCCTGCAGTGTCTGGCCCAGATGTGCCAGTGGAAGAGAAGTGAGGTTTGAAATGTACAGGATCAGAAGCTAACCCAGGGGAAATGCTCCCAGGCATCAGGCATGCAGAATCCCAGGCACAGGACTCAGTTCTCCTCAATATGTGATCCAAACAAAAGTTCTTTCCTGTCAAGAATCTACTCAATAATGCAACAAGTATCATTCTAAGTGAAGCACCATATGAAACAGATGTTTTTCAGAATTTCTGTATTTATAGGGCACAAACCTGTAACATTCTTACAAAAGCGTGTATATTTGTGTGTGAAGTCATACATCCATCCAGTAATTAGTAATAAAAATCTAATTTTAATCAACCATACCAGAGGAAAGACTGACTTGTCTTTCTGTTTTCACTGTGTAAAAAGTTATGAAATTATTATCATAGGAAAAAGCTATGCAGCCAAACAATACGTAGAAAAGCAAGCAGTGCCGAAATGGTCAAGATGGTTGTGAAGAGACGGTATATTGTTAGAGATTTTGTAATGTTTAACACATCTATGAGGCTTTGAAGTTTACTGAGATTTCTTTTCTCATTTGAAATAAAAGTTCACAATCATAACTGATTTCATATTTTTAAATTTTGTATTTGTGTTCATAGTTTTATGTTTTTTTTAAGTCTCTCCCCTCTCAAATATATATATATCTACAAAACTGTATCTGCTCTTGAGTCAATTACACTGCATTTCTGAGACTCATTTTCCATATGGCTGCCAGCCCATCCCTCTCTCCCCACCCCTTCCAATAAGGTTGTATTTCTCCCTGACTTTTTTTTTGTCATTCTCACTTGCCAAGATAATCTCTTATTTAATCCCAGCCAACGTGTCTTTCCATGTCTTAAATTCTTGTAAAATCAGCAGCAAAGATCTTTGCAATGCCTGGAAGGCAAAATACTTGTAGGCATATTAAATTTGGTCTAATTAAAAGCTCAAATGCAACCAATTGTTTCACTCCATGTTTTATTAGGGAAGGGAAGCCTTTAAAGAAATGAGTCAGAGGATTCTTCTCATTTCGAACACTCAGTTCAACTATTTCCTTACTGTTATTTGTAATAAAAAGAAAGTTCTGATTAGGAAGTGTCAATGAGTCTGCTGATTGAAAAAAATAGGTACAGTAAACCTAGTCTTGGTGGCACAATCTTACGTGAGTCTTTGAGGTGGTGCTGGGGAGGGAGCTAATGACTGGTCCATGAGTTGCTAGACTAAACATCTGACAAACGTTTTTTAGTCTAATTTTTTCTTGCATAGAATTGAGTACTCATGTTTAGACTAGTGCTCTGAGCTGAAGTGTAGGTTGTCTTTCTTTCTTTCCCCCTGTTTTCTCCCTTACTTTCTACTGTCATTCTTCTCCATCCACTATACACACTTTAAGTCATGACTTTAAATATGTCTATATTCTTATAAAATGTGTCATTTTGTTTGCGTGCGTATGTGCATCTATTTATATGGATGGCATGCGTGAGTGCTGATTTGCTTCAGTCGTGTCTGACTCTGTGCGACCCTATGGATTGTAGCCTGCCAGGCTCCTCTGTCCATGAGATTCTCCAGACAAGACCACTGGAGTAGGCTGCCATGCGCCCCTCCAGGGGATCTTCCTGACCCCAGTGATTGAGCCTGCATCTTTTATGTCTCCTGCATCGGCAGGCAAGTTCTTTACCACTAGTGCCACCTGGGAAGCCCCATGTGGATGGCATGCAATATTAATATTGCTTCCTACTTTTCTCACTCAACACTGATTTTGAAGTCTACAATAATGGTTTATATGTTTTTTGTATAGTTTTTATATAGATACTAGAAGTATCTGTTTTGTTAACTATTGCTAACTTTGTTGAAAGAAATGAATTTTGGTACAGTGAAATCCACCAAAAATTTTGCCATATGGTTTATTTATTTCCAGTCTTGTTCATAAAATCTCTCCCTACCTTAAGCTCACAATGATGGTCTCCTACATTTTCCTGGTAGCATTTAGCTTTTTTTCTTTTACATCAAACAATTGTTTTTGTATATAAGTAGAAACTATAGCTTAGTTTTCTCTGCCAGTTTTTTCTAATCATTTTCTAAATAGCTTTTCACTTCTCAAGAGGTCCATGGTGGCCTAGTGGTTGATATTCCAGGTTTTCACAGCTGTGGCCTAGGTATAATCCCTGGTCAGGGAATTGAGATCCCATAAGACATGTGAAATGGCTCAAACAAACAAACAGAAACAAAAAAAAGCCCTCAAACCTCTTAATGTGTGTTATTATCTTTCTTATATATCAGGTGCATGGATCCAATGGTGAATTCTAAAGGGAATCAAAAGCAGCCTTCATATATATATATATATTCCTAATGTTTATAAGTAAGTCTCCTACATATAAACCTTCAAGTTGCCAGCTTTCAAAGATGAGCATGGGTGTTTGCATGTCCAGCCATGTAAGTCAGTTCCTGTGACTGGCGTACATTGTCATGTGTGTGCATCTTCCACAAGTGGTTGTGCTTTGTGTAGCTTACTCATGAAGACCTTCTGGAATTGGAGGTCCAGAGGAAGGATGAAGAGCAACAAGAGGAAGAAGAGTAACTGGGGAACCAAAGNCTCAAAGCAAGAGTACTGAAGTGGTTTGCCATTCCCTTCTCCAGTGGACCACATTCTGTCAGACCTCTCCACCATGACCTGCCCATCTTGGGTTGCCCCACGGGCATGGCTTAGTTTTCAGCACAGAGTCGCACAGAGTCGGACACGACTGAAGTGACTTAGCAGCAGCAGCAGCAACAGCACACTGTTTCGAAAGAACATGCATGCAATTTTTATAACATTGACTTAAAATACCTTTGTATAGGTCATTTCTCATCTGTAAGTTTGTCTTTATTTTAATTTTGAGACATAGGATTTATTTCTGTTAGGTAGGTAGTTAGAATGGGAAAAAGGAATCCAGAATGATGGTGGCTGAAAGAGAAAGAAGGGAAAAGCCCACAGAAATAGAAGAAAGGAAGGTCTGAGGACCAGAGACAGACCCTCAGGTAAAACAAACAGCACTCCTGGCTAGTCCAATTTACATAGGGTAGGATCAGGGGGAGGAGAAAAAAACATATAAAAAGAGGAGGCAAAATTGAGGCCAGGGGCCTCTCTTCTCTTTGCATTTTTTTGGTTGGAATGTCCTCACTCATGGAGGATGTATTTTCCTTTGCTTGCCAAATAAAACTGAGCTGTGACACTGGTCTGTCCACTACTTGAAATTTTTGCTTGGCAAGACAGAACTGGGGAAATTACAAACTCCCCCAGCTGCTGCTGCTGCTAAGCCACTTCAGTCGTGTCCAACTCTGTGCAACCCCATGGACGGCAGCCCAACAGTCTCCCNCCTTGGTCGTCCCCTTCTTCTCCTGCCCCCAATACCTCCCAGCATCAGAATCTTTTCCAATGAGTCAACTCTTCGCATGAGGTGGCCAAAGTACTGGAGTTTCACCTTTAGCATCATTCCTTCCAAAGAAATCCCAGGGCTGATCTCCTTCAGAATGGACTGGTTGGATCTCCTTGCAGTCCAAGGGACTCTCAAGAGTCTTCTCCAACACCACCGTCCAAAAGCAAAAATTCTTCAGCACTCAGCCTTTTTCACAGTCCAACTCTCATATCCATATACGACCAACCAAATAAATAAGTAATTTTTGAAAAAGAATGAAAAATATTTGTTAATAATTGCTGTATAGATCACATGTTAAAATGATAATATTTTTAATATATTGGATTAAATATAATTCATTATGACTGAAATTTATCACACCTGCTTTTATCCTACTTTTAATTTTTTTTTAAGTTTTTTTATTTTAGCTATGAGTGACAAATGTTATTTCTTTTTATTGTTTTTGCTAATGTATTTCAGAAACTGAAGTGTTTTCTTTTATTCCACTTTTGGCCATAGTTTGAGTCCTACACACTCCTTTCCCTTTCACCTCAAATGGAGCGCCTTTGAATGTAGCCACCCATACATCATTAGTGTAAAGATCAGGCTGGATCTTCTCCCAAATCTTTTTCAGGAGGATTCAGCTCCTGTCGGTCTCTCCAGGGAAAGCATCAGAAGTAATTCTGTCCCTAGGAACAGATCCATTAGGAGGTGCCAAGATTTCCACTTTCTCTGATGAACTTGCACACATCACGATTGCCTGAGATACTACTCCCTTCATCTTTGCAGGTTTCAGGTTTCAAAGTAAAACCGTCCGATTTTGCATCTGTTCAAGAGGAACATGATTCACAAGGCCACTGACCACCGTTCTTGGGGCTGTTTCTCCAACATCTACTTCTTCTACATACAAAGAATCTGCATCAGGGTGTTTTCTGGCAGTGATGATACAACCAATTCGAAGATCCAGACGGGAAACATCAACAGGCTTAGAGTCAGCACTTCCTGCTACTCGTTGCTGTTTTTTCTCCTTTTTCTCTCCTTTTTTTTTTCCCCAGCATTCTCTTTCATCTTCTTTTCTTCTTCTCCTCCTCCTCCTTTTACTTGCTCTTTAGCACCAGAAGATATGGTTGTTATTGGTATAGACTCATTTTCAGAAACTGTAGAATCAGTTTTTAGTGGAGTGCCAGATAGAAATGGTATTTGTTTTACTCCATTTTGAATTTCTGCCTTAATTAGCTGTTGTTTCAATCCTTCAATTTCTTTCTTCAATTTAGCCTTTTCAACTCGAAATTTCTTCTCTTCTCTCAGAATTGCCTGCAAAATTCCTTTCTCCTTAAGAAGAGCAACTTGCTGCTTAAGATACTCAATAATTTGATCTGCTTCTACACCTTTCTGCTCCAGTCTCTTCAGAACAGCATCACTAGTTGTCATTTTTTGCCTAGAAACGGCAGAAAATCATGTATCGGTGGACTGAGGCACCTCAGCAGCCTCAGCTGGGAGCAGGTAAGGCTATCTTACTTTTTAAAATGTTGTTTAGGTGCTAAGTCATGTCCAACTCTTTTGATACCCCATGGACTGTAGTGTGACAACTAGAAAAGTTTTAATTACACACATGGCTCATATTTTTGGCTCAAGTTATATTTCTTTTGGACAAGCACTGTTCTAGAACTGTCTGGTTTTTCTACTTTCTCTTAATTCAAAATTGGTAGTTTTTTTTTTTCTAAAAATTTTTTCCATTTTGTCTAATTTTCAAATTAACTAGGATAAAATTGTTCATAATATTCTCTTTTAATCTTTCTAATGTCTACAACATCTGCAATGATGTCTCTATCTTCATAAAATTTCTGACGAGTTTTTTATTCCTTCTCTTTTTTCTTGATCAGTCATGACAAGAATATATCAAATCATTGATCTTTTTAAAGAACCAACTTTTGACCTTACTGGTCCTCATTTTACACATTTGTTTTGTATCTCACCAACTTTTAATCCTATATTTATTGCTTTCTTTTAAAAATCTTCTTTTATTTGTTTTGCTGTCCTCTTTCTAATTTTTGAGACGTATGCTTCATTGTTAATTTTTAGACTTTACTCTATTTTAAGATGTTTTCTGTCCCATATGTTTTAATATGTATTATGTCATTTGGGTTCAAATGTTATCTGATTTCAATTGTGACTTCTTTGACCATAATATTTTAGGAGTGTCTTTGATTATTTCCAACCAAATGGAAAAGTTTTATTTTAATTTTGGTTTAACTTTCAATGCATGAATGCTAAGTCACTTCAGTTATGTTCAACTCTTTGCAAGCCCATGGACTATGGTCCACCAGGCTCCTCTGCCCACGGGATTCTCCAGACAAGAAGCCTGGAGTCAGTTGCCATGCTCTTCTCCAGGGATCTCTTCCAGACCTAAGGATCAAACTCATACCTCTTATGTCTCACGCATTGCCAGAAGGGTTCTTTACCATTCTTTATAAGCATAACAAGTTATAATTATGTTAGAATCATAATTTCATTGTGGTCAGAGAACATTCTTCAGTAAAATTTATTGAGACTCATTTTTATGGCTCATTAGATTGTAAATTTTTATATGTTCCCTGTTTGCCTGAAAAGAGTGTGTATTTTGTAATTGTTGGACATGGGTTCTACATATAATTTAAGCTGAGTTTGTCAACAATGTGCAGATCTATGCTGTGAATTTTTCTTTCAACAACTGAGAGAAATGTCATTAAAATTTGTTCTATAATCATAAGCATACCTATTTCTTATTTTAGTTGTCAATTTTTAATTTAAATATATTCAGTTCAGTTCAGTGGCACAGTCATGTCCAAATCTTTGTGACCCCAAATTACTTTGTGCAAAGTAATGTCTCTGCTTTTTAATATGCTGTCTAGGTTGGTCATAGCTTTTCTTCCAAGGTTCAAGCAGCTTTGTGACTGCAGCACTCCAGGCTTCCCTGTCCATAACTAACTTTCAAAGTTTACTCAAACTCAAGTCCATTGAGTTGATAATACCATCCAACCATCTCATCCTCTGTCATCCCCTTTTCTTCCAGCCTTCAATCTTTTCTAGCATCAGGGTCTTTTCCAGTGAGTCAGTTCTTCACATCAGGTGGCCAAACTATTGGAGTTTCAGCTTCAGCATCAGTCCTTCCAATGAATATTTAGGACTGATTTCCTTTAGGATGGACTGGTTGGATCTCCTTGCTGTCCAAGGGAATCTCAAGAGTCTTCTCCAACACCACAGTTCAAAAGCATCAATTCTTTGGCACTCAGCTTTCTTTATAGTCCAACTCTCACCTCCATACCTGACTACTGGAAAAACCATAGCTTTGACTATATGGACCTTTGTTGGCAAAGTAATGTCTCTGCTCTTTAATATGCTNGGTCCATACAATTTTGGTCCTTTATTGAGCCCATCTTTGCATGAAATGTTCCCTTGGTAACTCTACTTTTCTTGAAGAGATCTCTAGTCTTTCCCATTCTATTGTTTTCCCTTAATTGTTTACATTGATCACTGAGGAAGGCTTTCTTATCTCTCCTTGCTATTCTTTGGAACTCTGCATTCGAATGGGTTTATCTTTTGTTTTCTCCTTTTCTTTTTGCATCTCTTCTTTCCACAGTTCTTTGTAAAGCCTCCTCAGACAACTATTTGGCCTTTTTGCATTTCATTTTTGGGGAATGGTCTTGATCCCTGCCTCCTATACAATGTCAGGAACCTCCATCCATAGATCTTCAGGCAGTCTGTCTATCAGATCTAATCCCTTGAATCTAATTCTCATTTTCACTGTATAATCATAAGGGATTTGATTTAGGTCATACCTGAATGGTCCAGTGGTTTTCCCTACTTTCTTCAATTTAAGTCTGAATTTGACAATAAGGAGTTCATGGTCTGAGATACAGTCAGCTCCCGGTCTTGTTTTTGCGGACTGTATAGAGCTTCTCCATCTTTGGCTGCAAAGAATATAGTCAATCTGATTTCAGTATTGAACATCTGGTCCATGTGTAGAGTCTTCTCTTGTATTGTTGGAAGAGGGTATTTGCTGTGACCAGTGTATTTTCTCGGCAGAACTCTATTAGCCTTTGCCCTGCTTCATTCTGTACTCCAAGGTCAAATTTGCCTGTTACTCCAGGTATCTCTTCACTTCCTACTTTTGCATTCAATTCCCCTATAATGAAAAGGACATCTTTTGGGGGTGTTAGTTCTAAAAGGTCTCGTAGGTCTTCATAGAATCATTCAACTTCAGCTTCTTCGGGTTTATTGGTTGGGGCATAGACTTGAATTACTGTGATATCGAATGGTTTGCCTTGGAAACAGAGATCATTCTGTCACTTTTGAGATTGCATCCAAGTATTGCATTTCAGACTCTTGTTGACTATGATGGCTACACCATTTCTTGTAAGGAATTCTTGCCCACAATAGTAAATATAATGGTCATTTGAGTTAAATTCACTCATTCCAGTCCATTTTAGCTCGCTAATTCCTAAAATGTTGATATTCACTCTTGCCATCTCCTGTTTGACCACTTCCAATTTGCCTTGATTCATGGACCTAACATTCCTGGTTCCTATACAGTATTGCTCCTTACAGCATCAGACTTTACTTCCATCACTAATCACATCCACAGCTGGGTGGTTTTTTTTGCTTTGGCTCCATTTCTTCATTCTTTCTGAAGTTATTTCTCCAGTGATCTCCAGTAACATATTGGGCACCTACCGACCTGGGGAGTTCATCTTTCAGTGTCCTATCTGTTTGCCGTTTCATACTGTTCATGGGGTTCTCAAGGCAAGAATACTAAAATGGTTTGCCATTCCCTTCTCCAGGGGACCACGTTTTGTCAGACCTCTCCACCATGACCTGTCTGTCTTGGGTGGTCCTACTCAGCATGGCTGATAGTCTCATTGAGTTAGACAAGGCTGTGATCCATGTGATTAGATTGGTTAGTTTCCTGTGATTATGGTTTTCAGTCTGTCTACCCTGTAATAGAGAAGGTTAAGAGGCTTATGGAAGCTTCCTTATGGAAAGGACTGACTAGGGGGGAAACTGAGTCTTACTCTGATGGGTGAGGCCATGGTAATAAATCTTTAATCCAATTTTCTGATGGGCCAGGCTGTGTTCCCTCCCTGTTATTTGACCTGAGGCCAAACTATGGTGGAGGTAAGGAAGATAATGGGGACCTTCTTCAAAAGGTCCCATGCTCCACTCAGCGCTCCCAACCCTGCAGCAGGCCACCACTGACCCACACCTCTGTTGGAGACTCCTGGACACTCACAGGCAAGTCTGGGTCAGTCTCTTGTGGGGTCACTGTTCCTTTCTCCTGGGTTCTGGTGCACACAAGTTCCCGTTTGTGCCCTCTAAGAGTCTGTTTCCCAGTCCTGTGTAAGTCCTGGTGGCTCTATGGTGGGATTAATGGTGACCTCCTCCAAGAGGGCTTATGCCACACCCAGGTCTACTGCACCCAGAGCCCCTGCCCCTGCGGCAGTCCACTGCTGACCTGTGCCTCCTCAGGAGACACTCAAACACAGGTCTGTCTCAGTCACTGTGGGGTCTCTGGGTCCTGGTGTGCACAAGGTATTTGTGAGCCCTCTGAGCATCTCTGGCAGGTATGGGGATTGATTCTAAAGATGATTTTGCTCCTCCTACCATCTTGCTGGGGCTTCTCCTTTGCCCTTGGATGTGGGGTATCTCCTCAAAGTTGCTCCAGCACCGCGCACCGTGGCTCCAGTGCTGACTGTCTTGCTGGGCTTCTCTGCCCTTGAGTGTGAATATCTTCTCAGCCACTCCAGCGCCGCTTCACTTCCTGTCCTGAGGATCCCAGACAAGCCCCAAGATGATGGCTCATGGTGAACGAAGTCAGATTCATGATCTCCGAAGAAGAAGATTTAGTTTTGGGACCAAAGATCAAGCTTTGGGCCAGGCTTAACCACTCAAGAGCTTTTGTGTAGCAGAGTTTTATTAAAGTATAAAAAGGGACAGAGAAAGCTTCTGACATAGACATCAGAAGGGGGATGGAGAGTGCCCCCCTTGCTAGTGTTAACAGGGGAGTTATATACTTTTTAAAATATATATTAGGCTATACAATAGTATTGATACACATATATACAAATTTAAAATTATTATTCTTGTAAATCTATCTTGTGTCATTATGAACTCTCTCTCTTTAACTCTCATATTGCCTTTTGCCTCAAAGTCCATTGTATCTAATATTCATACAAACTTTCTTTGGTTAATATTTTGTATACAATATTTTGTATATTTTGGTTAATATTTTGTTTGGTATACAAACTTTCTAATATTTCAAGATATTTTTTCCATCCCTTATATATGTCTCTCTTAAACACCATATAGTTGAGTGATTTTTAAATATATATGAAAGATTGACAATCTTTTGTCTCTTATCTGAAATTAGTCCATTTATATTTAATATGATTCTTGACTTATATTTTCATTTAAATATACCACCTTATTGTGTGTGTTATATTTGTCCTACCTGTTCTGTATATATTCCTAAACTTCTTCCTTTTTTCTCATTGACTATTCTTATATCAATCGCATTTTTCTCCTTCCATTAACTGAGAAGTTATACATATTATTTCTATATTGTGGTTAATTTTAAAATCACAGTATGCATATTTAATTGATAAAAGGTATAGTTAATACCTTTCTGATCATTTCTCCAGTGTTCACAGTATCAGTTAATGATACTTCTATTTTTCCAGTTGCTCAGGCCTAAAATCTTGATCAGGGTAGGCTTCATGGACTTGTAACCTGTACGGTCACACAACCTCCCACACACAAAAGGCCTTCAATTTGATTTAATGCCCTTTAGCAGCTGTCTTGAAATTCTTCACAAATTTTGAGCAGGGAGACCTGAGATTTCATTTTGTGCTGAGCTCTGCAAGTTGTATAACAATTCTTGACCGTGATGCATACTTCACTCCTTTTTTCCCTCATGCCTCACATCTATTACATTAGCAAATTATACTGGCTTCCTTCCTAAATATATCCAGAATGTGACAATTTCTCACCATCCTCCCCCCAACCTCCATCCTAGTCCAAGTCACAATTATATCCCTTGCTTGAATTTAGAGCCAAGTGATCCTGCTCAGACTCAAATCCGATCATGTCAATCTGCTCAAACTTTCTGAAGGTATCTCATATTCCTCACGGTGAAACTTTCTGAGTCCACACCATGACATAAAAGTCCCACCAGATCTGGTCCCATTCCTTTTCTGATTGCATTTCCTTCTACTCTCTCCTTTTATTCAAATCTAGCCACACTAGCATTCTTCTTGTTCTTTGAGCACTCACACCTGAGAGCCTTTGCAGCCTTCTTTCTACCTAGAATGTTCTATTTCTCCATCTGCCCCCTCCCTGTCCCACCTAACATACACACTTGAGGTATCCAATTGGCTAGCTTCCTCAATCCTTTCAGATTGACTCAACAGTCACTTCTGTGTGCAATCTTCCCTAACAAGCCCACATATAATGTAAAAGCCAGCATCCAATATTTTACATTCCTCTGACTTGTTTTAATTATTTCTGTACTTATCACTTTATACAATACTTAAAAAAAATTTTATGGTGTTGTTTATTTTCTCTGTTCACTGTAGAAAATAAATCAGCTCTAAAAACCAGGATTTTTGTCTGTTTGTTCATCATTGCATTCCCAGTACCTAGAACAGTGTTAGGTACACGATAAAAGCTCAAATACTTTTGTTGAATGAATAAATTAATGATTAAATTTACAATATATAGGCTTTAGAATTAAAATCAGTAAGTATCTGCTGGTTACAAACTGTCTTAATTCTTTTCTCTGAGAATGTTTTTATCTCTTCTTCTCTTTTGGAAGAAGGTTTTCCTGGGTATGAAATTCTAGATGATAGTTACCTTCTTGCAATACATTGCAATATTATTTCCCTGACTTTGGACTTTCATTATTGCTCATGAGCCTTCAGTCTAACTGCTAATCCATGGAAGAGAAATTATATTTATTACTCTTTTTTTTTTTGTTTTTCTGCACTTTCATTTCAATGTGTGAAAGGACTGGAGTCAATGTGTCATTTAATGTGTGTGGTAGGTTGAAAACGTGCCCCTAAAAAAATACATCTATGTCAATCTCTGGAACATCTGAATTTATTGGAAAAAAGAATATTTGCCTATGCAGTTAAATTAAGGTTTTTGAGATGAGAAGGTTATATACATGGCCCCTAAATGCCACCACAAATTTCCTCATAAGAAGAGGCAAAAACAGCTGTGACACAAACAGAGTAGGACTCATTGTGATTACAGAGGAAAAGGTTGAAGAGATGTATCCACAAGCCGAAGCCACCAGAGGCTAGAGGAGGAAAGAAACAGATTCCTTTTGGAGTTTTCAGAGACAGTACAGCCCTGCAATAGCTTGAGTTCAGACTTGCACAGAAATGACAAACCTAGACAGTGTATTAAAAAGCAGAGACAACAAAGGTTCGTATAGTCAAAGCTATAGTTTTTCCAGGAGTCATGTACAGATGTAAAAGTTGGACCATAAAGAAGAACAGTGGTTTTGGAGAAGACTCTTGGAAGTACCTTGGACTGCAAGATCAAACCAGTCAATCCTAAAGGAAATCAGTCCTGCATATTCATTGGAAGGACTCTTACTGAAGCTGAAACTACAATACTTTGGGCACCTGAGGAGAAGAGCTGACTCACTGGAAGAAAAGACCCTGATGCTGGGAAAAATTGAAGGCAGGAGGAAAAGGGGATAACAGAGGATGAGATGGTTGGATGGCATCATTGACTCAAAGGACATGAGTTTGAGCAAACTCCAGAAGATGGTGAAGGACAGAGAAGCCTGGTGTGCTGCAGTCCATGGGGTTGCAAAGAATTGGACACAACTGAGTAACTGAACTAAACTGCGAAGGAATATATTTCTGTTGTTGTTTTAAGCCAAATTTGTTACAGCAGCCACAGACAATTAAAACAGCATGCTTGGGGCTCACTGTACATCTCAGATATATGTACAGATGTCTTTAGTCAGTTCTAGAAAATTCCTAGCCATTACCTTTTCAGATATTGCCTTTGCTATTTCTTTATTTCTTCTTCTTTTGGGAATCAAGTATTTGTTATATTTATCAAACTACATTATAGCTCTTCTTCTCTATTGTCCATATTTATTGTCTCTTTGTGCTACACTCTGGGTTATTTCTTCTGATTTGTATTGCAATTCATGGATTCTATCTTCTACTGCTCAACAGTCTTTTAAAAAAAATTATTTCATTAAAGTGTTTGTTCCTTCTACAAATTTTGTTTGACTCATCTTCATATGTATACATGTTTGTCATGTTTTATATTTTCTTATTCCATGTACACAAATAAGTTGGCATAGAGGAGACATTTAAGCTGGATAACAGCTCCTTGGAGCTAAGGGATGTGTGGTCCCACAACAGCCCAATGTGCCTCAATTAGCAGTAATTAAGTCTGGATAGAATGGCGTAAGAATTGTGGTATGGTTTTTGCAATTGTTGGACTGGACTCAAATACTTAAAAGCCTATAAAGTTTGAGTTTTTTTTTTTAATATTTATACTGGCTATAGTGCTACCAGCCCAGACTAAAAGGGGAGATATAAATGCTAGAATGCTTATGTCTATAAGTGGTTATAAGATTTTAAATGATATTTATGATCCCCTCCCCCATTATGCATTCCATGTTCTATTTCAATTTAGGTTTACTTTTCAGGGTCATTTATCCAATGGAGTAATCCCAAAAGGATCTGAGCACTTGGTCTCACTGCACAGGGTTGCTGTGGTCTCTCATTAATTTTTAATCACTGAACATGGTGAAACCAGTAAGTGGATCCTCTGGATTCCACTCATACTCCTCCTAGATTTTGCTAGGTGGCACAAACCCGATTGGAAAATTAGTATAAATCAACCTAATTAACAATTCAACTTTTACTCGATCACTTAATAATATTAAGAGCCTCAAACAATCAATGTGGAAATCACAGCTTCCAATTCAGTGGCTGTGTGCCCAGGAGAAGCACTCCTCTTTTAGGGTCTAAGATCTCTGAATCAATAGAGCCCAGAATCATTAAGGCAATAAACAAAATTTTGCAAGGGCAATAAGGGGAAATTTTCTAAGTAGGTGATTGAATGTAATAATAAGAGGTGCCATACCTTCTTCAACTCATTAATTCTGCAGTGGGGAACAACCATACCATTGGTCACTAATTCCAAGTATTTGCATGTCCCATGAAACAACATGCCATTGTCATAAGGTGTTGTTGGCAATATACCTGTCTTCTATGGGCTATTTTGCTATGAAGTGAGATGCTTCTGGATTTATAGGAAGTGAAACTCATTTTTTATTTTTCAATTGCCTTACTTCTTTATGAAGTGAGTTTTTTTGTCAAAAACACAGAGATATATAGATATTCAGAAAGTCCATAAATGACATTGTTGGGAGAATCATGGTGGGTAGGGAAAGCAAATCCAAACCCAAAGTAAGTACCTATGTAGGTTCATCAGCTGTACTAAGTGTACCACTCTGGGGAGAGATATTGATTATAGAGAAATTAGGCATTTGGGGGGCTCGAGGGGTATATGGGAAATCTCTGTACTTCGGGTGAATTTTGCTGTGGACCTAAAGCTGCTCTAAAAAAATAAAGCTTATTCTTAAAAAAAAAAAATTACATGCACTCTCCACCTGCCACAGGCGACTAGCTTGTCTTAACGGGCATGATACCTTGGCAGGGCTTCAGGCATGGTCATTACTGCTGGCAAGTTAGGCACTCAGGAATGAGGTGATCAGTCTTGGTGAAGGCAAGTGACATGGTTTTGTTTATTGACAGCCTCCTTTCTTACTTCTGTAGCCATTTTTTAAAGAAGCCCATAGAGTAAGCAATTGGTAGATTGGCCACCCTAAAGCCTGTATCACAGAGGTGGCTACAAATATGCAGGTGGACAAATGACCAGGCTTTAGGGTGGCCAATCACATGGAATACATTGCTGCAAAGAAGTCCATTTACAATCTTCTGCAAGCCTCCTTGTTACTAGTCATCCAATCTTGGGCCTTCCAAGTCTCTGACCTTTTTTCCAAATGATAGTCACTGCCTATGAAACAATAAAGATCTTTACTTCAGGCAATCTCACCTTTCAGGAAATGTAAACAGTGTGGGGCTTCCCAGATGGTAAAGAACCCGCTTGCCAATACAGGAGACATGGGTTCGATCCCTGGGTCAGGAAGATCCCCCGGAGAAGAGCATGACAACTGACTCCAGTGTTCTTGACTGGAGAATCCTATGGACAGAGGAGCCTGGCAGGCTATGCTCCATAGGGTTGCAAAGAGTCAGACATGACTGAAGCAACTTAGCACTGCACAATTAAATTTCCTCACCAATGTCCTGCTGACCATTGAGCTCACATTTCAGTAAATCACTGGAGAAGGCCATCAAGACCACTTCCAATTGTACAGGCTCTACTAATGAGTCTAGATTCTTTGGTAAGAGATCTTGAAAAGTTCAGGTTTTCCATTATTCAAATAAGTGTTATTCTAGATAGTAGGAATAGAGAAAACAGAGGGAAAGAAATTAACAATTACATAATGTAACAAATGTTCCTATAACCAAGGATACAAGTTTCTAGATGGAAACGGCTTAGCCCTACAGATGAAATTAATCCATACTATGTCACTGTGAAATTCAGAACCTCCAATATTTCACAGGCTATTTTTTAAGGTCACAATCTGATAAGACATAAAAACATTCTTAGACTTCTCAGCAATAACACTGAAAACTAAGAGTAATGGAGCAATACCTCAAAAAAAATTTGAAAGAAAAATTATTTCCTATCTAGCTTCTGTATATAACAAACTATCTATAAGAGTAAAATAAAGACAAGTTGAGGCATTCTAGTTTTCAAAAAATGTATCTCCTACACATCATTTCTCAAGAGGCTACTAGAGGATACTTTCACAAAAATAAGGAAGTAAGCCAAGAAAGAGGAAAATATGGGCTATAGAAAACAGGACATTCTACATAGCGTAGAATCAAAGGGAGTCTAGGAGGCTTGTGAAGAGAAACCCCAACATACAAGTACAGCCAGTCCTGACAGAGACAGCGTGGCACAGGGAGCATGCTCATCACCATGTCCTCTGCCACTGTGCACCTATTTGTCATCCTCAGACTAACACATGCTTATAGCTTTAAAAGCCAAATAGTACTTAAACACATTCATAAACTACAGTTGATCTGGCAATCAAAGCTACATGCAACAACATAGATAAATCTCAAAAATACTTTATATGAAGTTCTAGAATTGGCAAAACAAATCTAATTTATTGTGATGGATATCAGACCAATGGTTATTTGGGGAGTGTGGAGTGGCACTAACTGGGAAATGGCACAAAGCAACTTTTGGGGGGTATAGAAATGGTCTGTATCTTACTTAGGGATATTCATTTATCAACTCCCCTGAACTATACAATTAACATCCATGCCTTTTACTGAGTGTAATAATATCACAGTAAACTTAACATAGGCTATACGTGTGGGTATACAGATATATGCGTATATGTATGTATCTGTGCTCTGTCCCACTCCTTTCCATTCCTCGCCTGAGAAGATGTAAGATCTAGGAACTAGGGAATATAATCCCTAGTCAAGGCAGTTACAAGGATGACAGAAAAGAAGTTTCAGGTGACATCTACACCATTGGACCAGATAGAAGGAGAAGGGAGGTCTGCAGGATCTCCAAGAAAATAAATGGAATGGCTGGATTCCTTCATGAGGAAGCCTGAGGACTTTCCCTGTAGAAAGTTGTACCAGGAGGCTATTAAATGGTATTGGAAAGAAGAAGAAAGGCCATCATTAACTTCAGAAGGGGAAAGGTTAAGGAAGAATAAAACGCTCAGCTAAGAATATCTGTACAATAGTAATGGAAACACTATTGACTAATTCTAAACTTTGTGACATAATTATATTGGGGGAACAAAGGAAAGAAGGCTGAGGGGATGGCTCCCCTTCATAGTAGTATGAAGTCAGTAGATAAAACAGATGAGTCAAAATAATTCACTCAGTTCCATACATTACTTAGACATGGACGTGTAAATGGCAGGAAAAACTAGCTTACAAAACAGTTGTCCCTAGGACAGGAATGGAGGGATGAGGAGAGCATAAACCACAGTTTTGGGAGAAGCCATTGAATGCTGTTTCACTTTATAAATATTGTGCATGTACTGCATTGATAAAATTAAAATTACCTAAAAATAGTTGTGGACTTAACATTCTATTTAAAAGGCAACATCATTCTGGAGTTCAACTTTCTAGGGAGATTTTCCGAGCAATTTGAAGGTTTACTAATTCTGAAGGCTTATTAATTCAAGAGGACCTAGAGACACATAGGACAGACTACTCATCCATTTGTTTTCCTATTTTTAAAGTTTAAGACTAAAAACAAGTAAACAAAATTTGAAAGTAGCTCTGAAGCAAAGAAGAGATCGGAGCTCATACCTCCTGGCTCTGAACAGGAGCCAGAGTCCCTCTTCTTAAGCAATTTGCAGACCTGAGATCCCTTTGCCCCTAGGGTCCTTTTTATCCACTAGGCAATTCATTAAAGCATTTCCTCAGTTCTAAGATTGTCTACTCTAGTATCCACCATCAATTTAATAACAGCTTTGGGGTAGGCAGAGTGGGGAACGATTGGCAAGCCTACTTTAGCATGAACTGCAAAATGCAGCCCAATTTCAGATACATTAACTTGTGAAGCCTGTGTATCTCTCAACAGAAAGTGTAAGTGAAAGTGAAGTCGCTCAGTCGTGTCCGACTCTTTGCGATCCCATGGACTGTAGTCTACCAGGCTTTTCTGTCCATGGGATTTTCCAGGCAAGAGTACTGGAGTGGGTTGCCATTTCCTTCTCCAGGGGATCTTCCTGACCCAGGGATCGAATCCAGGTTCTCCTGCATTGCAGGCAGACGCTTTACCCTCTGAGCCACCAGGGAAGCCCATCTCTCAACAGAGGGATACTTTAAAATGCCCTCTTTTCAGGTCTGGTTCATCTTGGCCTAAAGGCTGTGGTTTTTTTATACACTGTACTGTGAATNTCTCCTGCATTGCAGGCAGACGCTTTACCCTCTGAGCCACCAGGGAAGCCCATCTCTCAACAGAGGGATACTTTAAAATGCCCTCTTTTCAGGTCTGGTTCATCTTGGCCTAAAGGCTGTGGTTTTTTTATACACTGTACTGTGAATCCATCTCCCAGAGTCCCCTCCAGAACTGAGGCCCTGGTTCCCTAAGCTGCACTGAGGGTTGGCTGCCAACAGCTTTTAACTGAGTGCCTCCCTATGGTTCTGAACAACAACCTTTCATGCCCCTTCCCCAGGACAGCTCCCATCTAATGAGTAGTGGGGCAGAAGGGTGAAATACCAGCCCTCGAAGGTCACTTCCAGCTCCAGAGCTGCTGGGGTTGGCTGAGGCCTAGGTTGAGACTGTCTGGCAGCTCAGTCCTGCTAGACTCCATTCTCCTCTGAGGATGCAGATGCTAAGAATGTCCCTCAATACAACCACAAAATGCAAATCTCCTGGGATCCGAATCTGGGAGGAAGTCTAATCTCAGACTTTGTCCTCTCCCTTCAGGGAGAAGGTAAGAATTCCAGCATTAAAGACTTTAAGCCTGATAGGGTTACCGTTGTCTGTGTAGAAATGACACCACCACACTGGAAGCTTTGACTCACTTCCTAAGGCCAAGGGCTGGTGGTTCTCTGGGCCAAAATTGATAGATCCTGACCATCGGACTTAGACAGACACAGGCTGCAATCCTGCTTTTCTACTGATGGGACATCGTGGGTGCCTGCTAAGTCGCTTCAGTTGTGTCCAACTGTGTGACGCTATGGACTCTAGCCCGCTAGGCTCCTCTGTCCATGGGATTCTCCAGGCAAGAATGCTGGAGTCGGTTGCTGTGCCCTCCTCCAGGGGAGCTTCCCAACCCAGGAACTGAACTCATGTCTTTCATGTCTCCTGCATTGGCAGGCGGTGGTTTCTCACCACTAGCGCCACCTGGGAAGGCCAAGGCTCCCTTCCACACACTGCTTACTGTCCCCGAGCCTTCATGTCCTCCATGTAAAATGAGGACTAGTGGGAGGACAGCTGAAAAAGCACTCAGCACAGGTCTGGCACATGGCAGGGGCCCAGACAATATCCTTCCCATTCCGGTCTCCTGGGCCAGCTCCAGGTGGCACCATATCGCAGCCAGGTGCCCCTCACCGCCCCCTCTCTGAACATCCTACCTAAGATCAGGAAAATGGGCTCAGCTCAGGTTCAGAGCAGACGCCACTCGCACCTGTAGCAGAGGGCAGGACATGAGCAAACAAGTTTTTCCAGATGCAGTAGGCCAGACTGGGCTCTCTCCCCAGCCCCAGGGGAGAGGCGAGTACTGTGAGTGAACCCAGGGGCACCGAGGAGGAGAGCTCAAACTGCCTCCTGTTCCCTTGGGAACTGGCGGGGGTGTCAGGATGCACCCCCTTTCTGCACTCAGCTGGGAATGTGCTGGTGGATAATTTCTCCCTCNTTAAGGAATTATAGGATCATTTCACTTATTATCACAGATATAAAATCTTAAACACATTTTACATTTTATTAAAATATGCATATTTGTATATCTTGTGCATAAGCAGGCTTTACATGAGAAATGTTAAGAATGGTTTCACATCAAAGAAATCTATCACTGTAAATTACCATGTTCATCATCTAAAGGAGAAAATCCATAAGGGTACCTAAGTAGATGAAGGAAGAACAGGTGTTGAAGTTTAACACCTATTTACATAAAAAATGCTCAGAAAACCAGAAGAAGAAAGGAGCCTCTGTGCCTAGATAAAGGCAAGTATACTAAAAATCCTACAACAGAAATCATGCTTATTGAACAAATTTTGATATATTTCCTTGAAGATAACAATAAACAGGATGCCACTATTACCTACCATGATGTTGCAAAATTTAGCCAACATTGTAAGAGAAGAAAAGCATATGAGCTGTGAGGATTGAAGGAGAAAACTAACAGTTATTACTGAAGTTATTATAATTATCTTTACTAAAAAAATAATTCAGTAGTATCATCAGAAAAGGAATAGAACTAATAAGAAAATTCACCTTGTCTTCCAGATACAAGATCATTTTTACAAAACCAGTGGTGTTCCTCTAGGACAGAAACTAAAAAATATAACAGAAATAAAAGAGGGATGATTAGGCCTACTCCAAATATTTGTGGCATCTGGGACAAGAATACAAAATGAAGACACATCAAATATTTAAGTATCTAAAATTAAGAATCAAAGCTAGAACATCCCTGGTGGTCCAGTGGTTAAGAATCCTCCCCGCAATTCAGGGGATGCAGATTCAATTCGTGGTGAGGGAGCGAAGATCCCACATGCTGAGGAACAACTAAGCCTGCGAGCCACAAAAACTTAAGCCCACGCACGCCAGAGTGCACGTGTCACAACTAGACAGCTTGGGTGCCACAACTATCGAGCCTATACTCCACAATTAGTCTCAGCACCACAACAAAAGATTCCACCTGAAGATCTTCAATGTTGAAGATCTAGTGTGCCAAAACTAACACCCGATGCAGACAAATAAATAAACATTTAAAAAACAAAGCTATTTAAATTAAGTTGCATATAAGACAGGAGTACATTTAATGATACCTACCAGCAAGCTCACCATTTGTCTGTCTCACTACATCACCGTCTGAAAGTGGAGACGGAGGACCAATGTTTCTTTCTGCCATCAGGCCAATGGCTGAGGCTCCTGGGAAATACACTCCAAGACAGAGATTTGCACGTAGGTGGTTTAATGGGGGAACAGAACCTCTAAGAGAGAATGGGCCCTGCATGAGAGTGTGGGAAACAGGATTGGGCAGATGGGCAGGTGGAGAAGTTTCATTTAATTTTTAGAAATTATACGAACTATTATTAAATGTTTTCATCAGGAAAACCATTTGCAATTCTAGTATTTATTATCTATCTAGTTGCCAATATAAAAATTCTGTATTTTGTCTCATCCGTGTTATGTCTAACCCTGGGTTTTTGTTTTGTTTTGTTGGTTTTTCCCCTTTCATTTCAACAGTTTGATTATGATGTGTCTGGGTGGGGATTTCTTTCGGTTTATTTTTTTTCAAATTTAATCAGCTACTTGAATCTGGAGTTTGCTTTTTTTTTTNAGCTGGTAGGGGCCTGGGTCGGGGCCGCGGGCTCTGCCGCCTGGATCTCCAAAGCTTTGGGGGCCTCTCCCCCTGCATCCAGGCCCCGGGGTGGCCACCTTTCAAATTTAATCAGCTACTTGAATCTGGAGTTTGCTTTTTTTTTTTTTTTCCTTTCTGTCTTGAAACAAATTGGGGGAGCTTTTACACTAAAAAGAAACCTGGGTTTGATCCCTGGGTTGGGAAGATCCCTTGAAGAAGGGAATGGCAACCCATTCTGTATTCTTGCCTGGAGAATTCCATGGACAGAGGAACCTGGCGGGCTACAGTCCATGGGGTTGCAAAAACACGATTGAGTGACTGACATGCACATGTTAAATTTTCTCTATCCTCTGTGATCTCTGTAATTGAGCTTATCCAGTAAATATTTTTACTTCGGATATTGTACTTCTCAGTTCTAAATTTCCATTTGATTTTTTTTTAATATCTTCTATTTCTTTGCTGAGATTTTCTAGTGTTCTGTTTGTTTCCAGAATGTTCATAATTGCTTTTTTGAGAATTTTGATGAAACTTCCTTAAAAATCTTCATCAGACAATTCCAGCACTTCCATCTTTGGGCATTAGTATCTGTTGACTTCTTTTCTCACACAAGATGACAGTGTCCTGGCTTTTACGGTACCAAGTAATTGGGGACTGTATTTTAGAAATTCTGTGTATTATGTTATAAGACTCTTGTTCCTCTTTAAATCTTCTATTTTAGCAAGCAGTCAACCCATTTAGATTTAGAACACACATCCTGGCCCACTTTTGTGGGCTGTGGTTTGAATGTTAATTTAACTTTTAAACTTTTGCAGTACTATTCTGGTCTGCTCCACTGTGTACTACTGAGAGGCCAGTCTGAAACCTGGGTGGTATTCCACACTGTGGTTCAGTTTGCAGAGCTTTTGATGTGCTGATTCTGGTCAGTTTAATGCTTGAGCCACTCAGAGATGAGCCTGGGAGTTAGATTAAAAGGTCTTTCTTGTACTCCCTCCTTTCCATAATCCTTTCCTGACTCTCTCGCTGGGAGGGGAAGGGGATGTTGCCTCTTTGCTGCTTAGTGCTGGGTTAACAGGGCAATACTCCAGAGCCTCAGGTAAGGCTCAGGCAACACCCCAGAGCCTTGGTGGGAGAAGAAGTGCTGCTTCTGTGTGTGTTTATTTAGTGCGGAGCAGGGAGCATCAACAGAACTCCTTCCCACTCTCTCATAAAGGGAAGGGGAGCCACTTCTTTGCTTGACCTTCATTTTGTGCAGAGTGGGGATGGCGACGGTGGGCAACGGGGTGGTCGGGGGCTGGAGGTGTTGCACCGTTTATGGTATTTGCCTGGATTAGGTCTGTTAGAGTAAAAAATGTCCCATCCTGTAGTCATCCTCTTGGTCTTTTGTTAAGAAAGAGTTGTTTTCTGTTTTGTTTATTTTTTGGTTTGTATCTGATAGTGGTTCCAGGTCATGCGTTGTTTTAGGTCCCAGGATATACGACAGGATATTAAACAACAACAACAAAAAACTACTCAAGAAACTTACTGCTGGATTGTCCCTTAAGTCCTAACTTCTCCAGCTGGTTTACCATCTTCTCATCACCTTTTGGAGTCTACTTACAGTCGCTTTTATGTTTTACTCTAGAGTTCTTGGTTGTAATTAGCAGGAGGAATAGAGTGGAATGCATTTATTCATATCTGACCTGAACCAGAGGCTCCTTTCTCAGGTCTTTGATTAATCCTGTTATGTCTGTAAATATACTTATTTTATATTCTTTCTGACAATTCCACCATAGGACTTTCTTCTGTTGTATTGTTTGCAGTGACTGCTGACTCTTGCTTGTAGTGTTTGTTAGTTTGACTTATGGACTTAAATAAGTAGGGCTTTCTCTGCGTCATGGGTTAAGGGTATGTCCTTCTAAGTGTTTTGCATTTTGCATTTATTCATGTCCATGGATTTATGTAGATGATCTTGGTTTCAGCTACTGTAATAAAAATTGTGTGATATTGGTGAAAGGATGGACATAGAGATTAATGAAATACAAAATCCAGAGATTGACCCATGCATATATATAGTTAATTGATTTTTTGACAAATATGCAAAGGCAGTTTAATGAAGAAAAAGTGGTCTTTAAAAAAATAATGCTGGAACAATTGGACATATATATTAAAACTTTGATCTTGACTCATACATTATATACATAAATTAATCCCAAATGGATCATAGACCTAAATGTAAAACCTGAAACTATAAAACCTCTAGAAGAAAAAATAAGAAAAAAAGCTTTGTAATCTTGGGTTAGGCTAAGGTTTTTGAGGACATAAAAAATATAATCCATAAAAGAAAAAAATTGATCAACTAAGCTTCATCAGTACTAAACACATCACTATTCAAAAGATACCATTAAGAGAATGGAAAGACAAGCCACAAGCTGGGAGAAAATATTAGCAAAAGGTATTAAAGGTCTTCAACGGCCTCCTCTACCATACAGAGTTCTTTAGAAGCCAAGTCCTTGGGCTGATGAAGTTCCTAAGTGTGACAGTCAATTTTATGTCACCTTGACTGGGCTGTAGTTGTTGTCATTGTTCAGTTGCTCAATCATGTCTGACTCTTTGCAGCCCCATGGACTGCAGCATGCCAGGCTTCCCTGTCCTTCACTATTTCTTGGAGTTTGCTCAAACTCACGTGCACTGAGTCGATGATACTATCCGACCATCTCATCCTCTGTTGCCCCCTTTTCCTCCTGCCCTCAATCTTTCCCAGCATCAGGGTCTTTTCCTGACTGGGCTGTAGAGTGCTTGGATTAAACAGTGTTTCTGGGTGTGTCTGTGAGGGTGTTTTTTAAAATGAGATTAGCATTTGAATCTATGCACTCAGTAAAGCAGATTTTCTCCCTAATTTGGGTGGGTATCATCCAACTGGGGGCTTGTAGCAAACTAAGAGGTATGAGAAGTTTGCTTCTTTTGCTTCCTGTCTTCATGAGCTGTGACACTGGCCTTCTCCTGTCCTCAGACTAGGATTTACACCTTTGACTACACTGGTTATGAGGCTCATGGACTAGAATTAATCATTGGTTTCCCTGGGTCTCTAGCTTGTAAATAGCAGATCATGGAACTTCTCAGCCTCCAATTCAACGCTGACAATCTCTTTATATCTACACTTAAACTTCTATATATCCTATTGTTTCTGTTTCTCCAGAGAACCATGACTAATACAGAGTCTTGAGAAGGAAGAAACACTGGATATGTTCAGTGTGAAAGATACAGTCTAGGAACCTGCAGATCCAGTTTCTGTCTTCTATCCATAACCCAGATCACTCAGGATACCCACAGGGAATGCAAAACCAGAACAGAACACAAAGCAATAAGTATGTCTAGATTTGGTGAGAACTTATTCCCCATAAGAAAGGAATAAGTTTAAAAAGAATTCTAATTACTGCATGCATCATTTTAACTTAGGGATCACGCTCTGCACATGCAGTCTCATTCCAGCCACCAGGTCTGTTATTGGCTCACATAATAGGAAGTGGTAACAGGTTCAGTTTATATATCTTAAAATAAATGTCAAACCTAAAGGAAATCAACCCTGAAGGACTGATGCTGAAGTTGAAGCTCCAATACCTTTGGCCACTTGATGCAAAGAGCCAACTCATTGGAAAAGATGCTGATTCTGGGAAAGACTGAGGGCAGAAGAGAGTGACAGAGGATTAGATGGTTGGATGGCATCACTGAGTCAATGGGCATGAGTTGGAGCAAACTCCGGGAGACAGTGAAGGACAGGGAAGCCTCATGTGCAGCAGTCCATGGATCATAAGAGTTGGACATGACTGAGCCACTGAACAAGAAAATAAATGTACCCTTGAAAAGCAATTTATTGTTTTGTGTATACATACAGGTCACTCTGGTCTGTTTGTTCAACTCAGACACCTATGCTTGTGTGCCTGCTCAGCAGTTTTAGTTGTGTCCGACTCTTTGAGATCCTTTGACTATAGCCTGCCAAGCTCCTCTGTGGGAGAATACTGTACAAGGCAAGAATACTGGAATGGGTTGTCATTTACTTGTCCAGGGGATCTCCCCAACTCAGGGAATGAACTCACGTCTCCTGCATCTCTTGCACTGCAGGCGGATTCTTTACCCATTGAGCTACCTAGTCTGTTTTCACTACCGTCTGAACCCGTCCTTCCCTTAACAGAGCCGCTTCTTTCCTTGAAGGCACGCTAGACTTGATAACTTGCCCCCAGCAAGGCTCCTAATCTCTTCCTCAACCTTACAGCATATAAAATATTGGGCAACGGTTGTGTATTTGGTGTGTGTGTGCTGAACATCTCAATTTGTTCAACCATTTCTCAAAGAATTTAGTTTCTCATAAAACCTGTATTTGTCATCATTCTGATCACTCACTCAGGCAGATTTCCTTAGATGACTAGGTCGCATTTTCAACTCAGCAGGTAGTATCATCTCACTCATATGTAGTGGAGGACTGCAACCAATCATTTGGACTAATTCGAGGTGACATCCCATTAGAATGCAATAGTCACACATAAAATACTTTAAGAGCTTGCAGTCAACTATCACAACATAAAAGCAGAGAAGTTCCCTGGAGAACGCTGATGGAGAGTACTTGAAGGCTGAATTCAGCCTCTCCCCATCTTCCTTCCCCCATCCAACCTGTGAAGTTGCGTCTTGTGACCAGCACCAGTCACATTATTTTGTGTTATGCTAAGATGAAGTCTGCTGAAGGAAGCTGTTGAGAGGGCTAAAAGGCCAGCTTCAATTACACTTAGGGGTTCCTAGAGGGCAGACATTTTGTCTTAGAAACTCTAAATGCCAAGGACACAGTAGGGTCCACAGACATGGCTTATTGAAGGCTTAAAGAAATCACGTCTATTCAGATATAATTCCTGACTCCCCACTGTCCAAGTTATGAATTTTGATCTTTTATTTAAACATTTAACGTATTACACACATGAAACTGAAAATTCTTTTTGGAGGTAGGTAAGGTCATAACAGGGAGAAGGAATGGCAACCCACTGCAGTATTCTTGCCTGGAGAATCCCTGGAACAGAGGAGCCTGGTGGGCTGCCATCTATGGGGTCGCACAGAGTCAGACATGACTAAAGCGACTTTGCAGCAGCAGCAGGATCATAATAAAATATTCCAAGAATGCACTAGGTGAGGTTCATACTGGCTTGCCTACAAGTTTATGGTTTGTACTTAGAAAATTTATCAGAAGACCAGGGACAGCTTTAAGGTTGAGTTAACTCATATAGTGTATCCCCCAGTTAGATCTGCTTTTCTTTCCCTCCATTAATGATTGCCTATTAAAAGATGATTTACTTTGAAATTTGTAACTAAGGGTCTCTTTCATGTTACTTTGCTAGTAAGTTTTGTTCCTAGTGATCACTGTATATATAGCAATCACATGATCACATTTAATATTCTGATGGTTTTATTAACAAGTATATAATACATATATTGCATACTGTATATAGTATATGAGGACTGTACAGTACAAATTTATGTTCACAGTTTGACATGACAAAATGTCATTACTGAATTCCCATTGGACTACAGAGTAGAAACAGAGAAGGAACATTAAACATTCACATCTTTAGTAAGAAAGATTACCAAAATGTTTCAGTATTTGCAAGTATACTAATGCATGCTAAAAACCTTTACCCATTCAGTCTTATTAGCTTATAAAATATATTACACTTTATTAAAAATTTCTGCATAGTTTATACAAGTATTAAAGTACTGTAAATGTAATAATCCTGCTATATTTGCAGGTATGGTTTAAGAGATGCTAAGCAGAAAGATTATTTTGACCCTCTAACACTAAGTACATAACAGCAAAAAAAAAAAGTGCTAGTATTTGTAAAACATAGTATTGTTGTAGCCCTCGTTTAATGCATGTAAAATGGCTTTGTAAATGTATTATTTAAGTGAATTTGCAATCATCTAGAAATTGTTAACCTTGACCAAGAAGAGAATAAAGACCACTCTGAGCAACTTCATGCATGACAGTGATTCCTTCAAGATGAATGTGTATTTTCAAACCAACCAAATTATTTTAAAACCTTAGACCTTTGAGATTGTCTTTTAAACAATCTAATCAGGAATGATGTGCAGATATACAGTATCAGCAATATAGTTTTTCAAATTCCACATTAGTGCAACACTGATAGTGCAGATGGGTGTTTAATAAAATATACACATACATATAGAGTTCCCCTGTAAATCTGTTTCAAGGCTCTTGAAACTTCTGGTATTTAGCCATTTCCTTAGTTGAACATAGCTATGCTGCTAACACATTCTCCAAACCAGGTGATTTAGAATGTTAATGCCCATTTATGACGTAGGTTCACATTTTAGAACTCTAAAATTATGATGGTTGCAGATTTAATTTTTCTGACTTCTGCCCCAGGATGACACTTGGATAATCATCAAAGAAATTCTATAACCAACAGAATTTATACAAGACCAACTTCATGTTTACAAATCATTCTCATCAATTTAAAATATTAAGAATTAAAAATCACCATTGATAGTAACATGGCATATCATTAAAACCACACGTTCAAGGGTACCTTATCTTGTATTGGCAGTCTTCCACAATAACAGCTAAAAACTACTAAGATACTAAATTTCTCAACTATCATATTAAAATACAAATATATATAAAAAAAGGAAAATTTGGTTAACAGCCAATTGGTAACTGAAGTATATAGGCCAGCATGGGAACAGAACAAAGCTTCCTGGGTTGCTTTATTTTCAGAGTTGAATTGTATCCTTGTTATAAAGTGTATCTTTGTTACCATATCTAAGCAGGTTGAATAGTAATGTAATAAGTCTTTGCAGGGTTCTGCTTGCTTTTTGAAAAAAATTTAAATATGCTATAGCAAACACGAATTAAATTTCATGAGAACCCATGAAGCTTTCTATCAGCTGGACTTTGACTCAAAGCTAATTATCCAAAGATCAAATTTCTACCCTTTTTTGCCTCTTTTCCCACCTTCAAGATGGGTTAGAACATGCACAAACTGGTTAGCTTATTAAAAAAAAAAGTTCTTTGCACTCCAACTTCATTCTTCGGTGTGTTGTGGAAGAACCATTTCAAGCTATAAACACTTTGGCATGAATGTGACTAAGCATCTACAATATAGACAATACCTACTTTTCCAAGAGCCAAAAAAAAAAAAAATCCCTCAATTCATGTCATAGTTGCAAAAAAAAAAAAAAAAAAGCCTCATAAGGATGGTTTAATATTCTAAACAAATTTTGCAGTGCTTAAGAAAAAAAAAAAAAAACAAGTGCCACATAACAAATTACTCTGCATTTCTCAACTATATCTCCTTTCAGTTGGATCCGAGGGCTGATAAGCGGGATCTCTTAGGTGCGCAGTCCCTACAACTCACTTTTATTAACATGGCGCCATCAAAGTAAGCTCCCCATTCGATCGCAGGCCTCCAGAATCATTCATGCACTGATGTTTTAAAAACAACTGAACAGTATATTCCTCCCAGTTACGGTTGTGTTGGATCCTGAGTTGTGGCTGGGATGAATCTTCAGGATTCCGTTCTTCTCTCTGCTCCTCCTTCCTTTATCGAGGGATGAATGCGCATTTACTTACATGCACCCACACTAGACCACCGTCGCCCATTTTCTTCAAATTTAGGACCAATGGCATTTCTATGCGTAGATTATTTTTATTGGCATTTACACTATGGTGCTCAAAAGCCTGCTTTTGAAAAACTTCCCCTAAAATAATGGTGCTATTAATCTTCAACATAAACACGAGTCATTTTCAGTTTGTTCTTTTCTGATAGGATATTTGATAATGACAGGAGATTGCCAGCTCCGACAGTAAACATCTGGGAATTTGAGCTACATTTATGAATCCCTGAACTGTGGTTTTCCAGATTTTTCAGAAATCTGTCCCCCAAAGAAAGGTATGTGTGCTTCACAACTATTTATATTTACAAATAGTGTCACTCAGGTCTTAGATCGAAGGAATCTATTAAAGCATTAGCAGATGCTTGTTTATGATGTGTTTTGAACACAGATGACAGCCAATTAGGCACTTTGCAGCTCAAACAGAAAAGTTTCCATATGAAGGTTCCATGATTAATTGGATAGGGGAATACAATTACCACTCAAAGTTTTCCTGTTTGCAAAAAAGCTATTAAATAGGTGGGGTAAAAGAAGGCCATTCATACCCTTACCCAAAAGATTTTTTACCATTTCTGGGCAGATATTTTTGTGGCGTTCCTATGATCAATGCTTGGTAATCCACATTAAGGACATTGTATAAATAGAGACAGGTGCATGGAGAAGTCCACTGTATCTGGCTTTGCAATAGGAATCTGCACAGCTGAACATGCAGAGAGACTGAAACTTTGGGAATGCTCTGCCCAGCTACAAAATGATGAAGTCTCACCAGAAAGCCCTTACCCAGCAGGAATGGATGGCTTCCTCCTCTGCCCACCCTGCTCTGCTTTCGTTCCATGCCCCTTTGCTCCAATTCCATGCTAGGCAAATACAGCATCCATCCCCTCAACTGACAGACATCACCCACCTAAATCAGCAGCTCTGGCTCCCTTCCCAGTGGTGGCAAAGACCTCCCAAGTAGCTGCAGGCACAAAGGAGGTTAAAGGATGTACATTTAGATGAAGTGACAAATCCAAGTTGACAAGCCAGATATGTGAAGGACAATGGAAGAGCTGACTGTACTAGCCAGAAGGCCGGCTTCAAGTCTAGCTATCTGTGAAAGCTTATGCCCTTTTTTTGCTGTGGAGCACCAAACACATAGGTCTGGATGTCTCTGGCAAGGACTAGCAGGCTGGATACTGTACTTGTAATACATTTACTTTGACGTTCTCTTGAGGAATACATGGAGAAACCGACAATTGGTTGTTAGTTTACATGTTCCCTTGTTTTCATTACATTAAACGTATCTCTAAGAAGGGTTTGCTTAGCATCCCCGGAAAAAAAAAAAAGTGTTCACATTCTTTAGGTCTGACCCGTGGTAAGGAGAGGGAGGATTAGAGGATATTTACTACTGACCATATGGAAGTTTGAATGATATAAATTCAGATTCAGACCAGCTGAATCAAAATTAAAATGTACATGTAAAAAATGAGTTAGCTGATGGGAAGGAGGATAGAGAGAGAGCTGGAGGGTGGGGGGGCCACACTGAGGCGGGCGGTAGAGGTGTTCACACGAGCATGTGGCGTTTCCTGTGCAGAGCAAGGTGGTCGGAGCGGGAGAAGCTGCGGTCACAGTCTGGACACTGGAAAGGTTTGATTCCAGTGTGTTTTCGGAAATGTCTTGTGAGTTCATCAGACCGAGCAAATTTCCATGTGCATCCTTCCCACGTACATTTGTAGGGTTTTTCTCCTGCAGAGAGGTGGGGGAAAGGAACTTATTTTTTTTCTAATAGCAAAGGATATTAACAATTAAAGAGCAAATATTTTTGAGCTAAAGCTCTTGACAATGGGAAGGGAGTTTGGGGGAAGGATGCATATGTGTATATGTAAGGCTCAGTACCATTGCTGTCCATCTGAAACTATTACAACACTGTTAATAGGCTATGAGCTTAGTCACTCAGTTGTGTCTCACTCTTTGTGACCCCATGGACCATAGCCCACTAAGCTTCTTTGTTCTTGTGATTCTCCAGGTAAGAGTACTGGAGTGGGTAATCATTCCCTTCTCCTGGGGATCTTCTCAACCCAGGGATTGAACTCGGGTCTTCGGCATTGCAGACAGATTCTTCACCATCTGAGCCACCAGGGAAGCCCATGTTAACAGGCTATACTCCAATATAAAATAAAAAGTTAAGAAAAACAGCTCTTGACAAACATTATTTCCAAGATATGATCATATATTTGTTCCTCAATAATAGTGCCGTNGAGTACTGGAGTGGGTAATCATTCCCTTCTCCTGGGGATCTTCTCAACCCAGGGATTGAACTCGGGTCTTCAGCATTGCAGACAGATTCTTCACCATCTGAGCCACCAGGGAAGCCCATGTTAACAGGCTATATTCCAATATAAAATAAAAAGTTAAGAAAAATAGCTCTTGACAAACATTATTTCCAAGATATGATCATATATTTGTTCCTCAATAATAGTGCCGTATCAACTACTAGCGGACAGACAAGAAAAAGAAACTGTCTTAATGTGTAATTGGCTTTCTGCTCTGCAAAAGGGGGGAAGGGTGGATTTTAAGAGTTCTTAAAGCTGGCGTGCTGCGATTCATGGGGTCGCAAAGAGTCGGACACGACTGAGCGACTGAACTGAACTGAAAGCATATTTATGGCACTGAAATCCACTTTAAGGGGCCACCAAATACTTTTGGGTTTGCCCTCAATATTAGTGATGAACCTGTTCATAATACACAGTGATCTATATTTGCTAACCTTCAAGTTGTAAACCTACTTAGGAATTTAGCTACATGAGGCATTATCCATTCAACGAGAAGCCCAAATTGAAAGTCTGTCAGATTTTCTTATTCAATAATTTTCTAAAAATGTAAAGTCTCTTAGTCCCTATGAACTGAAATATTTGTCAGGGATTTCAACATTTTGCTTTTTGATTAGACAACACCACCAATGCCTAAGTATAATGCTTTAATGAAAACAGAGTAATTTCTCCCCACCCTGTCAGGGGATGTCAGGTTTCTGCAACTCTCTCCTGGGCGAGGATCATTCACAGGTGAGAAAAAGAAGACCCTTGTTGGGGAGTTACAGGCTTAGCTGGTAAAGAATCTGCCTGCAATGTGGGAGACCTGAGTTTGATCCCTGGGTCGAGAAGATCCCCTGGAGAAGGGAATGGCTACCCACTCCAGTATTCTGGCCTGGAGAATTCCATGGACTGTATAGTCCATGGGGTCGCAAAGAGTTAGACAACTGAGCGCCTTTCACTTACTTACTTACTTGTGGGGAAGTCACAAGGACAGTCAGTATGAAGGTCTTTACTAATAAAAAGGCAGCTAATGGCAATTTTACCTGTTTAAACTAGTAATAATGGGTAATGGGCATTGCAGATTCATTTCCATTTACTATTTCCTCAGTTTTCCAGAAACCTTAAAGGACTGCCGTTCCTTGGCATATCAATGACATACTCAGAATTTATACTACCTACTTTATTGCATAGAATATACATGTAAGAGGCAATTTTTCCTACACCTAAATTGTTATCCAAATACCCAATGTCTTTTTAATCTTATGCTGGCATGTGATAACATCCACCTCTCAGGTCTCATTCATGCCCCCGGGGAGGCATTCCCGAATCTGTCTGGCACTGCCCATTGGGTGATCCCCTAACCGCACGGTTGTTGCCCTCAGCTCTCTCCACAGTAACACTGTGAAGAAACTGAAGGACATTTGTGTGCAGGATGGATTCCTCTCCCTCCTCTACAGGATGCACTAAAAATCTGCACTTCCACTCTGCCAGACACTTCAGTTCCTTTCCTCTTCTGAACCCCAGATTGTTCTCGTTGTAAATATTCCTACCAAGAAATGACTCACAAGGCTCCAAAACCCCTACATTCTGTGTTAAGGAAATGTACAGAGATGCAGATGACTATCATGCTAGAATTTCACATCAAAGACTTTAGGTCATGTCAGATGAGGCCTCCCATAAACATTAATCACCACTACCAACTGCAATTAATCAGGTTTGTTTAAAATAGTTTTGTACGAATTCCTTAAGATGTTATGTTCATGAGCCCAGGGGACAACTTTATGTCTTCTTCACCTATTTAACAATTTTTATAAGATCTGCCTTGCCTGCTCTACATTCAACACCTGGCAAGCTGGAAAATACCCTAGAACAAATATGGTAGGCAATGGCATACAAGCTCCCTCCCTTTGAGAAGATGATAATTTCCAATATTTCTTTACTTTTCTTCCCTTCAATGACTTCCATTTCCATTTGAATTCCATTTCTATTAACTGCTGCGTTTACTTGTTCTACATGAAGAACTACTCTTTAATGTACAACATTTATTAAATGACAGCCTACACAAAGGCCACATCTTTGATAACACAGGCCCATGGTTAAGGGTACTTTCCCTTCTGCTCCCAGTGGAGTTGTCATGCCCTTTTCTCCCTCTTACTACAGAGACCACAGAACTGCAAGTGGTTGTGAGAGACCCTGTTATGCAGATAACCCAGACTACGTTCTATTATAAAAACAAATCACCATCAGAAACTTCATTCTTCACAACAGACGAGAGACAGCTGTAGCTGACTACGGTAAATTTCAAGATGCCTGAAAAAATTTCTCTGTAGTAATCTCTCAAAGACAGAACATTTAACACTCCATTCTAGTACTTCCTACGAAGGTAAATGAAGCGAGTCTCTTAATACCTGTATGTGTTCTTCTGTGTGCTTTCAAGTGAGAGCTTTTAGTGTACACTTTGTTGCATCCGTCATAATCGCATCTGTGTATCCTCCGCTTCCTTTGCGTGTCTGGAGATTCCACAGGTAAAGGTCTCTTCCCGGGCTGCACGATGACTGAAGGGTGATTCCTAGGAAAGCCAATGTCAAATGCAAAACAGTGAGGTGCAAGATCCTTGTCTTCAGGCTACCAAAAGCATTCACAACACTGGGCAGAAACAAACCAACAAAAAACCCAACAAAATAAACAGAAAGAAATTAGCTGATCAACCCAAGAAGCACTGCTATATTCATTCAACAAACACGGAGTGAGCACCTACCATGAGCCAGGCACTGTGCTTGGCACCGGGACACAAAGATGAATAAAAACAGGGTTCCTGCCCTGGAGGAGCTCACACTCTAGGGGGAGACAGACATGTAGATAAGTAACGACAGTAAGAAGGGTTAGGTGCTATGCTAGAGGGAGGTGCGAAGTGCTGGGAGTCCTTCCCTCAACAGAAACCTGCTTTGCAGAATTTTGTGGTTGGAGGCTCAACACTGTACTATGTTTTCTCACAGGCCACTCTGGTTTCCATCTACTGTTCTTTCGGGGAAAACATAAGAGGTCAAACTCCTAAGTCTCAGGCAACCACACTGTAGGATGTATCTATATTTCATCCTCTGCGTAACTGGCATTTAGTTTTGAGTCTCTTAAAGAGGTTTACATTTGATTTTGATCTTCAACAAAGAAAGTTGGCATGCTGTCTTAACAAATTCAGACCTTTACTGTCACTGTTATTCCTCCTTGGGGGAGAACTTGAGGCAGGGCTAGTGGTCAGGCGAGGGAGCGCCTCACCCGGGACCCAGGTGCAGTTCCAGGGCCCTCAGCAGATGCCTGCAATCCTCCCCACCTTCCTGGCTCCTCTGCCACACCCGCCTTTTCCTGTGTCTTCATACCTTCCCAGGATAGGGGAGCAGTTGAAATAAAATCCTGTTAAACATCATTACTATGAACTTCCTCTGTTTCAGAAAGGAAGCTGGTGGAGAGAAATGACAGATGAGGGAGAGCTAGGAAAAATCTGTAGTTTTCTCAAGCTTCTCCTGCTGATGGATGTAAGTAATTAACAAGTTCTAATCTGTCTATTCCCTTCCTTAATGACTAATTACTTGATACATTACAAGCTTAAGTAGTTGGTCT
>SJYV01004085.1:378960-404590 GCA_006410875.1 Neotragus pygmaeus | reverse complement strand
GGGGACGGAGAGATGAATGGATCAGGAATGTGATATGGCTTCATGACGGAATACGACTCAGACATTGAAATAAGATAATACTCTCATTGTCAGAGGTACAAATAAGTGTGGTGATAATCAGTCAGTGAAGAAGGGCAGATTAGAGACAGGTCATAGGATTTTCCTTTCAAATGGGACAGACAATATTGCTGGCAGTGAGTACTCCGACCGAGGTGAAATGGACACCTTGTGCTGGGAATTCCCTGATGCTTAGCGAAGGGGATGGGTGAGAGAAAAGCTTACAAATTCATGAATTCCCACAAATACTTGTCAAATACAGAATCCACAGGGACCGACGTAGCAAGAGTGATGTACCACACACTTTGAGAGAGCAGGTCAGAGGAAATCCACGCTGCTGAATACCTCTGTGTTTTGGTGTAAGGGAGCAAGAATCAGTAGAGCCACAAAAAGGCAACTCTGTACACCAGCTTCGTCAAACATGAAATATGAACTACAGTAAAACTGAGAAGGAAGGCGATACAAGCTTTCGGGGGTTGGGGGGGCGTGGGGTGGGGTGGGCAGCAGGGCTTCCTCTAGCTCATGCTACTCTCATTTACAAGTGGAAATGCACATACCTCTAAAGATGCAGTTACCATAGTAACAGGAGGGGAACCGAAGAAATGCTCCCACCTTGTGGCCGCTTTCTGGAACAGCAACCTTACATTTTGGTCTGATGGACACTGGCTATTCCCAAGGCGTCCGGACTCTAAATGACACCTACCTTTATGAAATGGCCAGAGGTCCCACACCAAAATAAAAACCAGAACAAACTACATGATGAGGAAGGAAACCTCAACAGGTAAATACTTAGTTGACCTTAGAAAGAAGCCACCAGAAGTGTGCCTCATTTGCTCTCTTATCAGCGATATGAAAAGTTAAATTGCAACACAATGTCACTCCTGAGAAATAAAACAGACGACTATCCAAAACTCTACAGATAAGGAAAAGTAGAGTAATATTAGGAAGGGGGACCCTTGTATGCCACTGGTGGGAGGAAAGACTGGTGGAAAGGAAAATAAATACTTAGATCCTGAAATAAAACTTACTTATCTTGGTAAAAATATATTAATAAATACATCTCTTTATCAACAACTTTTTCAGGCACCCAAAGAAGTGACTAGGATGAGAATAAAAAGGTTCATTTTATCTCGAGTGACCTTACTTATTTCTCAATTATTAGCAAGGAAAACTATCTTTTTTTTTTTTTTTTTAAACTGTCAATTCTGAGTATCACTTTACCTTCCTACCCTGATGCTCAGAGGGACGATACTGAAGAATGAAGTTTAGCCAGTTTAGATACATGGAAAAGTGAACATGAACTAGTGGGGGTGGGAACAAGGACTTCAGTTATATAAATGTGTAAGTAACAGAGAAAATAGGTAAGTGAAGAGATTCATGGACAGTTTTTTTTTTTTTTTAAATAAAAGCCCACTGTTAAGATCCTTCAATTTAAAAAAAAGTTTATTAGTTTACTTTAAAATTTAAACTTTAATGTCACTGACTGAAATTTTTCATCTTAAGAGAACTTTCAGAAATAAAGTGCTGAAGGAAGAAAATTAACAGTTAAATGTATCTTATGTGCTTCTGGGACACTGGGAGAGAATCCCAGATGAGTTCAGAAGTCTCTCCCAGTTATTAGATTTTAAAGGTTGGGAATCTAATAGTTTCTGGGTAGTAATTATGACCACTGCTTCAGTTACGCACTTTGTGAAAATGTCAGCCTCAAAAAAGGTACCCTAAAAGGCTGTGAGCTTCAGCTCTAAATCCCAGCTCTACCACTGATGGTAGACCCCTGGCAAGGTAGTTACACTCTCTGTGCCTCAGTTTCCTCTCTGTAAAATGGGTATATTAATAGGATCTCAGAAGGCTGCTGTGAGTGATGCACACAAAGCACTTAACATTTGGTCCAGACGAAAAATCTGCTCAACGGTAGCTGTTGATATTTCTAGGTTCAGAAATCCACTTGCAAACTTCGTCCTTACAGTTGTCTAGTCTTGAGGAATTTTGGGAGGGGTGTCCTAACACCAAACCATGAATCTCTACTCCAGGGTCCAGAGATGCTGGCAGCATCGGAAGGCAGTAATACTCTTGAGAGGAATCAGCAGTCCATCTTGAAAGGGCCAGACATTGGTATAGGTTGAGGCTCAGGATCTTGAGATTTCATTCATCCCTGCTCTCTTCACGGCTTATTTTTAAGGAGGTTGTTTTGATATCTTTATAAGAAGTTAGAAAACCTAGTAAATACCAGAGACCTGGTCATTGTTTTGAATTAAGTTGATCCCTCTTTTTTATTTTTCCACGGTTTATTTATGGCTGCACTGGGTCTTCACAGGCTTTCTCCAGTCACAGGAGAATGAGGGTTGCTCCAGCTGTGGTACAAGAGCTTCTCATTGAGGTGGCTTTTCTTATTGCAGAGCCTGGGCTCCAGGGTTCGTGGGCTCAGTAGTTGTGGCCCACAGGCTTAGCTGCCATGAAGCATGTGGAATCTTCCTGGACCAGGGATCGAACCTGTGTCCCCTGCATTGGCAGGCAGGTTCTTAACCACTGGACCATTGGGGAAGTCCAAGCTCGTCCCTGTGAAGTTTGCTACAATTTCATGCACACAACTCAATGGGGAAATAAATACACTTTCATATATGTAAATAAATAACAAAAGGAATCTGAGTGACTTTATAAATAATTCTAAAGCTACAACTTTATGATTAAGCAAAATGGATTTCAAAGTTGTAGTCCTCTCCTGAAAAGAAATGCCTTCCTAAGGCAAATATTGGTGCTGCCTCATTGAAATGGTACCAGGCACTTGGTTTCCAGTGATTCTTTCCTGGCTAGCTGGTTTCCTATGTGGGCTGCTACTGGGCATACTCCAAGACATTACTTAATCACATCTGTGAGAGAATAAGAGTACATGTTCTAGTTGTGGCTACTCTGTTCAATTTTCTGAGAGGCAAAATGCATTCGTAGATCAGCATTAGAAGAAGCACATTGCCCATTAATCATGAAAAGCCATTTAACTTGAGATCATCAAAAAAACATTACTTAAAGAAAGAGATGTTTTCAGCAGCATTCGGAGCAAGAATATTTGAAGGCATATTCCAATATTCTTTTTCTGAAATGTGTTAATTGTAATTCATAATAACCTATACTTTGGAATAACCCCTTATAGTCAATGGGCCCCTCCCTTTGTGAGTAGCTGGCTTTAGAGCATCTTTTTTTTATCATCGGTTCATGAACAATTACAAGTGCTAAGCCATGTTACCAGTAACCTTGGAGAGACATATGTCATTCTAAAAAAGAGGCAATTCCGCTGTGTCCATTGTGGTTTGCTGTTGTTGTTTAGTTTAAATTGTGTCTCTTTGTGACCCCATAAATTGTAGCCCACCAGGCTCCTCTCTCCATGGGATTTTCAGGCAAGAGAAGTGGGTTGCTATTTCCTCCTCCAGGGGATCTTCCTAACCCAGGGATCCAATCCATGTCTTCTACATTGCAGGTGAATTCTTTACCACTGAGCCACCAGGGAAGCCCCCCATTTTGGTTGATCTGTATTTCCTGTCACTCAAGTACAGAAGCAGATGCAACTGGCTAGATATGATCTAAACATGGCAGGAAGAGCACACCATCTGGAAGCAGGAGATCAGCTCAGGTCCCCTCTACTGTTTGTTACTGGTTTGATTACAGGAGACTCACTATGTCTTGGCTCATCAGTTCTCTATTTGCTGTCACTCCCACATGCTTGTTTTGGGAGAATGAAGTAACTCCTTTAAAACACTTGGAAAAGTTCCTTTTTTTTTTTTAATTTTGTGGGAAAGGAGTGCTATGCAATTGTGAAGGGTAACAATGAAAAGACCATCACATAGTCTCCCTATTGGTGCAGCTGAGGCAGGAGATTCATTTTCTTCTTCTCATGTATCAGGGAGTAGATGAACTCCCCCCACCCCCCAGAAAATGATTTGGTTCAAATGATAATTAACCCATGAGCTATTATGAATGCACCTACTTGGCTTGAATGTAGATACAACCAGGAATTTATTTGAAGTTCCAGAAAATAGCTGTTCTAAAACCAGAGAATTCATATTCTGTTACAGAATTTGTTATGTAAGAGAGAGAGGAATGCAGAAGATAAAGTAGAAAAAGGGGCAAAAAAGCTGAAGAAAAAGTGATATGGGAAGGAAAGTGATAGAAGGGAGTCTGAGGAGACAATAACTGTTGTACTTCCTCTGTACTAGGCAGCTGGTCCTTAAAACCAATGTTGAAAGGACTATAACATAAGAAAAAATAATTATAACCAATAACGTAAATAAAGAGAGAGCAGGGGCAAAAGACTAAGTGGCTAGGCCAAGGTCACACATATGGTGGAGAGTAGAGCTGGGATCAAAGATGTTGGGCCCCAAAACGATGTCTGTACCTACTGCAAGCTCAGCCCCCAGTGTAAACCCTGGGAGAAGTCAAGGATAGTGCAAACCACAATAATGATGTTATTTAGCCTGTGTGTGACACCCTCACATGACAGCAAGTTAAACCACTGTTCAGGTGCCTGGATACTGATGGATACAGTGTAAACTTTCTACTGGATGGCATTTCTAAAGCAGACCGAACATTCTTGGGCACACACAATGAAAAAGACTGGAGAAGAAAGAGTCCTTTCAAACCCAAGCTTCTCTGAGCAACATCGTCAACCTTCCGTTGCCATAGGACTGGTTTTGGAGAATCTTTTCCTGGGCTTTGTGGTTGGCCTGAAAATTTTGATCAAAGCCATACCCCATCACAGAAACACTGTGCTTTATGAGAACGGACAACAGGAAGGACGATGAGTGGGCCCATAAAGAGTTTTCAGGATCCAACCTTAAGTGGGATATCTAGAACACCAAATCCAATCCACATTGGGATAAAGATGATGGGAGGACTACATACACATAGTCTGGAAGGACAGAAAAAAACAGGATAAAAATGATTTAAGGGGTAAAGTGGCAAAATGAAGGGTGACCGATTTACTGAAAAGTGACACAAGGAGTGTGACAGAGCACATTGATTCTGGAGAGATTCCATCTGGCCCAGGGGCCGCCCCAAACAACCAGGCGGCCCTAGCAATCCACACCACAGCCCTCGCCAGAAGCTCGGGCTTCCATTCCAGTTCTGAGATGCACGCTGCTACGCAATTGCTGGGCAGACCTCAGTATACTTACTCTTGCAACAATGCTTGCGGGGGGGACACTGAGTTCATTAAAGGGGGTGACATTTCTTCGGGATAATAATCTGTCCTCTGTGGTTCGATCCCAGGTTCTATTTTAATTTTTTTCTGCAATATAGGCTTCTCATATGATTCAATTACAGGTACTAAAAAATAAAAATAGAAAAGTTACTCTATGTACACTTTACCAATGTCAGCCTTTAAAAGCTTATCCCAAAGCTTCTAGCTACCACAGTGATGTGTGAGTATCTACCTTTGGCAAAATAATGACAGCAGAAATGAACCTGGGGGTGAAATTCTTACTTTGTTAGCAAACATTATGTAGGAAGTTGGACTTTTAAGACATAGCCCCCGGGGGATTTCTTCCTTATGACTTTTGGTTATCTCCTTTTACAACAACCTGCTGCCTCTGACCAATCAGTAAACAAGCTGGCTTTTAATAGCAATTAGTTATCACATGGTCTAAAGCAGCCATTTCCAATCTTTGTGGCACCAGGGACTGGTTTTGTGGAAGACAGTTTTTCCATGGACTGGGGTGTGGGGTGTGGGGTGTGGGGTAATCAAGCCCATTACATTTATCACGTACTTTATTTCTATTATTATGTCAGCTCCACCTCAGATCATCAGGCATTAGATCCTGGAGGCTGGGGAGCCCCGGACTAAAAATATTTCTTAGGAACCTTTTGCACCTAGAACCATGCTGGCATTCAATAAAGCAAAATTTAAAGTCAAGATTCTTGTTATCCCGAAGTTGACAAGTACATAGTGAAACTAATCGTTTCATGGCATTAAACAGATAGCCTGATTCTTGGGAGCTCTTCCAGGATCAACACTTAGAAAAAGGAAATGCCTTAGGCAGCCTCTCAGTCGAATATTTCCTTTTCAGAGTACAGCAGCTCTTGGCCCCTTGCTTCCTCTGCTCCCTTGTTCAGACTCCCTGGTAGTGAAGACCTACACGTCTGGATTAATGGTGGGGGCGGTAGCAGTGTGGATGAGTTGCAGAACAGAAAGGTACCTTGCATGCTACTACTGGAGTTTTCCATCTCCTCCGACAAGGAGACCATGAGCGGCTGCTGGAGGTGGCTGGTGTACATGAAGGGGACAGGCTGCACAACGACGGGCTGGATGACCGGCAGAATGCCCGGGCTCCGGATGCCGTGGCGGGACAGGGCTGCGGCCATCACCGGCGGCATGGACAGCGGCACGCTGAAGGGCTGCACACCGGGCGGTGGCGGCGAGTACTTCTTCCCGGGCGGGCTGGAGGAGGGCAGGCTCAGCCCGGGCGAGGCGCGCCTGTGCGAGGGCTGGAACTTCAGGGCGGACGGAGAGTTCCCGGCGGAGGGCGGCGAGCTCCGCTTGTTGACTGTGAGGTCCACCGGCTCCATCTGCATCCCGTGAGACAGGCCTTCCGGCGTCTGGAAGAACTTATCCGACAATGGTGCAGAGTAGATGACGCCATACTTGTTGGGCTTCNACATCAAGGCTGTATATTGTCACCCTGCTTATTTAACTTATATGCAGGGTACATCATGTGAAATGCCAGGGTGGGTGAAACACAAGCTAGAATCCAGACTGCTGGAAGAAATATCAACAACCTCAGATATGCAGATGATACCACTTTAATGAAAGTGAAGAGGAACTAAAGAGCCTCTTGATGAAAGTGAAAGATGAGAATGAAAAACCTGGCTTAAAACTCAACATTTAAAAAATGAAGATCATGGCATCTAGTCCCATCACTACATGGCAAATAGATGGGGAAACAATGGAAACAGTGACAGATTTTATTTTCTTGGCTTCCAAAAGCACTTTGGACAGTGACTGTAGCCGTGAAATTAAAAGACACTTGCTGCTTGGAAGAAAAGCTATGACAAACCTAGATTGTGTATTTAAAAGCAGAGAAGTAGCTTTGCTGACAAAGGTCTGTCTAGTCAAAGCTATGGTTTTTCCAGTAGCCATGTATGAATGTGAGAGTTGTACCATAAAGAAGGCTGAGCACCAAAGAATTGATGTTTTCCAATTGTGGTGCTGGAGATGACTCTTGAGAGTCCCTTGGCCAGCAAGGAGATCAAACCAATCAATCCTAGAGGAAATCAACCTTGAATATTCATTGGAAGGACTGATGCTAAAGCTGAAGCTCTGATACTCTGGCCATCTGATGCAAAGAGCCCACTCATTGGAAAAGACCCTAATGCTCGGAAAGATTGAAGGCAGGAGAAGGGGATGACAGAGGATAAGATGGTTGGTGGCATCACTGATTCAATGGACATGAGTTTGAGCAAACTCAGGGAGATAGTGAAAGATGGGGAAGCCTGGTGTGCTGCAGTCCGGGGGGGTTGCAAAGAGTCAGACATGACTTGACAATTGAACAGTGAAGAACAACAATTTAAAATAATAAAACCCATTATATAAAGTTAACATAAGAACATATTTTATGATTAAATAATCTTACTTTTTCAACACAAAAGGCAATGAGAAAAGTGGTTTTGTTTTATACTTTTGTAAATCTCCTTCATGTCTGGCTTAATAGAAGACAGCTGGCTTCTTATTCTTATTTCTGCATTCAGTCTGTTGCTATCATAACACACGGCCTCTGGAAAACTCCACCATACAGAATGAGAGAGAAAAGGTGAAAAAGGCCTAAGTCGTGCTGTGAAATGAGTTTTGATCTGGAAATACCCTGAAAGAAGTCAGCAGGATCTCCAGGGATCTCTGGACCACACTTGAAAATCACTGCTCCTTAGAATTTCACTGAAATAAGTATACTGCAATCTTTTTTTATCTATTCTTCTGCCAATGTTCTTTTTTTTTTTTTGCTTTTCTTAATCATATTGTTGTGAACATTCTNCTCCAGGGATCTCTGGACCACACTTGAAAATCACTGCTCCTTAGAATTTCACTGAAATAAGTATACTGCAATCTTTTTTTATCTATTCTTCTGCCAATGTTCTTTTTTTTTTTTTGCTTTTCTTAATCATATTGTTGTGAACATTCTTGCAGATATCTGCTTTGGCACAGGTTTCTACAAAATATGCACAAAGTAGCAGAACCACTGCATTTTGGTGTATACACATCTTCGACTATAGTATAGTTATTGTCAAAGTGCTCTCTCAAATGTACAATCTGTAAATGCGTCACTAGTTTCCAGCACCTAAAACTTTAACCAAGATTATCTCTGGGAGGCAAGAAATGTGATGATAATTTTAAAAATCTGAGAGAAAACTAATAGTATGGAACTGTATCCTATATCTGGAGAAAGCCCTCCAGAACAAACAGATGTCTGTTAGAGATAGAATTAGCAAAAACAGCAGCCTCAAAGACAAACTCTGGCAGAGCTCCTTCATGTAATTCTAGGGAAGAAACACACCTATTTCACTCTCCTCTCTTCAACACCCAATTCAACCATCTGTTGTTGAATTCAGCTGTGTGACCTCAGGCCGAGTTACTTTATCTCCTTGCAGCCAAAGTCCTCAACTGTAAAATGGTGATCATTCATGATTCTACGGATTANTGAGCTCAATAATAAAGTGAAGATAACAAGATAGAATCAATGAACTTGAAGACAGACTAACAAAATTTACTTAATCTGAACAGCAGAGACAAAATAGACGAAAAAAACTGGACAGATTCTCAGGTATCTATGGAACAAAACAAATATCTAATATCGTATCATCAGAGTTCTGAAAAGAGAAGAGAAAAAGTGTTGAAAATTTTCAAAGTAGAAATGGCTGAAAACTTCCCAACTTAAGGAAAGATATAAACATACAGATTCAGGAAGCTAAGAAAATCCAAAATGGGACAAACCCAAAGAAACCCATGCCAAAATACATCATGATTAAACTTCTGAAAACTAAAAGCATTGAAAAAATTATCTTAAAAGTGATCAGAGAGAATTACCTACAGAAGAACACTAATCTGATTGAGAGTAGATTTCTCATCTGAAGCCATGAAGGCCAGAAAGAAGTGGTACCCATTTTTAAGTGCTGAAAGAAAAGAAGTCAACCACAACTTTTATAACTGGCAAAGTCATTCTTCAAGGATGAGGGGAAATAAAGATACTCCTACACAGTACTTCCCTGTTCAATGGTTAAGACTCTGTTTCCACTGCAGGCAGCACAGGTTTGATCCACAGTAGGGGAACAAAGATCCCACACATGCTACACAGTGTGGCCAAAAAAAATGATAAAGGAAAAATATGTGTAAATTCAACCATACCATCCCCCTCTTGTGACTTTTCATGGCTTTTGAGACTGTGGGGGTGTGGGTTATATTTTCTAAAAGACAGAGATTCCCAGGGCTTCCCTGGTGATCCAGTGGTTAAGAATCCATCTTGCAACGCAGGGGACAGTGGTTTGATTCCTGGTCTGGGAAGATCCCACACGCCTCGAGGCAACTAAGCCTTCAAGCCACAACTAGGGCGCCCACAGCCCTACAGGCCGTGCTCTGCAATGGGAGAAGCCACTGCAATGAGAAGCTCAAGCGCTGCAACTAGGGAGTAGCCCCGGCTCGCCACAACTAGAGAAAGCCCACTCAGAGCAAGGAAGACCCAGTGCAGATAAAATAAAAGCTAGCTGATTAAAAAAAAAAGACTCTCAGGCTTCACCCTTAGAAACTCCACTTTGTAGCTCTGAGGGGACCCAGGAATAAGCATTTATCAAGCCCCTCCACTGCTCCTCAAAGTGATAATCACATAGCTGATGGAAAGGCCACAAGTGGAGACACTCAGATCTTCAAGCTGATGTCTGTGTTTCATTTGCCAAGAGTCTCAGCCCACAGGCCTTACCCTCCATCTCTTCAGCTACATCCATCCCTTCGCAAGCCACATGCTTGAGCCACTTTCAGACTTCTTCTGGTGCTTCCAATGGGGCCTTTGCAAACACCCTTTCCTCTTCCTGAATACTCCCCTCAGACTGCCCACCACTTCATCATTCCCCTGGCTAACATCTAGTCACATTCCAGATGCCAGTTTAGGCTTCCTTTCCTCTAGGAACATTCCTAGGACCCTCTAACTGACGTGCCCTCCTCGTGTGATCACCTGTATCAGAGAATTGCTCTGTTTACTTGTGTGTCTCCAGTTTAGAAAATGAGCTTCAAGGCGATCTATTATCCCTGTTTTCCCAAGACATGGCACAATGCCTAGTACCCAGAGAAGATTCAGAAAACATTAACAGAATAAGGAAATGAATGAACGACAACTCTTCAAGACAGGTACCATCATCCTCACTTACTGGCACGTCAATTCAGACTGCTCAGGGGACACAAGTAGATTTTTACAAAGCCTCCTGCAAATGGCAGAGGAAGGGTTCAACCCTAGGTATTCTTAGCTCACAAGTTTCCCTACAGGATCTCAGAGATTTCCGAGGTATGAGTCACTCAGTGAGACCACGTCTTCCCACTTGTCATTCCTATTTCCCTCTGCCACTCTTAGGCCTCTGTGATGTGTTGCTGCCGCTGCTGCTAAGTCACTTCAATCTTGTCCAACTCTGTGCGACCCCAGAGATGGCAGCCCACCAGGCTCCCCCGTCCCTGGGATTCTCCAGGCAAGAACACTGGAGTGGGTTGCCATTTCCTTCTCCACTGAATGAAAGTGAAAAGTGAAAATGAAGTCACTCAGTCGTGTCTGACTCCTAGCGACCCCATGGACTGCAGCCCACCAGGCTCCTCGGTCCATGGGATTTGCCAGGCAAGAGTACAGGAGTAGGTTGCTATTGCACTTCAATTGTGTCTGACTCTTTGCAAACCCATGGACTGTAACCCATCGGGCTCCTATGTCCATGGGATTCTCTAGGCAAGAATACTGGGGTGGGTTGCCATACTCTTCCCCGCTTTTTAGGGGATCTTCCTGACCCAGGGATTGAACCTGTGTCTCATGTCTCCTACATTGGCAAGCAGGTTCTTTATCACTAGCGCCACCTGGGAAACCCTCTTAGGTCTCTATCCTACAGGAAAAGCCCAGTAAAAACAGCACATCTCCCCTAATGCCCAGCTATAATGCACAAATCCAGGGCTTTGGAGTCAGCTGAACTTGAATTCAAAACCTGCTCTCTCTCTCACCAGAGGTGTGAGTCAGGGAAGGAACCTTCCCCACACTGCATGTCTATCTTAATACTCAATCCGTGAGATAAGCATAGAGAATAAAATGTGATAATGCACATAGGAATTTTCATAGCATCTGGCCCCCAGCAGTTCCCCCAGTAAATGTCCATCCTCACTGCCCCTTCCTCCCTATGGGTGGTGGTTGGCTGGGTGCCTTGAGAAAAAGACCAAGTCTGGCTTTCAGTTCTCTGCACCCTCTCCCCCTACTCCCTGGTATTCCCTCCCTGGATCTCACTCTCCCTCTCCTCCTCCAGACTCCCACCCACCACATGCTCAGAACTTGATAGCCTAAATGCTTTGTCCATGAGCTTTAAGCAACTTGAAGTTGTAAAGTTCAATGTGTTACCTCCACCTGGGGCATCCGCATGGTAACAGAAAATTCAGCCTTAAGTCAAAGGTACGAAGTTCTAAGAGTGGAATTACAGCCAGAANCAGGCATTAGATCCTGGAGGCTGGGGAGCCCCGGACTAAAAATATTTCTTAGGAACCTTTTGCACCTAGAACCATGCTGGCATTCAATAAAGCAAAATTTAAAGTCAAGATTCTTGTTATCCCGAAGTTGACAAGTACATAGTGAAACTAATCGTTTCATGGCATTAAACAGATAGCCTGATTCTTGGGAGCTCTTCCAGGATCAACACTTAGAAAAAGGAAATGCCTTAGGCAGCCTCTCAGTCGAATATTTCCTTTTCAGAGTACAGCAGCTCTTGGCCCCTTGCTTCCTCTGCTCCCTTGTTCAGACTCCCTGGTAGTGAAGACCTACAAGTCTGGATTAATGGTGGGGGCGGTAGCAGTGTGGATGAGTTGCAGAACAGAAAGGTACCTTGCATGCTACTACTGGAGTTTTCCATCTCCTCCGACAAGGAGACCATGAGCGGCTGCTGGAGGTGGCTGGTGTACATGAAGGGGACAGGCTGCACAACGACGGGCTGGATGACCGGCAGAATGCCCGGGCTCCGGATGCCGTGGCGGGACAGGGCTGCGGCCATCACCGGCGGCATGGACAGCGGCACGCTGAAGGGCTGCACACCGGGCGGTGGCGGCGAGTACTTCTTCCCGGGCGGGCTGGAGGAGGGCAGGCTCAGCCCGGGCGAGGCGCGCCTGTGCGAGGGCTGGAACTTCAGGGCGGACGGAGAGTTCCCGGCGGAGGGCGGCGAGCTCCGCTTGTTGACTGTGAGGTCCACCGGCTCCATCTGCATCCCGTGAGACAGGCCTTCCGGCGTCTGGAAGAACTTATCCGACAATGGTGCAGAGTAGATGACGCCATACTTGTTGGGCTTCATTGACTCCATGTAACTAGACGGGTATGACTAGTAGAAAAGACAGAAGCGTGTCAATGGAAAGGTGTGTTTGCTTGAAACACGAAATAAGATGAAAATACACAACAAGGCACATTCAGTTACATGGACTTTCATAAATGGTTTGGATTTAGATATATGCTTGACACTAAAAAAACAAAAACAAAAACAAAAAAAACTAAAGCACGTTATAAAAGGCTTGTGGGCCTTATCATTGGGAGCTGGAATTCACCAAGAACCAGCCAAGCCAAGGAACCTTACTGCTTTTCTGACGGGGTTTCTTAATTGGCAGGAAATACCCTCCTTGGCTTTAGTGTGCTCCACCTGCGCATAAAGACACAGAACACTTCCCATATGCTTGTGGATAACATGGACAAACAGAGCCACGTGGTGGTGCCTTGGGATGCTCTCCAGCCACTAACCAATCCATGCCAAGGTGACCACGAATCCTGGCTTTAGTGCTAAATGTCCGACATCTGAGGAAATGCCTCAGTATCCTGCAACTCAGGATGGCTAGTCACCCCACACACTTATATACAGAAGGCCACCCACACAAAGGTGATTATGTCCTTGGCCCCGACTTGTTCAACGATTTATTTACAATTTGAGACACTGTAGAAGATGACTTAATCTCCAAATCTGAGGATGACATGGAACTATAAGAAAGAGCAAATAAGGACTAAATAAGGACACGTGATGTTGGAAGGGACTTGCATACAAGCCGAGGCTTTGCCTTCTCTCCTTTCCACCTTGCTACTCCCTCATCAAGAGACTGGGGGACAACCTAACAAGATACTGGAGGTGAGATAAATAGTCCCCTCCCAAATCTAAGATCTGTTCAAAACTGCCTTAATTTGTCTTCAAGTACATTCCTTTCTTACAATATCAAGATAATGTAACTCTCATTTACCAGGTTGAAATCTAATCAATTGTAACTGCACACTATGGATACTGTCCTTGGCCATGGAATTCATTAAAATTACTTCTATTCCCTAAGAAAAATTTAAAGTCTGTTGTAGAATGCCTAAAAAAAAATTAAACTCAACATAAACCCTTTACTTGCATGCATTTTAGGGGAACATGTTTTCAGTGGTAACATGTCAAGTCTGCCTGCAGAGGATTACTTATTGAATGTTTTATAGTAAGGGTGAAAAATAACATACTGTGTCTCTTTCCTGGCTCTAAAATTCAATGCATTTGTGATTCTGAAACAACACTAGCTCACAATGCAACTGAGAAGACCCACTAATGGGAACTTATAATTAAACCGGTTAAATGCACTATTAATTTCTGAACCTCCCTGGCCCCTTCAGTGGCCAGTAATATGAGTTATTAATAACTGTGGGACAGCAGTGGTTTTGACTGGGATTAGTACTGAGATCACACCCTTTCTTCTCTGGGCCTCATCGGGTGAATCTCTACCTGGCTATGCATCCAACTCATCAGTGCTGCTTTAAAATCCCATTTATGCACTTTCAAAATAACTTTATTATGTTCAAAAGCAGTTCTATAAAAGAAGGCAAGAAAAATTACTAAATAAATATTAGACTTGCAAGTGTCATGAGGGTATGTCAAAACCTGTCAAGGAGGTACTGGATATTCATCTTCTAGGAGGCTGTGACGTTAAGATTCGAATGAGATGCCAATGAGACGAACTTAACACATACTGTGGTCCCGGAGTCTTTTCTTCCTGCTGTATATGACAGGTGTTTACTTCAGTGGGCTTTGATGTTATCAGGTATTCTTCAGACTTTACTAAGCACACAGATTCACCTGGGAATCTTGTTAAAACGCAGATTCTGAGTTACTGGGGAATGACTCAGGTGCCATAGATTGGCCTTGGACTACCAGGGCTCCAAATGATGAGATATAGAATAAAAACACTAATTTTTATTACTAACATTTGGTAAATTATTTAAATGCAATTTAAAGGTGGGGAGGGAGAATTTTCACTAATAATACTGCTTAAAAACAAGGACATGAGGATATAAAATCAGGAAACACAAAACAAATTGTTTTTAAAAATAGTTTTCAATTATGTATCGAAGATCAAATGAAGACTATTTCTATCTTTCTTTAGAATAAGACACATATAGGTGCAACACAAGGTGAGAAGCTCAAAATATACAGTAATATTAATATGCAATAGATTTAAATTGAAATATTAAAATAGGCAAAAGCAACAGGCACAAGGTTTGTGAACAGAAATTACACATTATGTACAATGAGGGCTTAAGGAAGTAATTAACTACAGGAGGAAAAAAGATTTCTCCTAGTCCTAAAGTTTAGCCAGCTTGATATAATTTTCTAAAGGGCAAAAGTTCTGGTACAAGAAACAAAAACTCCAGGAAATGGGAGGTAGTGTTCATTGTTGTCTACTCACAGAAATGTAGCTTCTCCCTTATTTTCAGCCCTAGTCTTCAAAGACATCCCTATGACCTAGATTTTAATACCAAGTTATTGGCAACTACATAGGAAGCAAGAGGAGGACAAACTTTTCTTGCTGTCATTGCTGGATTTTTCTATCTGTGGGGTGAGTTTAAGGAAAGCAGGAATTTAGAACCTGGGGGATTTGCAAATTTAATAACAGTCTCAGGTTTCTCAAGCCATAAAGAACAGCCACACAGAGCTGAATTTTATAAACATTATGCACAGTTTTGCTTAGAGTCTTCCCTCCCATGAATGCCCCCTGTCCCCTGGACATGTGGTCTTTGGAAGGCTCCAGGGCTAAAAGAAGGGGGGGGGGCTGTTTTGTGTGCAGGGGTACACAACTGAGTCCAGTGTTAACTATTCCTGGTCTGACTGCTTCGTTTGAGGGTGAAGAAGTGTGGTTCTTCAAACTGTCTCACTAGCAAACTTCACAGCAATGTTTACCAGAACCTTCTATGAGGCATGTTCACGTTAATCATTTGGGTGGAGCACATAAGCCACTGCAATCAGCTTGCAACAATCTGGTTCTCCACAGCATAAGGACTGACACAGGGCTTGCCTGGGGTGTGTGCCTTGGGTGGATACACACTGGTAATAGTTGCTTCCTCTCTGTTCCAGAGCATTCCTGTGTTCTAATGAAGCAATGCAAATAAGTGTGCCTGGACCAGCAAAATCCACATCAGCTGCAAGTAGTGAGGAAGCAGAAAGAGGTCCTCTGGCCCCTGCTGGGCATCCATGGCCCTACTGACTCAAGCAAAGGTTTCCCCCACTCCTGACCCCCACTAAGGGTAGCAGGGGGTACTATCCCCAAAGGTTTGTTATTAAGAAGGGTTCTTTCCCTCTGTGGTAATATGCATTCAAGTGTTCACACCTCCGTGCCATGGGTTATTTACTTGTCATAGGTTATTTAAGTGTCAGTGGAGTGGGAGATGATGATGGTCCAGCCCAAGTGCTCAGAACACTGGATGAATGGATGATGTGAATCAACACGCTCTCTGAGCAAGTTTTTACCAGTGACCAGGCTCAGCATAACGATTTTTTGATTCTCAAAAAAAAAAAAAAAAAAAAAATTTTTTTTTTTTTAAGTATGATGAGGAAAAAGCCACAAGGTTTAGATAATTTTCCAATGCTATCACTTCCTATGAAAGTGAGAATTAATAGTTTCTCATTTTATTGGAAATAGTTTTGGTGAAGTTTTCCATTACAAGATGGTTTACGTGGACGGAGTGACTGCATGAAGCGTGGGTGAGTCTGTTTCACTATTCATTAATATGAAAAAAAAATGCGACCGTCCGTGACAGGGCGATGGCAAGTCAAAGGAATCTTCATACCAAGGGTGGAGTTCCAAGCGCAGGAAGGCGCGGTGCATTTATAAACAAGCTCTTTGGAAACAGCAAATGTCATGCCCCTCTGTGCAAACAAAAGTAGAAAGCTCTCTTTCTACCAGGCTCAGAAAAGTCATGAAAAGTTTCTGTTAGAACACGGCAGAGGGACTACCAATTTCAAGTACTTCTTAATCTGTAAGCAGTCTGTTAGATGATAATTTTCATTAAAGAAAAAAACACACTTTCTTCAGAAGTAATCTTCCTTTAGGAGCAGAAGAATATGAAGGAATACTTTAAAATTTTTATTTTCTCATTTCCTGAATTAACTTCTAGTTTTCAACCTCTTTGGCAGTACTAGTAAAAACAACTCCTTTACACATGCATTTTATATATACCTGCCGTTTCATGTTTTACATGTAAGTATCTCCAATTTTATAAATAAGAAAAAAAAATTGGAGACTCAGGGAGCTTCTGATGGTTTTGCCAGCAACGCATTGACAGTAAGTAGCAGAGATCTACAGCACAGAATGGGGGGCGGGGGTGTACTCTGCTCCCCTTTCTTGCAAATCTTAATAGGATCAACAATCCAAAGTCTAGTCTGCCTCAAGGCACAAGGTTTAGTGAGCAGTGTGAAGGTTTATACTTCAGTAAGAGAAAAATGACATTTCCTCACTTTCTCTAAATTATAGCAAAACAACTAGGCAGATTATTTTTACTCTTCTTATCTTTTAGGGAAAAGGGGTGAGAGAGGGGAGTAAAATATTTTTATTCATATGTGGAATTGAAGCAAAAACCAATCTTACATGTTACTGCTTCATGTTTAGAACACTGAATAAACAAAGACCTCAACCTTTTAGGTCAAAGGCAGAATGAAAAAGAGAAAAGGAATAGAGGAACAATAAATCAGATTTCATATACTTCACCTATTAAGGTAGGAAAGATAAAATGTGACGATTTAAGAATGGAAACAAAGAAACTTCATTGTAACGACTGGAACTCTCTTTTGGTGAAACAATATAATTAAATTCTATAAGCATCAGCAGAACTTGAAAACTAGAGCATGAAGGAGAAAAAGACCATTAATTGCAAAAATACTTCCACATATTTTAACTCCATGCATTAATATGTTACAGCATTACAAGTATAACTATTACAACAAATTCATTTTATTTCCATTTTTTTTCAGCTAAGTGCCTTTCCTTGTACGGTGAAGTTCATTTTAGCTTTAAATTAGGCTCTTGTGACACATTCTCATGCTTGATTAAAAGCTCTGGAAGTATACTGAATAGTAAAATGCATCACTGATGGGCCTCCATCATTTACCAAATTAATCATAGTCTCCAGTACTAAAACCGTATTCATATTTCAAGGATACAATTAATGAGAACATTTTATACCTTAATACTCCTCCAGTATGATCATGCAATAGTTGGGGGAAGGGGCTGATGATAAAATGAGTAACATCAGAAGCCAATTTAGCTTTTTGATTAATAAAATTCTTATTGCTCTCTTATTATCATATGGTTATACAGTTGTTGGGGAAGAATGTAAATGCTATTTCCTTAAAGCCACTCTGACTTAACTTTTCTCTGTACACAGTGGTAAACACTAGCGCAGAAATCTCCATGGCAACTCAGTTCCAAGGGCCTTGGAGTGACCCCCGTGTGTCTCGTATAAACAGTTTTGGCAGGAACCTCCATAGTCAGCGCATAAGGATGATCTAATTTTTACAAGCGTGTCATTACCAACCTTCAGAGCCACAATTCAGGCCAAGTTGTTCCCCTTGTGAGTATTTTCCAAGTCCGAGGAAGAAAAGAGCAAGACAGAGTTGAGAGCGCGGCCGTGTTATTTCATATTCACTAAACCAGATCCCCTCAAGTCTCAACCACTCCCGGCTTTGCAGTCGACACCTTTCTGTTGTCAGCCCTGTCCAACCTCCACAGTGCTGGTGTTGTACCTCTATAAACAACTGGACTCATTACTCCTTCCCTGGTGGTCGACAAGCATGAAGACTGGGCTAGCTTAGCACTAAAGTGTTGCAAGAGATGGTGAATGTAATTGCCTCCCAGCCACCACAGACTCTTCTGAGTGAAACAAAATTCCATTCTCAGGGTCAAGTTCTTTCGCTAGCTTCTCCCAAGTCACAGCTCCACAAGGCTGCCTGCTTGGAGTTTAAGCAAATCATTTTATTCTTAATATATTTTTACATGCAAAATGATCAAGGATTTTTTCTCCCAATTTTCATCTTTTTCCACATGCACATTAATTCTTTAAAACTAGTCCGGCCATTTTTTTTTTCTTTTTGCCAAAATCAATAATCTTGAGAGCTCAGACTAAAAATCTGCTAACTAAGGGGTTTCTGTAAAACTCTTTCTGTTGTGAGCAGATCTAGCTGTGGCTCAAGTTCTGTGCTGATGACATCCTGGAGGTGGGTGGAGGACTGGGGCAAAGCATTTAAGAAAACATGATCCTGTTTAAAAGTTTGCCTATCAAATGCCTGTCAGGTAATGAGTACTTTTAAGGAATAACACAACACACAGTAAAGTTATTACCACTTGGAATAAACAAGAGGTGTTTAGTTTTGGAAAACTTACCACCGAGACAGGGTCCATGGCCTCCTGCTTGACAGGGACTGGGTCAAACATGAGCATTCTTTTAGTTATGCTTTCTAGGGTGCTCTGGTGTTTAGCCTGGAAAACAAAACAAGGTGTCTGTCTAAATCCTGAGGTTACTTTCAATACAAACTATTGAAAAAAAATTTTTCCTCACCCTGCTTCTCTGGTCCTTCCTTTCCCCCTGCCCCCAGAATGGCTGGAATTTGTTTTCCTTACCTATGAAAATGCCATTTTATATAATTAAGACCAGACTCCATGGTCATAACCAGAGGAGAGCCAACTGGCACTTCTAACTCAAATATATAAACCCTGACATTTCTGGAACAATAGGTACAGCCCTCCTGAGCAGCCAAGCTTGTTTAATAAGATTACTGTGCAGCTCAATAGAAGTTCACATTATATACAAATGTTAAAAAAACTTTCCTTTCCATCTTATGTCATAAAAGAAAAATCAGGGAAAAATAAGGCAGGCAAAAAGACAACACAGAAACCGTTTTCACTCCAAACTCTTTTTAAATGGACTGTAATATGCATACTATATAGTATCCATAATTTCACTTAACAATTATTGGGAAACTGTTTCTTTTCTAGTAAGTATGGTTTCACACCATCAAGTTCAGTGTGTCACTGTGTAAATCAATCAGATTTTTTTTTTGACCATGCTGAGCAGCTGGTGGGATCTCAGTTCAGGCCCCATGCAGTAGAGTGCAGAGTTCTAACCACTGGAGAACCAGGAAGTCCCCAGTCAGATTTTTAAAAAATTCCTCTTACTGGGCAGATTGCTTCTAAATTTTCACTATTACAGACAGCAATGAGCATTTTAACATTTACATCTTTGTGCATGTCCTTAATTAATTTTTAGGATAAATTTCATGAAGGGGAGTTCTTGAGTGAAAAGCATGTACATTTTCCAAAGCATCTGCTGTATCATCTAGCAAAGATACTCTGTAACTGCCATCAACAAAACAGAACCTGTTTCCCAACATCTCTACTGGCCATGTGCATGAAAAATTAAAACCCTGCGCCTCTTACTGTTTTCTAAGTACTTTTTTAATATGAAGAATATTAGCTTGTATTCATCCTCAATTTCTCCTTATTAGGAAATAAGCCAATGTTTAGCCTAATGTAAAGACAATGTCCATCCTGACCCTGTTTGATCCTTCTATTTTTCTTTTCTTATTCATGTGTTATCCCTTTTCTTCCGTGTTCTGTACTAGTCTGCTATTAGTACTATATCATTCCAACTGCTTCCTCAAAAGACAAAATATTCAGTCTGATGAACACTTATTAATAACTGCATTTCGCAGGTTATAGAATTACTGCTCGTGTACTACTCAGACCTTCAACAACTTGCTTCAGGCCCCTCTCATCCAAATTTGGTTTAAGTGTTCAGCACTTTGGTTAAAAGTGAGGGCTTTATATACCACCTTTGTTTGGGTGGGAAGGTGAACAAGTTCTAGATTGAGTTCCACCTGAAAAAGGTATAGAAACCCCTGTATTTCAGTATTTAAACTCCCCATCCCCACCTCCCTGATGGCAATCCTGTCATTAGTGATGTCCATGCTCTATGGGTTAAACTAAGATTATCTTCACACACAATTATAACAGTAATACTGTGTAGTTCTCGTGCTCCACTGCTTTGCTGAAGAAAGACTGTCCTGGGTCTCATGACAACACGTGAATATCATCATTAACTCAACATAAGGCCCTGACTTCAAAATTATATTTTCCTACATCACAGGACGTATTGTAATCTGCAAACACAATCTGAAACCAGGCTGCTCAAATCAATGGTGCTACCACCCTCTTCTGTGTCCCAGTAAGAACAAATCCCATAGCCAGTGAAAAATGGACGATTTCATAATGAAGGATGAAAACCCCTTTTGTGTCTTGGGATCTATTATTAACCAGTTCCCAGCCTAGCAGCTGTACAGATGGATATGGTGCTAAGAATTGCTGCCCAGGGCCCCAGAGTGGACCATACACAAAAGATGTGAGATCGCTTGCTTATATCAATGAGGTCAGATGATTCAGCAGCCTCGACCCATGGCTGGTCATCCTCCCCCAAGCTTTTAAAATTTAATTTACTCTTAGAGATTCATCCACTCCACAAGAGAGTATAATATAATAAAAAAAAAAGAGAGAGAGAGAGAAAAAAACTTTGTTCATCTGAATATGCACACAATTTTTGAATCTATAAAACTATACACACAGCACTAAATTTGTTGATTCTGATCTCTGGAACAATGTCAAGCACTTGCCTCTTTCCTAGAATATTTAGCCTTAGTGGTCAACACCACCCCCTCCCCAACATACACACCCTTAAAAAACTCAGACTAAATTCAGTTTAAAAAGTAATGGCTGCTTTCATCCTATCTGAGATCTCATACAGGACCCTGTCACTTGATAATCGCACCACCCCAATAGTTTCCTATCATCTCTACACTTTGCCTTACCTGGAATCCTTTACTACCAGTAGGAGCAGCACAGTGGAGTTAAAGATGATGGGGTCTGGAGCTCATTTTGGTTTAAATCCTAACCCCATCATTTAGCTCATAAAGCCTTTTTCAACTGTCTATAGCAGTAAGTACTGAACCCATTTAGAAATGAATGACACGTTAAACTTGCTATAGTTTGTGTTATTTTAAGACATTAGTGAAATTACTTTCGTTTGTTAGTTTTTATGTTTTATCTAAATTTAAGTAAATTAGTACTTTGAAGGGCTTCCCTGATGGCTCAGAGGTTAAAGCGTCTGCCTGCAATGCAGGAGACCTGGGTTTGATCCCTGGGTCGGGAAGATCCCCTGGAGAAGGAAATGGCAACCCACTCCAGTATTCTTGCCTGGAGAATCCCATGGACAGAGGAGCCTGGTGGGCTACAGTCCACGGGGTCACAAAGAGTCGGACACAACTGACTTCACTCACTCACTCTAAGTGGTGCTTTGAAACACTTGTAATCTTGAGAAAAATTCATCTAGCATAAAGCATCCCNCTGTGTCACAGAACTGAGGCAGTGGACAGACTTGTCAACAGGACTTCAGTTTCCCAACCACCTCCCTGCTGGCCGGGACAGAGAAACAGCCAGACAACCCAGAGCAGATTCTCAAGCATGCATTCCCTGATCTCACTCCAGCATGATCTGGACTCTGCCCACCTTCCCAGCCTCGGCTCCTGCTGTCCAGCCACTTAAGCCCTTACTTCCATCCCAACACATCACAGAGACATGCCTCACCACAGGGCCTTTGCACAGACTATTCTCTTTGCCTGGACTGTCCTCCACATACTTCTCTCCATCCAACTGAGATGCTCAGAGATCAGCTCCTGATAAATCTTCAACATTCCTAAGGACTGGGAGTTAGTATTCTCATGCTCATTCTACAGGTGGGGAAGCTGAAGCAGAGAGGGCTGTTAACCCTACACTGTCCAGTTCAGTAAGCCCTCCCCACACGTGGCTCTTGAGCACCTGAAGCACAGTTCATCTGAATCAATGTTCTGTAAGTGTAAAATAGAGTCTGGATTTCAAAGACATGGTAAACAAGAAAGACCATAAAACAACTCACTAACTCTTCCTAAACTGTCCAGAAACTAAATATTTCAGATGTACTGGGTTAAAGAAAACCCTATGGCTAACCTCACACAGCTTTTAACATTTTTTAAAGAAGTGCAGGTGTAAGAAAATTTGAAATGAAGAACATGGCTCATATGATTATTTCTACTGGGCTGCCCTTCTTTTACCATAAACTATGGCCAGTGGCCCATTTCTATAAATCTATGAATTAAGAATGGTTTCTACTTTAAAGGATTGTGAAAAAGAAAATCAAAAACCAAACAAAACCAAAAGAATACCTGGCAGACACCGTAAGCAGCTTGCAAAGCTTAAAGTATTTATTATCTGTGTGCTGTGCTTAGCCACTCAAGTCGTGTCCAATTCTTTGCGACCCCATGGACTATAGCCTGCCAGGCTCCTCTGTCCCTGGGATTCTCCAGGCAAGAATACTGGAGTGGGTGGCCATGCCCTGCTCCACAGGATCTTCCCAACCCAGGAATCAAGCCCAGGTCTCTAGCCTTTCACAAAAAGGTTTGCCAAGCTCTATGTTAGAGATTTGCCCAAGATCACTGAGATGAATAATAGAAGCAAAGTTCTGTTTTGTTTTTATTTGGCTGTGTGGCCATGAGGTATGTGGGATCTGTTACCTGACCAGGGATAGAACCTGTGGCCCCTGCACTGAGATTGTGGTGTCTTAACCGCTGGACCGCTAGGGAAGTCCCAGAAGCAAAGTTTACAGGGTGCTTTCGACACACCACCCACAGGCAGAACACCGGACAGGCTGTAAAACCTGAGTTCTCACATTGTATGAAAGAATTCAAACACAGTCAACCCCCATTTTACAGATGAGGAAACTGAGGCTCAGGACGGTCAAACCCTAGTCCAGCTTGGAAGTGGCACAGATTCAAGACAATTAGTTTTGCGCCAAAGCTGGGCTCTTAATAACCATGCTGCCAGCCCGCCTGGAATCCAGTGACACGAACAAGTCCTCATCTGCACAAGCAGCTCAATCCTGGCGCTCTGAGTTCCCCATCAGAACACATACCCGAGTTGTATTTTAAGCATCTGAGTCCTTGGCTGGCCCCCTCCCCTGCCCCATGCCAGCTGGGAGGTGGTATCAGATGGCCCTGGCTCCAATCCTGGCTTGGCACTCGCCAGCCAAATGATTCCCTCACCCTGAATGTGAATTTCCTCATCTGTATACTGAGGATGGTCAGGGTCCCAGAGTTTGGCTCATCTGGTCCAGTACTGGGTGCCCAGAGACACTACCAGGGTTTGCTAGGTCTAATACTCAGAGAACAGCTGGCCCTGGTGCTGAGAGTGAGGGCTCCCAGGGCCAGTAACTGTATCCAGGTCCCAGGCTGCAAAAGCCTGGAAAAGCCACTTTAATGCTCAGAGCCTCAGTTTCCTTCCCCGTAAAAGAAGGATAGTAATCCTTATAAAGAAAGTGATTATAAAGATAAAATTTACAANTCCCAGGGCCAGTAACTGTATCCAGGTCCCAGGCTGCAAAAGCCTGGAAAAGCCACTTTAATGCTCAGAGCCTCAGTTTCCTTCCCCGTAAAAGAAGGATAGTAATCCTTATAAAGAAAGTGATTATAAAGATAAAATTTACAAGTGGGGTGATGGTTTGCATGACAGTGTGAAAATACTTCATGCCACTGAATGGCACACTTAAAAATGGTTAAAATGAGGACTTCCCTGGTAGTCCAGTGGTTAAGACTCAGTGCTTCCACTGCAGGGGGTACGTGGGTTTGATCCTTGGTCAGGGAACTAAGATCCCACACACAGTGTGGCATGCCCTCCCCCCAAGGGAAAAAAAATGGTTAAAATGATAAACTTCATGATATGTATTGGTCATCATGATTAAAGGGAAAAAAAAATTAAATCCTGAATGTGATATATCCCGAATCCTAACCCCTGGACTTCCCTGGTGGCCCAGTGGTTAGGAATTCACCTGCCAATGCAGGGGACCCGGGTTTGATTCCTGGTCAGGAAGATCCTACATGTTACGGAGCGACTAAGCCCATGTTCCACAACTGCTGACCCTGAGCTCCAGAGCCCATGCTCCGCAACAAGATAGCCNGGTGGCCCAGTGGTTAGGAATTCACCTGCCAATGCAGGGGACCCGGGTTTGATTCCTGGTCAGGAAGATCCTACATGTTACGGAGCGACTAAGCCCATGTTCCACAACTGCTGACCCTGAGCTCCAGAGCCCATGCTCCGCAACAAGATAGCCACAACCAGAGAAAGCCCACATGCAGCAAAGAAAGGCCAGTGCAGCCAAAAATAAACCAAAAAAAAAAAAATCCTATCCCCTGAGAACTGGTGGCAGTTTCCATCACTGCTGTTCATTTGACATCTCCATCACTTGTCCCAGCTGATGGCCAAAGAGTCTCAGAAATCTTGATGTCAAATGAAATGATGTACACAGGGCACGAGCAGAGTGAGCACGACCTTGAAGGAGGTGGGAGGACTGGGCGGGGAGGAGCACTGAGACTCAAGGCATCGGGAATGATCCCGTCGCTGGTGGAGGGGTGGGGATGTGAGAGTTCACTCGAGCATTCACTCTGCTTCACCACTTACATATCTCTTGTGAATGTTCTTTTGTATGTTAACAAATACCATGGTATGAAGACGATAAAACAATGGGTGAGAAGACACAGCCTGGGATTGGCGGGCTGGGGCGGAGGAGGTAGAATAGTGGGACCCTCCTGGTGGTCCAGTGGTTAAGACTCTGCATGTCCAACACAGGGAACATGGGTTTGATGCTTGGTTGGGGAACTAAGATCCCACATGCTGCGATGTGCGGCCAAAAAAAAAAAAAAGAAAGGAGCAGAAAAAGAATGCCAGGGTGGAGAGAAAGCAGGACCAACAAAAAGGCGATAAGGTAAAAGCTGAGTGATGGATACACATAGCCCCCTTACTCCATTTGCTCTGCTGCTGCTGCTAAGTGGCTTCAGTCGTGTCCGACTCTGGGCGACCCCATAGACCACAGCCCACCAGGCTCTCCCATCCCTGGGATTCTCCAGGCAAGAACACTGGAGTGGGTTGCCATTTCCTTCTCCAATGCATGAAAGTGAAAAGTGAAAGTGAAGT
>SJYV01004085.1:343610-378285 GCA_006410875.1 Neotragus pygmaeus | reverse complement strand
GCCTATTCTAGGGGGTCCCAACACAGTCCTCTTCCTGCCCTGTACCCCAACATCCCTCCTGATCAAACTGAGCTCTTCACCTAGCAACTGTCTCTGGCCCCAACCCCCCTCCATCTCCTTTCCATTCCTCTTCTGTTGCCCTTTCTCCTCCTTGAAAGAGGGTCCTGTCTGACCCGCTCACTGTCCTCTCCCTGACCTTCAACACACACCCCGTCCCCTGACACCCACAAGAAGCCCACGTTCCTTTAACTTCTCTTTCCAATGTTCTAATGGGTTTCCTTGGTGGTTCAGATGGTAAATAACCCATCTGCAATGCGGAGACCTGGGTTTGATCCTGGGTTGGGAAGATCCCTGGAGGAGGGCATGGCAACCCACTCCAGTATTCTTGCCTGGTGAATCCCCATGGACAGAGGAGCCTACCAGGCTACAGTCCAGGGGATCATGAAGGGTCGGACATGACTGATCGACTAGGCACTCAGGCAGCCATGCCACTCTGGTCCTCATCTTTCCCTGGTCTCTGCAGACCCCCAGTGTCACAGGGCAGTTCTGCATTACTCAGTGTCCCCCACCACAATGGCCAGGAGGCCTCTCTGGTCCCATCAAAGCCCCCTCCTGGCTCCCTAGCCTGGCCTCCGCAAATCTTCTGGCCCTGCCCTTCCCCCCAGTCTCTGAATATCATTCACCATCCCAGCACCTCTGCTCTTGTCCCTGAATGTCCCTACCTGTGCCAACAGCCCCTCAACTCCTTCCTTATTGCCACTCAGCTCCCCTATAGTCCTTCTGTCACACCAGCATCCCTCCCTGAAACTCCAGTGGGGATTCTGAGCCCCTGAAATGGGCTCCCACAGAGTCCATTGTAGTCCAGAATTTCTTTTGCTGTTTTGGGGCCCCAGTCTTGTGCTTACTTCCCATTTGTTAATGTCCCTCCTGATTCCTGGGTCACGCCCTCTGTATACCTGTTTCTTATCTGCTCAGAGATTTCATCCTCCTCTATCCAAGCTCTCCCCTTTCCTTTCCTTTCCTCAGCCTGCTCTTCACTCTCGGAATTGCCAATGCCCTTTCCTTCCTGTTAAATACCCATGATATTTGAAACATCCCCACCTGCCCAGCCCAACGCCTTGAGATCTCCTGACTCCAAAAAGTGCTTTTGATCCATCCTTGGGTCCTTGGCCGTGAGCTTTCCTGACCGTTCCAAGGCCCTCTCTTCCCGTGATGCTCTCTCCCATTACAGCCGATCCAGACACTCTGCATAGAACTTGCCAGTGTTTCCCATCTCTTCCCTGATGCTTTCCTTTAGTCTCTCTCTGTCTTACTCCCCATTTCCCACCTTCCAGAAGACATCACCATTCCATAAGACTCCTTTGGGCATCCAAGCCTCCTCATTCACTGCTCCAAACGCCATCCCCCAAACCTCATCTCTTTCATCCCCAATGCCCCTATCAAAGCCCCTGAAATTTTGTCCAACATGCCCTCTCAGGACTGAATGCCATTCAGACCTGACTGTACCCCTAGCCTTTCCTGATGCCCCACACCCCACGATCTGACTAGTCGTTGTTAATGCATGTTTCTTTAACCAACCCTCCCCAAGTCTCTGTCTGCTCCCCCAGACCCTCTTCTGTCCTCTGTCATACATCTCTAACCCCTAGAGGTCTTCTCACATCCCATGTCCCCTCATCAGTTTTAAAAGCTCTCTCCGACCTTGTCACCCACCTGTCCCCATAACTTATAACCTATGCTGACCAGTGTGTAATCTACACCATCAGACCTGTGCCCTGAATCTTGGGGAATCCCTGGCCTGCCCCCACAGACTCCCTTCCCAGCTCTTACCAGGTGTGCCGCTGCTGCTGGCACTGGGGAGCCCCGGGAGTGGGGGTGGCCCGGGGACCGCAGCCTCTGCAGCCAAGGGGGGCCCATCCGGAGTGGAGGCGTCCTTTGGCCCGGCCAGTGGCGGGTCATCAAGAGCGGAGATGGCTGAGGAGATGCTCTCCTGGAGGTCCCGGTTCTTGGCAACAGAGTCTTCCTCGTCGGAGGAGAATGAGGGCAGGGTCTCCAGGTTCCGCTTCAGCTCCTCGTCTAGCCGCTTACAGGGCGAAGGGCAGCCGAGCCCCAGCCCCTCGCTCTCAGCGGCCTCCAGCGCGCCCCCCAGCCCGAAGGCGCTGGCGGGTGGGGGATGTGGCACAGTGGGGGCGNTTAAAGATGATGGGGTCTGGAGCTCATTTTGGTTTAAATCCTAACCCCATCATTTAGCTCATAAAGCCTTTTTCAACTGTCTATAGCAGTAAGTACTGAACCCATTTAGAAATGAATGACACGTTAAACTTGCTATAGTTTGTGTTATTTTAAGACATTAGTGAAATTACTTTCGTTTGTTAGTTTTTATGTTTTATCTAAATTTAAGTAAATTAGTACTTTGAAGGGCTTCCCTGATGGCTCAGAGGTTAAAGCGTCTGCCTGCAATGCAGGAGACCTGGGTTTGATCCCTGGGTCGGGAAGATCCCCTGGAGAAGGAAATGGCAACCCACTCCAGTATTCTTGCCTGGAGAATCCCATGGACAGAGGAGCCTGGTGGGCTACAGTCCACGGGGTCACAAAGAGTCGGACACAACTGACTTCACTCACTCACTCTAAGTGGTGCTTTGAAACACTTGTAATCTTGAGAAAAATTCATCTAGCATAAAGCATCCCTCCTAACAAAACCGAATTCATTTTTATTAAAAAGTAATTGTTTTAAGGGCTGTTTATTCAGAACTTTACCTGAAAGAGTAACTCAATCACTGATGAAAGGATACTTCTCATACACAAGGATTTCAGCTAATAAACAAGTAATGATATTATAGAATTTAGAATACCTCATTTTAAAACTCCTAACTAAATAAAGCATCACTTGACAATAAAAGGTCTGTGCAAAATTCAAATGTCACTGTGAAAAGAACCACACTCACTGTCCACTCACATGTGTAACAGCACTTTGCTCTCAATCTTGTAGCTTCTAAAATGACTGATTATACTTTCAGTGATAGCCAAAGGCTATGGAGGACATATTTAAAAAAAAAGAAATATAGGAAAAAGACACACCCTAACCTTTAACAAGGAATTCTTGGGAGAGGTGGGGCAGATTTATACATACCTGTGTGCCTATTTTTAAATTTATTAATTCTATAGTTAAAACTTTTAACAAAAATAACAGGGAAGCTAAGCTAGAAGAAATCAAATTTAGAGACTCAAACACATTAATGCAAATCAGACTTTTGTTTGTTTATTTGCACAAGTCTAGACTCTGGACCTACCGTTTCCATCTCTGAATGGACCACTTTTGCCACTAGCCTTGATCTTATCTTTGGGTTCTGATCTAGAATAAGAGAAGAGTGACTGCAATGTCACTGAAGTGCCTTCCATATAATTCAGCACTGGAAGAAGTGGGGTCTCTAAACTTGGTGGCTTTTGTTATGCATGGGCAACTCTGAGCTCTGGGGCTATTGAAAGTAAACTTAAAATGCTATAGAAAATCTATTGCTACATAACCCTGACAGCAGTTCCAAGTAAGACCATTAGGTGGCGCGCTAAAACAAGTATTTAAAGATTAGGACACAGGCAGTAAATTGAGTTTGCCAAAGTCAGGGTCTTTAAATCTAGTGGGTTTTAACTAGGCTCAGGAATTCTTATCACAGAGATTAGAAGGCCCCCAAAAGTGGTTCTGTTTTTCTTACAACTAGCTCTCAAACATTAACAGGTTTTCATCTTAGTTGTGTTAAACTAGCTTTGGAGACATACATTCTAAACTAGTAATCCCAGGATAACAACACTGCATTTACAAGAGGGAAAAAACAGGCAAAACAGGTTAAAAAAAAAAAAAGTCTAAGTTATCAAAGTGCCTAAAAGCAAAAATATAGAAAATAATCGACAAAGTAATTTTACATAACGAAACAAACGTCTTCTTCCCCAACTGTTATTTTGCTGGGAAGAGCCAATACAGAATTTTCCTTCAAAAGGAAGAAACAGATTTTCCTTCACACTCTGCTTATACTTCTGACTTTTCAGCTGTTATAAGAAGGCTCGGATTTTTGTCAAGATGCACAACTGCATGTTTATGTCTTAAGAAGCTTTGGTGAATCACTTACATGAAGTTTCACAAAAAATATAGTTCCCTCTCACATGGTCCTTTTCAGCCCTCCATGAGGCCTACTTGACAATTGCTTCATGAGGGTACAAATGAGCTGTAGATCTTAGAAATACACACAGGCCCTAACGTAAGAGGTTATGTTGCCAGCCTCCTTTGAAAATGGCTTGTCTTGAAGCTATGGCACGTTTTATTACAGAGAAACAACCTTATAAATAACTTCCCCTTCCTTAGAAGAATGGGGAAGGGGGGTGGGGAAGAAAGGGAAAGAGAGAGACGGAGGCGTGTGGCAGAGGATGGAAGGGGTTCTGGAGAGACAATGTATCTGAAATAAATTTCTTGGCGATCTGTCAGGATTTGCTCTGACATTCTCCCTTCTCCTGTCTAATGCACTCAAAGGGACCTTGGATTCTTCTTCCCCCAGCCCAGCCTGACCCTAAGCTTCCAGACTACTTGCCTCCTTCAAAGCAGATCTTTTGTTTCCAGGTGTAAGGAGAAAAAAAGGATGGCCAAATCAGCACATCGTCTGTTAAGTGCCCCTTTCAACCCATCCAAGCCTCTGGGCTTTTAAGGAGGAAGCACGCTGCCTATTGCTTGCTACGAGGAGTTGCGTATTTAACGGCAGCTGCTCTGGCCAGAAATCCAAGGGGCCGGGCAACAGATGGAAGTGGACATTTCTAAGTCGGAGCCTCCTTTCAGAGCAGCTGAACGCTGGCACCTACCTGGAAAGGCATCTCGTTTTCATGTCACTCGCTGATTTTTCTCCTACCTCAGTCTTCTACTGTTGGTGTGAAAGGAAAAAAAAAAAATTCCGTGGAACACTTCTAAATCTTTGCCCCTCATAAATTAGTTATTTTGCATCAAAATGTTTTGTAAATGGGAAAGAAGTTAATTATTTAGTTTCAGGTTAAATATAATGATCCATGAGCAAACAATCCGCCCTCTCTCCTCTCTGGGCCAACAAGCCACCCAATTTTACTTTCCTGCCTCCACCCATCTGCTCCACCCTATGGAGAGTTGCCAGGGCAGTCCAACTTGTCCAAACAGGACATGGCTTCAGATAAGCTTCTGCCCACACCCTGTACTTCGGAAAGACCAAGTGAAGCAATTGATTTTGCATGTAAATAAGGACAGGTGCAAAGGTAACAACCCAGTGAAGTCCCTCCACTTTTCCAGACTAGGGTCCAGCAGAGCAGGGCTGGGGGCGGAGAGACACAAACCCATATCCTTTAGGTGAACTCTCAAGTTCAATGCCAATTCGTGGCCTACCACATCTTTCTTAAAGCAATTTTAGCGAACACTAGTCATTTCCCCTATTAAGGTTATGTACGCAGTTTTCCTCCCCATGCCGACAAGTTTTGTTTTTTAAGGGCCAGCGACCCCAACTCGGTTGAAAAGCACTCCTAATGCGTAATCCTGCTGTGTACATGGCATATGCAGCCTGCCTTGGCCCTGAGTTTTCTCCTGTGATGTGTTATATAATCAAATCCAGAAGGGCTGTGTGAGGCCACAGCCTCTCCACCAGGCCCCTATCTGCTGGAGACCCACCCGACTCCACCCTGAGGGGCCTCCACCCATGGGGCCCCACCCTCGGAGTTCGAGGCTGGGAGGGACCAATTGGCTCCAGCCAGCTGCCAGTTCCTGGAAATTCCGGCCTGAGCAGCATGGCTGGAACCTTGCAAATAACCAGAAAGAAGTGGCACTGCTTCCCCTGGCTCCTGAGGATGCTTCACTAAAAGCTTCACGGAACCTCTGGATGCGCACACGTGAGCTGTTGCTGACCGCTCCCTTAAGAAGCTAACAAACAGAAAGGCACTCTGCGCCACTGCTGTGTGAGAGAATTCAACTTGCCCCAACCCAAATCCTCCTTGTCCCCAAAAGGCTGAGCCCCACATCTGCCTCATCTCCTGGCCACTCACCTCATCTTTCAAGCTTTCCTCACCAACTTCTCTATTTCTACTACTGCCGTGGCCAGGCTCTCAAACCTCAAGACTGTGTTACTGGGTCTCCCCTCCATGGGTCTCCTATGCCTGCCCCTTGGACCCTCCAAGCCATTCTGACCACGCCTCCCCCCCCCACCTCCCACTTGCCACGTATATATCACAAAGCCCTCTTCTCAGCGAGTCTTTTCCAAACTCCCAAACTTTCCTCCAAGGGACACCCCTAGGGCTTGGAGGGCAGGTTCAAACACCATGGCTCAGCGCCCCCTTTCCTACCAGCTGCCCCTCTGCTCCACCAGGAGCCCTCTGTGCCGACTGCCCTGTTTCCCCCTCCATCCAGCCCCCTCCCCAAAGCCTTTGTTCATTTTTGGCCCTGATGCTGGGCAACCAGAGTGGAATGCCCATCCCCTTCCGGCTTATCTAAATCCTCCTAATTCTTCAAAGACCAGCTCAAGGCCCTCCCCACTCAGTGCAGCCAACTGATTGCTCCTGGGCCCATCTGAGGCCGCCTCCTCTTACCTACATAGGTGGGCCTTTCTACCTTTCAAATAGGCTGTCCAAGACCACCACCAGGACGGGAAGCACCTGAGCATGGGCTTACTTCACAGCTCCTTAGAGGGGTTCCCTTCCTGCTCCCCAACGGAGATCAGGCACACTCACCAAGTCAAGGTTTTGCCAGGCATAAGGAGTGGATATAAAAGCCCTGAGCTATAGGAGTCTCAGTCACTTCCCTTTCTCTTTAAATGCGCTTGAAAATCTCCCTTAAAAAAGTAACAGGAGTGAGGGGGCGAGGGGGCCTAACTTAAAGGAAACCCATTAAATGAAACTTTCTCAAAAAACCTATTGCTCCTAACCATAACCCTTTGCTTTTTATTACTTACCCAGAGAGCTCTTCTAAACAAGTCTAATGTCAAGGTCTCGATTTTAAAACCTAAATTAAGGGCAGGGGTGGGGTGGGTTGGAGGACAGTGAGAGAGAAAAGAATGTGGTAACTTGAAGTGTGTGTGCACACGTGTGTGTGTGCATATGTGTGTTAACAAACATTAAGTTTGTTTTGTTTCAGTGCTACTTCTATGGACCAAGGAAAACCAGGAGCTCAGTGATGTCACAGGTTTCCTACTGATTATCACCATCTTCACAATGGCACTCTCCAGGTCCCATTCTTTACAAGGACTGTGTCATTTCATGCCTACAATACGGGGAGGTACTACCTTCTCATTTTACTGCTGAAACAGAAAGGTAAAGTAATCCTGCCCAAGATCACACAGCTGTTAAATGGGTAGAGCTGGGATGCAAACCCAAAGCAGTCTGATTTCAGGGCTGGTGGTGACTTGGCTCTCACTTCCACTGCCTCCTGCAACAGGGCACGACCCACAGCTAGAGTGGAATGGAGAGTTCTGCAGGCAGGCCCGCCCATTGTGGATCTGGAGCCAGGGGCAGTGGATGTATGGCAGTAGCGACCTCAACTCCTGCCTGCTGGCCCCTGCTGCCTCCCCCTCTCTGAGTGGAGGCTTGGATGCAACATCAAAAGACAGAGTCTGAAGGCCCCGATTTAGGCAAACTATTCTTCCTGGCCAATGCACCTGCAATTGGTCCATAAAACTGCTCAGAAAAAATTGGCAGCTTCACCCAAGTAAATACGGAAATCCTCATAATAACTGTACAAAGGTGGAAGGGTCAGGTCCTCATCCCCATTTTAGAAATGAGGAAATGAAGGAACAGAGGTGAAATGACTTGCCCAAATTCGCCGTGCTGGTGGGAGCTGCGGCCAAGAACAGAAGTGTATCTGCTGCAGACCCAGGCCTCTTTCTGTTCTTCGGCTCCACTCTGTGCTGTGGGACCCACTTTGAAGTCAAATCATCTTATACTTGGGCATTCCCCCAGGGACGGCGGGGCGTGGGATCTGTGTGCTGCCGTACTGGTCCATGGCAGGCAGTGCCATGGGGAGGTTCTGGCTGGCAATTATGATTTCAAAATGACTTTTCAGGTTAGATCACTTGGGACCTACTCCATCCTTGTGGCATAGCTGAGAATAATGACCGCACGCAATCTGAGATTAGCTCTAATGAGTAGGTGCTCAATAAATACTTGTGGGATGAATACATGAATGGATGTCAAACTACCTTTCTCACATGCTAGGATGAAATGATGGGCAAGGGCCTAAGAGTGACTTACTTCAGGTGTCACACAAGGAAAATCTGCCCAGGGGCCAGTGGTACTAGTCTGAAAATCATCTTCTGAAACACAAAGTAAAGGTGAAAACCGTTGCTTGGGAGACAAAACACCCTTGCTTGGAGAACTGGAATAGGAACTTGAACTTACTAATGAAAGCGGTTCTGGGGCTCAAAGCTTTGTAAGGGACCAGGGCGTATAGTGCAAGAACAGATAAAGGAGGGGATTTCAGTGATCAGACTCAGAGAACAGTAGTTAAGAGAACTATGCTAGTTCTAGCTCTCTAGTTCTCTTAACTAGAGCATATGGGCCAAAGGAGAAAAACCCCACACTGGACCACAGGTCGCTCTCCTGGGTAGAAGGCACTGACCTCAGTGTGCGCTGGATCTCTTCTGTCTGGATTTGGCCAAACTCCACTGATCTGGTCTGAGACTAGCTCCAGGCCATCCCTGGAAAGCCCCAGGCCTTCCAGAGATTGGCCACCATCTTGGACATGTACCAGATTAAGCTGGACCTCCTGAGAGGGGGCTGCTTCTCAAGGGAGCACCCCCTTCTCAGGAGAAAAGGGCTCCCCTTAATAATGAGATGGGGAAATGGTAATGTATTCGAACTGCCAACACAATGGAATGAGTTTCCAATCGCTCTAGGAACCTGCTTTGCTAGAGAAAGGACCTTACTATTTATTAAATACTCTGACCAACAGACACAAAATATACTAATAGTTTTTTCTAATGTGCCATTAAACTATAGTGACAATCCAGAGAAAGCAGAGCCAGTTTTTGCTTTGGGAGAAAACAGTCTTAGTTCTGGTTGAGAAACCACGTTTGGTATTGTATCTCTTTTATTGCTACTAAATTTCAAGGAAGGAGAGTTGAGGGGGAAGCAGGGCTCCCTCCCTTAGACAATGCCCTCCCTTATCAGGGCAGACTGCCGTCTGGTTTCCTGTCTCCAGCGCCAGCATTACTGTTTGAGATGAGAAACCGGGTCTAATAAAGGGACAGATCAAGCTTGAAAATGAGAATGCTAGAAGTCACCACAATCCCTTCCTTCCAACTCACTCCAACATGAATTCTGGCTGGAATACTACCAGATATCAATTGTTTTATGACTCTAGGGATTTTCTTTTTTAAAGTTAGCACCATAGATAACTGAAGCACCTCAGAAAGAAACCCAATTTTCAGAATAATGTAATTTCTGGTATTTAAAGGGTGAGGTTGCTTTTATTTATTTTTCTTAAACACAACTGGGTGTGAAAACAGAGTAAGAAATGCCACTTTAAGATAGCTGTTTATTTTATAGCAAAAATGTTGATTTGCACACACGAAGAAGGCAAATATCTCAAGAAGGGGATGGAGGTAGATGATTTACATGGCTTAGAGACTACCTTCTCTATGTAGACCTTCCACCCCCGGCCCACCACTATTTTTGGTGATTATAACAACTATCAGATTGGTACAATTTTCCCTGTTTAGCTTACATTTAAAAGCTTGCAGAATACTTCCTGATAGAATAATATTAGATTCTAATCATCTTTATTAACCACCTCCCTCCCCCCATAAATAGGGAGGAAAGAATGATTTGAGAGTAAGCCAAATAAAGACTCTATCTACCAAATCTAGTTGGATTGTTAACAACTTTGAAGCTAAAATAAAAAATCTTACTTCAATTTGGGTTACATATGAATTCAGTTCAAAGATCTGTTGTCCTACAAGCAACTTAATATTGCAAGTCTGATTCCTCCAAAGAAGAAAGGAAAAATCTTATTGAAATTTTCCAAACTGCCATCTTTTTTTCATGGAAGGTTATCAATATCCTACTATTTGACTCTAGCAGCTTTCTTAATATCATACTGTGTATTTTCCTTTTTATCCGTCAAGGAAAAATGTGATGGGTTGAGATGCTAAAACCAAAACATTATTATTATGATCACCAATTTGGGGAAGGAATAAGACCTGATATGCTGCCTCAAAAACTTTTCCCATTAATTCCATTAAAGAACACTGTAGATAATTCCTCTAGATTTTAGAGAAAATCCCCACATAAGAAGTTTAAGGGAGAAAATTGCCAAAAAACTTTTCTTTTCCAACCATTTTATGCAAACTTTATTTCTGGAGAACCAAGAGAAAAATAGTTTGTTAAAGTAGGTTTTAAATAGTTAACCCAGAAATCTGCTTACTCACAACTGACAGAATATACCAAAGAAAAAAGGGGGGTGGGGTGGGGCGGAGATTATGAGAAAGTTGCTACTGTAAGACAAAAACAAAGAGCATTCTCCTTCTGTTTTCAAAATATTAGGTTAAACGTTTTCAAACTGTCATTAAATGAACTTATTCCAGTTCTCCTTTTCTTTGAGCTTTTTATTCTTAAAACAGTCTGGAAATCAGATGTAGGATACAGTAAAATCTTTGTCCTTAAACAGAAATAATCCTGAAGTTCTCTCAATACATCTTATAATTTGTTTCAATACAGTTTCTCCCTTAAAACATAAGCAAGACTTCTTTTAAGTCAGTGCAAGCAGTCCAAGACTGCTTGAGTCATCTGTTCAGTGAAGCCTCCTATGCCTAGTGATCAGTGGTAAATGCAATATGAGCCACATCCTTCAGATCCTGCTAGATCTTCTGAACTGTAAGGTGTAACCCCATCCAAAATTGACAGCTCCAGGGTAGAATGCCTCTCGCCAAACCAATACTCAAAACAAGAAGGAAAAACAAACAAAACAACCTTCTTTAGATTTCCAGCCAATACATACACACATAGTTCTTGAAATTGAACTGATAAACTAAAAAAAAATGTAAAATTACTTATTCACCCATATAAACACATTGGAGCAAAGGGTGTACGTAAACAGGTTAACTGACTTTTGTCATTATGACATAACACAGGCATCTTAGGCAATCCTAAGTGTGTGGAGACATGATAACTCCCTGGGTGGGGACAGGGAGTTTAAGGGCAGGGACCATGGCCTGGTCTGGGCTACTGATCTACCAGAAAACAGCCTGAAACAGGAAAGAGCACACATATGCCACTTGGAATGTATGACGCAAACCCCAGCCTTGAAACAAAGAACAGGAAACAGCTCTGCTGGCTGTGCTGGAGAGAAAGCACAGAGAAACATTTAGCCGGCCCTCCCTGACCCTATATTCATGAGCAGCTGGAGTTTTTTAAGACAACAACAGGGGGGTGGAGGTGTTTGTTCTATGGGTGTGAATAATAACACCAGCTTTATACAGGAGACCTGCCCTATTTACAAATAGGAGCTTCCACATACAGTAAACATCATAAGTGAACATGTGATTTTATCATATTCAAGCAGCAGCAACCTTCCTAATTAACACCAGCCTCCCTGCCAATTTCTTTTGTCTCTTTCTCCCCCATCCCAATGGCTGGTCTCTCTAGCTACAGTCAAATTCTGGGTTAGGGTAATGCATACTGCACAGTCTCAGAGCATCAGGAGGAAACGGAGACAGCACTGCAGCGGAGAATTCAGATGACACTGGGTCATCCCACATAACCGAATGGGACCAATTTTAAGTGTTCCTGAGCCGCAGAACTAAATCCCAAAACAAAGAGTGTGGAGACGTCTAAAGTCATCCCAAATTTTCAGTCTTTTTCAACTGCAGAGTTACAAAGATATTTGCACACCGCTGCACAGCTGTTCTACACGTACACACATCTACAGAAATCCACCTTGAGAATGCAGTTCTGTTTCTGATATTTCATCTAATCCAACTGAAAAATTGTTATACAATCTGTAGAATAGAGTATCGATTTTTATAAGATGTTCTAAAATGTCTACTTTCCTTTAGGCATTTGTAAGGTAGCAAAATCCATTCACTAGTCCTTTCCCCATTATTTCTCTTTATTTTGTTAGCCAGTACTGTTTAACTAGGTTCCCATTAGCAGAGATTTAAGAATCTGTGTAGATAAAACTACAGGTTAAAAAAAAAGGAAAAAAAAAAGGCATCACTGTGTCCATAGCAACTAGAAGGTTGGGTTTTAATTTAGAAACTTTGCAGTGAAAAAAACAATAGCTTTCTCCAAAGCTATGTTGCCATGTTTTACATCTGACAAGGTTCTGTGGTCTAAGCAGTTAGTTTTGTTATTCTCACGTTGGGATTTTCATACTTGCATTTTTCTTCAGGCAGGCAGAATGCTCCTTATAGTCTGTTTTCATTGACCTCACCCACGGTACATTAAGCTGCTTTTTTCTAACAGTTCTGCAGCAAACCCCACTGACTGTAGAAATTGAGATATCAGCTTCTTTAGGGAACTGAATGAAATTAAACATCCCAGTTAAGGTTTCTGTGAACAGAATAAAGTCAACTTCCATACCCCATGTTTCAAGCCATGGAAGAAACACATCCAACTCTTTAAAAAATACTACTAACTCACAAAATTTTCAAGATGTTAGTGTCATAAAATTGTTTTTCCCCTAAAAGCAAGTCTTCTCTTGGGTTATGCAGATTATCATCCGGATGAATTTCTCTTTTAAAAATGCTCTTCAAATTCATACATATGAAGCACTCAGAAAAGGACAGCACAAAACTGTTCTGTGAAATAACCTATAATGAACAACTGCCTTATACCCTACCTGATTTTGTTTAATAATTAAGACACTAAATCTAAATGAAGTCAGAATACCACTTCACACTTTTCTCTATACACCAGACTCTTCTGAGAATATAATCGATATGTTTAAAATGTCTTGGATGACCTATCGAAAAATACATTCTGAGTTAGTAAAAAACAAATTCAGCGTACAATGTTTATTTTAGTGAAATACAAGGTGAGCAATTACCAATTTCCCTTTAACCTGGCTTAGGAAAAAAAAGTCCTATTCACACGGTCTTCATCTAGTTTTATATACTGCTGTAAAAGTAGAATACTGTTCTCGCTTTTATCTGCCAAAGAAGTAGCTATGACAATTCCAGGTATTGTCTGCTATCTCCAAAGGTAGGTCCCAAGCGTCCAGGTCCAGAGATTCCTCCCTCGGCCCCCACCCGGCTCGGGGCCCTGACACTGCAGGCAGTCGCCTAAGGCGTTCTCCGCCTCCAGCCACGCTGCAATCCTTCCTCCAGACACTGCGGCAGGTTCTCTCCTTGCACCCGAGGACGACTCTCCAAACGCGGCCAGCTCTTTCCCCTGCCCTCAGGGATCCAGACGCCCTGGCCAGCTCCTGGACTCCAGGACCGAGAATGGGATGCTCCCTCCACTCCCGATCGCCCCAAGTTTCTTCCCAGAAGGCCCGCCAGGCTGCTCCAAGTTTGCTCCGGCGACGGGTGAGCGGCAGCGCGCCCGGTCCGAAAAGGNACTGTGGTGTTGGAGAAGACTCTTGAGAGTCCCTCGGACTGCATGGAGATCCAACAGTCCATTCAAAAGGAGATCAGTCCTGGTTGTTCATTGGAAGGAATGATGCTAAAGCTGAAACTCCAGTACTTTGGCCACCTCATGCGAAGAGTTGACTCATTGGGAAAGACCCTGATGCTGGGAGGGATTGGGGGCAGGAGGAGAAGGGGACCACAGAGGATGAGATGGCTGGATGGCATCACCGACTCGATGGACACAAGTTTGGGTGAACTCCAGGAGTTGGTGATGGACAGGGAGGCAAGGCATGCTGCAATTGATGGGTTCACAAAGAGTCGAACACGACTAAGCGACTGAACTGAACTGAACTGAGGGACCATATGAGCTGTTACTAAAAACCTTAAATCTGTATTTCTACAAATAGTACAGTAGTCTATGTTTAAAGAATGTTCTTGACCAGAGAGTTAATAAACTTAAAAGTCATTTCCAGTTGAGACAAAATACAATACATATAAGAAAACACAGGAGTTTGATGAGTGACAAGATTTGAGAAGATAGACCCAAGAGCTAACATGTGTATGACAATGAATACAGTAAAAACTGGAAAATTGTTTAAATTTGGAAGCATGGGTTCTGTACCTTATTATTTAACTTTTAGAAACACTTTCGTATTTATTTGGCCGTGTCTTAGTTGTGGCATGCAGGCTCAGTGATTGCAGCATGTGGGCTGTTGCCCTGCAGCATGTGGGATCTTAGTTCCGCAGCCAGGGGTTGAACCTGCGTCTCCTGCATTGGAAGGTGGATTCTTAATCACTGGACAACAAAGGAAATCCCTGGATCCTTTGCCTTAGAACTCATCATTCATTTTGTTTTCTTTATGTCATAAAGCTTCTGAGTTTTTGTCATTCTTGTAAAATTTTAGGAGGATGTCACTAAATACCAGTCTCTCAAAATGTATTCTGCTTGGCAAATGATGGCTGCATCATCAAACTTACATTTTCCTCTGTTGTTGCTTTGGTTACTATCTATTTCTCTTTCTGAAATTGTGTCTGTCCTCCTCGATAGATCCTACATCTCTCTCAATCTGTCAATTTTTCTTTCATTTCTTTTTTTAATCTGTCTGGAAATTCATGTTGACTTAGATTCTTAATTCATGAATGTGATCTAAATAAAAAGAAGTCAGCTTCAGATATATCTAAATTCTCAATATTTTATCTTTCTCTTGTCACAGTTAAGATATATTAGTGAAGCAGAGCCTTAAACGTTAATAAATGCTTAATAATTTTCCTAAATTTTATAAAAGTTTTCTTATCAGAAACATACCCAGTGATCTAAAGAGGTTGGCTTATAATGAATACTCATTTCATAAATGACTCATAAATAACAGAAGTAACTAGTGGCAGCGTAGGAGTAAAATATATGGATTCTGAATTGAGTCTATGAGTCCACAATGGGTAAGTACTCTTATCAGCCTACTCCACAATGAAAATATCCACTTCTAACAAATCCGTTTTACTTCTCTTTACAGTAGTGGCAATTAATGAATCTTTTAATTACGCTTACATGTTATTCTCATCAGCCCAGCTCCCAGTGGAAATATCAACCTTGAACAAATACCTGTAAAGGGTAACTGTTAAATATATACTGCCATGCCAAGTCGCTTCAGTCAGGTCCGACCTGTGTGACCCTATGAACTGTAGCCAGCCAGGCTCCTCTGTCCATAGGGATTCTCCAAGCAAGAAGTGGATTGCCATTCCCTTCTCCAGGGTTAAATATACTGACAAACACTTAAAGCTGAAAGATTAACCTCTTCATTTCAACAACGAGGAATCAGAATCAAAAGGATGAAATGGTTTGTCTAAGATAACGCAGCTAGAAACACAGTTTCATGATTCCTAACTTGTTAATAAACAATCCATTGTCTTAATCAGCATGACAGAGAGATGTGCCTTGGGAACAAGTCAGACTTATTAGAGAAGAACATGCTGTGCACAGAGCCACTTCTGGGTAAAACACACCAAAACAGTCATCAGAGAGCCCAGGAAGGCAGTGAATTAGAGAAAGGGATGTATCAGAGTAAGCTGATGGGCTTCCCTCATAGCTCAGTTGATAAAGAATCTGCCTGTGATGCAGGAAACCCTGGTTCAATTCCTGGGTCGGGAAGATCCCCTGGAGAAGGGATAGGCTACCCACTCCAGTATTCTTGGGCTTCCCTGGTGGCTCAGTTTTCTAAAGGATCCTCCTGCAATCCGTGAGACCTGGGTTTGATCCCTGGGTTGGGAAGATCCCCTGGAGAAGGGAAAGGTTACCCACTCCAGTATTCTGGCNTATTCTTGGGCTTCCCTGGTGGCTCAGTTTTCTAAAGGATCCTCCTGCAATCCGTGAGACCTGGGTTTGATCCCTGGGTTGGGAAGATCCCCTGGAGAAGGGAAAGGTTACCCACTCCAGTATTCTGGCTTGGAGAATTCCATTGACTGTGCAGTCCATGGACTCGCAAAGGGTCGGACACGACTGAGCCACTTTCACTTTCTTAGTAAGCTGATATGAAACAAGGACCCTGGGCACTACCAGACACACATAAATAAAACGAGTCTATAAACTGCCTTCCCAGTCTCTGGGCCAAGCCCACACCTACTTTTCTCTTACTTGTTTCTCTCTCAAAGCCTCTGCTTTTCTCTGTCTCTTTTCCCCATCTTTATTCCCCTCAAAACCTGATTTTAACTACATTATATTCCATCAGTGTTTTTTTTACAGGCAGGAAGAAGGCAAAATGTACAGAACACAGTATAATTTCCCGTAAGTCCCAAATTCCTTAAACTTGATCTTAGCTATGTGATTTAGTAATTTTCCCTATGTATTTAAGAGTAAGTTAAATATAAAGCTTTATTTTTTCCCTTTAAAAACCCTATAAGGTTGCTGCATTATGCACTTCATGATCCATATTTTTTGGGGAAAAAAAGCTTAAAGAAAAATAAAGATTGTTAAACTTACCATGCATTCCTAAGACTGGAAGTATCTCTGTTAATCTTGCTAATTAGAGGATTAAGTATCTTTAAAGAAGTAATCTTTAAAGAAGTGCCTCTACTGTGAAATTTATCAGATAGAGATTAAATTCCTATAAAGGAACAGGAATATAGCAGAAGCCTACTCTCTTCTGAATGTCGCAGAAGCCCACATTCAGCCTTGATGAAGCATTAACTTAGTGCTTGTACTCTGCCTGGAGATGGCAGACAATACATCAATGACATGAAAGGACTGTTTACTCTCCTCGCATTATCAAAAGGTAATGAAAACTTGAGAATTTCCCAGTGGTTTTGATGACACATGAGTGTAGGCCAATTCACAGTTATTCTATGATCCTATTTTAGTCTCCTGTTGATAATGGAGTCCCTACTGTGTGTTTTACTTTTTTAATCTCTTACTTTTTAGTAAATTGACAGTCAATGTGTGAAATGTCTGTTTTTATCGTGTAGTGTTATTAGGGAAATTTTCATCTGAAATTGTGAGTACATAAAGTTATACTTCTAGCTTCTTGAGGTTAAGATGTTCTACACCCTAGGAGTTTGCTTCCAGGCCTGCTTAGCAATCCTGCCTGCAAAGCAGGAAAGTTCCAGACTCCTTAATAAATCAGATGCTCTGTAAATTACACAAAGAGCCTTAAGTCCACAGACCACTAGCCCAACATTAAATCAGACTCTTAACTACTGTAGTCTGACTCTACCCCAGTATTTCTGGGAGATTGTCTCCCCATTTACAGTCTGCACCTGAGTGCTCACGTTTTCCTTAAGAAGGTGGGGAACTTGCCGCTTTTCTCTGTGGTTCTCTACCCCCCAGCCCCCACAAACTGTGCATTTCTCCCTCCCCAGTCCATCCAGGAGAGTGCATGGTTTGTGCCTTTGAATATCACTGATTAGTGACCATGTATCCAGTACCTACTCCTAAGCCCTCCNAGGTGGGGAACTTGTTGCCGCTTTTCTCTGTGGTTCTCTACCCCCCAGCCCCCACAAACTGTGCATTTCTCCCTCCCCAGTCCATCCAGGAGAGTGCATGGTTTGTGCCTTTGAATATCACTGATTAGTGACCATGTATCCAGTACCTACTCCTAAGCCCTCCTGAGAATACGGCTTCCTAAACCATCACCTTATGGGCAAAAGTCAGCTCTACTTGTCCAACTGGTGGCAGAGATCCTGAGAATCATGGATCATGGAGGCAAAGGCGGCCCTTCAGAAGGTGCCATTCTCATATATCATGTGTGCTAAGTCGCTTCAGTCATGTCTGACTCTTTGGGACCCATGGACTGTAGCCCACCAGGCTCCTCTCTCCATGGGTCTCTCCAGGCAAGAATACTGGAGTGGGTTGCCATTGCCTCCTCCAGGGGATCTTCCCCACCCAGGGATCAAACCAGCCTCTCCTGCATTGTAGGTGGATTCTCTACCGCTGAGCCACCAGGAAAACCCCTTCTTATATGGCAGCAAAGGCAAAATTGAAGCTCTCTTGGTCTGTACATCAGTCTATAAAAATAATTAAGTAAGCCTTCAGCGTGACAGCCACTAGTTTTAGAGAGTCCAACGGGCATCCAACACCCAACATCCTGAATTGCTGTCTTTCTGAGACCGGAGGGAAGTGATGAACCTACTGCATTTTGAAATGAAAGCAGAAGTTACTCTCCGGCAGGGCTATATCTTAACGTTTTCAGCAAGATGTGGATCCTTTATTCTCTCTCCACTTATAATGCTCTAACTGCAAATCTTATTCACAGTCAAGTGGAACTGAGACCAGGGTCCAGGAAGATTAAGGCCGAAGTCCCAAACTTGCCTTGGTTCAAACCACCATTTCAGGTGAAATCTGAGGGTTTTGAAGCCTGAATAATGCAAATTACTGGGCTTCCCTAGTGGTTCAGTGGCTAAGAATTTGCTTTGCAATGCAGAGGGAACACTGGTTCCATCCCTGATCTGTAAAGATCTTACATGCTACAGAACAACTAAGCCCGTACACCACATCTACTGAAGCCCCTGCCGTTGCACCTCCTGAAGCCTGGATGCCTGCATGCACCATGAGATAAGCCACCGCAACGAGAAGCCCGTGCACCACAAGGAAGAGTAGCCCGCACTTGCCGCAACTAGAGAAAGACCATGTGCAGCAACAAAGACCCAGTGCAGCAAAAAAATAAATAAGTGGATTTTTTAAAATAAATCGTTTGTTTTTTTTTAAGTCATGCAAATTACTGTCCGTCGTGGCCAGAAGAATGTGCCTCTCAGATTTTCTAGGGCAGGAGGTATAATTGGCCTCCAGTCGTGGCTGCTGACATGCTGGCAGCCAGGTTAATGTTCCTACAGGCTGCACTGCCAGTGACCAGGCATGTGAGGGGTATCACTCCTTGGAGGCGGGGACTCCTCTGATGGATGACCTTGGCTCAAAAGACCCTTCCAGACTGGCTGAAATTTTCTTAGAACCACAGACCAGTCCATGGCGTTCCTCAGCACTTTTATTCCTCCTCCCACTCCATCTCCCTTCCTTCTCTCCTTCATGGGCACCAGACCTGCCTCAGGGTCTGCTGGCTCTCCTGCCTCCTCCTGCTCCTTCCCCATCATCCCTCACTGGTGTTTCCCCAATACATCTCTTATCCATCGCATCCCTACTTGGCATCTGCTTCTCAGAGGACCTGCACGAAATCACTATTTAACTATTCTGTTTTGAAATTGCAATTTAGGACCAAACGTACTTCCTGAATTCAGGTCCAAATATCATTCATTAGAAGAAGGAAGACTTAGTCTTGAAGGAATATATATGTGAACTACCTGTATTGACTAATGAACTCTGCTGACCTAAACATGCAGAAAAGTATTTCAGTTCTGAGTAACTTAAAATCTCTAGTGCAAGGCCCTGTAGATTAGAAGAGTTATTGGAGGAGCCACAAGGAAAGAGGTGAGGCCAGAAGGTCTCCTCCTCCTTCGTGCAGTGGGTGAACTTGGAGACGAGGTGATGTGACAACGGAGAAACTATAGCACCACCTCGAAGCTTGCCTGGAGGTGGACAGGGCTCAGAGGGACAAGCTGTGCCCTCATTACCCAGTCACTCATCCACACAACAAAGTCCACAGAGCACCTCCTCCCGGGTGAGCTCGCCCATAAAGATGACAGAGGCAGTCCTTTCCAAGTCATCACTTTGCAAGCTCCCTTTTGTTGATGTAAAAATAATAATAATAATAATCAGATTATTGGCAGTGGCGTCCTTATGACAGAAAACCACAAAATTCTGTAAAGCAACTATCCTTCCATTAAAACATTTTTTAAAAATATAAAGTTTAGCAAAATTTAAAAAAATCAGTAATCAGAAACCCCAATTAAATAGAATTGAGACCAGCAGGGGGCGCTCTCACGCCCTGTGATGACATCACAGCCCCACAGGAAGAAGACAGACTCCCTCTCTTTCCTGCCCGAGACTCAACCAAGGACAGGCCCTGAACTCCTTGTTCACTATGGCCCGCCCTCCCGACTTCCCTTCCCCTTTATAAAACAGGGCTCCTCCCCTTTTGTGCAGGGACTTGCATGTAGTCCGCCATGTTTGCAGATCTCAAATTGCAATTCTCTGCTGATCTCAANGAATTTTCCACAGTTTGTGGTGATCCACAGAGTCAAAGGCTTTGGCATAGTCAATAAAGCAGAAATAGATATTTTTCTGAAACTTTCTTGCCTTTTTTACCCAAACATTATTGACTGTAATGTTTCAGTATTCACTTGCATAACAAACCACTGACAACAGGCATTAGTTTCTGCAAAATCTCCTGGTCAATAATGAGTTAATATTAGACAAAGCAGACAACATTAAAAAAAATATTGCTAGAAACAAGAAGGGATCTTTTATAATGATAAAGAGATCAGTTCATCGGGTAGATATGATAACCTTAAATGTAATAGCACTTCAAAATACATGAAGCAAAACCTGACAGAATGAGTCAGAGGTCTGGAAATCATTTAAATTCTTTGAAATTAATCAGTTGTGTGGCACTGGGGAAATTATTTGATCTATGAGTGAAAGCTTTCTCCCTTATAAAATAAAAATGATAGCATGTATATCAGGAGAATTTTATGAGAATTAGATAAAAGTACATGTGAAATTTTTTAAAAATCCAACTTGATGAACTAAAGGGAAATTTTAAAATCCACAATTACAATTGGATTAGTCAACATTCTTCAGTTAATAATCAAGAAAGAAAACAGAACATCCACAAGGATATTGAAGACTTGAATGACACCATCAGTGAATTGGATCTAATTGGTGTTCATAAAATACTTCGCCCAACAATAGTAGACTACACCTTCTTTTCAAGGTCACATGGAACATTAACCAAAAGAGACCATATGTTAGTCATAAACAAGTGCTAACGAATTTAAAAGTATTGAAATCATAGAATTTGTCCTCTGACAATAGTGCAATTAAATTTGAAGTTAATAAGAACTATTTGGGAAATCTCCCAATATTTAGGAATTAAACAGCACACTTCTAAACCACACACATTTCAAAGAAGAAAGCACAAGGAAATGTAGAAGTATTTTGAATGAAAATAAAAACACATATCAAAATTTATGTGATGTTAAAGCAGAATCTTGAGAGAGCTATATAGTTACATGTTTCTACTGGAAAAAAAGAAAGGCCTAAAATCAATAATCAAGATTATAACTTTAAAAGAAAGGAAGAACAAATTAAACACAAATAAAGTAGAAGGGAGAAAATAAAGATACAGGCAGAAATTAATAACATATAAGACAAAAATAATACAGAAAGTCAAAGAGATGAAAAGCTGGTTGGAAAATTTCAATAAATGGTATAAACCTCTAGCTAGACTCATTGAGGAAAAAAAAAAAACAAAAAAACCGTAGAAGACCCAAACTGTCAATTCAGGTATGAAAATGGGATGTGCTGCAGATGCTGTAGACATCATAAGGGTGATAAATAAATATATGAATAATTTTATGTAGATAAATTCAACAATTAGAAGAATGGGNAAAAAAACAAAAAACCGTAGAAGACCCAAACTGTCAATTCAGGTATGAAAATGGGATGTGCTGCAGATGCTGTAGACATCATAAGGGTGATAAATAAATATATGAATAATTTTATGTAGATAAATTCAACAATTAGAAGAATGGGCAAATTCCTTAAAAGATACAATTAACCAATATGACTGAAGAAGTAGGAAACCTGAATATCCCAAATCTAGTAAAGAAATTAAATGTGTAAATTAAAAAATTTCCCACAAAGAAAATTGTAGGTCCATATGGCTTCACTTGTGAATTTTAGAAAATATTGTAAAAAGAAACATACCAATGTTTCACAAACTCAGAAAATAAGAAGATGGAATACTTCTGAACTCATTTCAAGAGACCAGTATCACCTTGATGTGAAAACCTGACAGTAACATCACGAGAGAGAGAAAAAGAAAAACAAGTGGAGACCAATATGCCTCATAAACATAACTACAAAAATTCTTAGCAAAATAATAGCAAGTTGAATTAGACAATCTCTTAAAAAAAAATAATGCCTTGTGACCAAAAGGGTAGGAATTACTTCAGGAACGTAAGAAATTCTAGAGGAAAACCACTAAAGATGAGGATGTATGCCAATGGGAAGTAAAGATAGAAAGGGAATATCACAAGCTCCAATAGTCTTGATTTCCATTCTTATTTATAACAGCTGACATTTCTGAGCATTTATCACATTCCAGAAAGCATTTTCAGAGTTGTATGTGAATTAATCTCATTTAATCTTTGCAAGAGCCCTATGAGATAGGTACCATTTTATAAATAAGTAAACTGAAGCACAGAATGTTAAAACAACCTTCAAAAAACTAAGATCATGGCATCCGGTCCCATCACTTCATGGCAAATAGATGGGGAAACAATGGAAACTGTGACAGACTTTATTTTCTTGGGGTTCAAAATCACCATGGATGGTGACTGCAGTCATGAAATTAAAAGACGGTTACTCCTTGGAAGTAAAGCAATGACAAACCTAGACAGTGTATTAAAAAGTGGAGACATAACTTTGCCTACAAAGGTCCATATAGTCAAAGCTGTGGTTTTTCCAGTAGTCATGTACTAACGTGAGAACTGGATAATAAAAAGGCTGAGTGCTGAAGAACTGATGCCTTCAAACTGTGATGCTGGAGAAGACGCTTTAGAGTCCCTTGGACTGCAAGGAGATCAAACCAGTCAATCCTAAAGAAATCACCCCTGAATATTCGTTAGAAGGACTGATGCTGAGACTAAAGCTCCAATCCTTTGGCCACCTGATGGGAAGAGCCTACTCTTTGGGAAAGACCCTGATACTGGGAAAAATTGAAGGTGGGGGAAGAGGGGAGGACAGAGCATGAGATGGTTGGATGGCATCACCGACTCAATGTACATGAGTTTGAGCAAACTCTGGGAGATGGTGAAGGACAGGGAAGCCTGGTGTGCTGCAGTCCATGAGATCACAAAGAGTCAGACACAACTGAGCAACTGAACAACAAAAAGCACAGAGAAACTTAACTTGTCCACAGTCCCGTAATGTTTGGACCTATACTGTCTCTCTCCAGATCCCTGGTGGCTCAGATGGCAAAAAATCTGTCTGCAATTCAAACCTGGAAGACCTGGGTACGAATCCCTGGGTCAGGAAGATCTCCTTGAGAAGGGAATGGCTACCCACTCCAGTATTCTTGCCTGGAGAATTCCACGGACAGTCCATGGGGTTGCAAAGAGTAGGACACGACTGAGAGACTAACACACTTTGCTAATGTACTCTTTATACAGAACTGCTCATTTTCTGTGCTTTTGCCTAGCAAGACTGTTTTCATCATTCCTGAAGTGGCTCATCAGTAAAGAATCTGCCTGCCAATGCAAGAGACATACGATATGTGGGTTGGATCCCTGAGTCCAGAAAATCCCCTGGAGGAGGAAATGGCAACCCACTCCAATGTTCTTGCCTAGAGAATTCCATGGACATAGGAGCCTGGTGGGCTACAATCCATGGGGTCGCCAAGAGTCAGACATGACTGAACATGCATATAACACAACAAAAACATTTATGTACTTTTTCAGCTCTAGTTAAGAACTGCCTTCTGAGTCAAAGTATTAAGCAAAAAGCAGTTACAAATGCAAAATATATTTCTAAAATAAAAGTATGTTTATTAAATTATAAAACTCATAATACTAGAGAGGGAGATATGCTACTTTATACCCTCCTAAATTTTTATGTGACTACAAATGTTGCCATCTCCAAGAAGTGGAAAAGATACTTTCCCTTTTGCAGATGTAGAACAAAATGCTTGTACTTTTCCTCCTGTGTAGACTAGATATCAGTGCTGACACTGTGACTTGGGCAAGGTCTTTAAGCCCTGTGGGCTTTAGCTCTCAAATTTGCAAAATGGAATAGGATAGTGTGAGGATGAGGAAGATGTCCAGGGATTCTTTTATTGTCTCTGATTCTCCCTAGCTTTTCTCCTCCACAGTGCTTGAGTTTGACCTTCTCCAGAAAAGCCTTTTTCAAACTTTTTGGATCATTGTCCACAATAAGAAATAACTTTACGTCACAACTAGTAGACACATGATGCACATATATATGTATAATGGAAGTGACCACCTAGTTTTTTGTACACATTAGGAAAATTATTACTTTTGAAAGTAACTATGCTGCACGTGGCTTCCCTTGTGGCTCAGATGGTAAAGCATCTGCCTATAATGCGGGAGACCTGGGTTCGATCCCTGGGTCAGGAAGTTCCCCTGGAGAAGGAAATGGCAGCCCACTCCAGTATTCCTGCCTGGAAAATCCCATGGACAGAGGAGCCCAGTAGGCTACGGTCCATGGGTCGCAAAGAGTCGGACACGACTGAGTAACTTCACTTCACTTCACGCTGCACCTATGGATTGAAGTCAGTGGCTTTTCCATGGTTTAAATAAATAGATTATGGCTTGTATGTGTAAGTTTTTGAATGTTTCTATGAACCAAAATCACTATGGATTGTGACTGCAGCCACAGAATTAAGACACTTGCTACTTGGAAGAAAAGCTATGACAAACCTAGACAGTTTATTAAAAAGCAGAGACATAATTTTGCTGACAAAGGTTTGTATAGTCAAAGCTATAGTTTTTCCAGTAGTCATGTATGGATATGAGAGTTGGACCATAAAGAAGGCTGAGTGCCCAAGAAGTGATGCTTTTGAATTGTGGTGCTGAAGAAGAGTCTTGAGAGCTCCTTGGACATCAAGGAGATCAAACCAGTCAGTCCTGAATATTCACTGGAAGCACTGATGCTGAAGCTGAAGCTCCAATACTTTCGCCACCTGGATGCAAAGAGCTGATTAATTGGAAAAGACCCTGATGCTGGGAAAGATTGAAGATAGGAGGAGAAGCGGGAAACAGAGGATGAGATGGCTGGATGGCATCACCAACTCAATGGACATGAGTTTGAGCAAACTCTGGGAGATAGCGAAGGACAGGGAAGCCTTGGCGTGCTGCAGTCCATGGGGTCAAAAAGAGTCGGACATGACTTAGCAACTGAACAGCAACAACAATGAACCAAAATGTAGATAAAAAAGCATCTTGAGTAAACATTCTCTATGATATGTATACAAATATTCGTAAGAAGTAAACCCCATCTACTGTGATCTAGTAGCCCCTATGCAGCCGGGTGGAGACTTCCGGGGAGGGAAATGAGTGAGTGTTATTGGGAAGGTTAACGTTGATGAGGATAAGATAATAAAAGTTGTGTGTGTGTGTGCACACTTGGGTATGTGTACATGCACCTAACCAGTCACAGAACCCTGCCATCACCCCTTTCACCTCCTTCCTTCTAGCCCTGCTTCTTTCTTTCCACATGCTCCTCTTAGCCTACAGAATTTAAGATCAGCGATTCTTAATATTTCTTGGGCCTTATCCTGAGAATAATCCACATCCATTACACACAGAAAATTTCATATATATCAGGGCTTCTGGAATCCTAGATTTAGGAATATCTGACCTGTAGAGTTGGTAAAAAATTAATTCATAGATAAAACTATATTTAGCCAATAAATATATGAAAGATGGTCAAGCTCACTAGCAATGAGTTAAAGAACTCTATTAGAGAACTCATAAAAAGATCTGTGTTACATATAAATGCTTTTGTATATATTTAGAATATATATGCATTTGCCTATTAAGACATCCTCAGCTGCCTAACACTCATCCTGTTCTTTAAGACTCAGTTTCAGCATCACCTCTCCCAGAATCTCTGGTCCACTAGCCACCTCCAGCCCAGTGGTTATGGTGCTGCTGAGGGCTCCTTGTTCCAAGATGTATTTCCCATGTTGCACCACTTTTTGTGCCCTCCTGCCAGTTTGTTTTAGCGTCTGTTTCCTTTAGGTAAGAACACTCTGAAGATAGAAGCAGGACTTTGTGTCACTGTGTCTCCATTGCATAACCCAGTGCCTGGCCACAGGAGGCTCCCACTATGTGGCTGTCTGTCTGAGGGTAAAATGCCCACACTTGCTTCCTGACATCCTTAAAGAACTATGAGACACTGAATTTTAAAAAATTTCTTGCAAATTACTTTTTTGCATAGAACCTAGATTGAAATTTAGAATCACAAAACTACTGTACTTTTTAAGTGGAAATGACTTAGGAGGAGTTGTTTTCAATTAAGCGTCAATGCTGCTGCTGCTGCTGCTAAGTGTCAATAGATTAGTGCAAATTCTCACACTCAAAGGAAAAATGATAAAAATATGAGAAATGGAGCAGATTTAAAAACATAGGTTAAATGATGCTTTCTTATTCTGATATTATGTTTCCCTCTCATTTTAAGGTTATTTTTGAATTCTATGCTAGTATTTTTTGAAAAGTTCTATTAAATAAAAAATTCTGGAAACTCCAGCTCTTATGTCTTTCTGCTCAGAACTAAAATCCATAGAGATTGTGACTTTGCCCATGGCCAAGCCAAGAAATAAACATTCCAGTCCAGTATCTTTCTGCTATTATGTTTAATGCAAGTGTGTACATTTAAAATTTTTACAGATATGTTTGGTGCAATTGGTTTTCTGTTCAGCCTTTTAAATTTAGAAATGAAACAGTCAGTTAACATGTTTGTTGTATTATAGTCAGAAAGAGGTTTGGTCTCTGAGAAATATCTATAACCATATGATATTGCTGACTGTCAGTGTTTGGTGAGGTTTTAAGAAATGTCAGAATCTTCAAATTATACATATACATCTAATATTAATATTGGGGCTTCCCTTATGGCTCAAATGGTAAAGAATCTGCCTGCAGTGTAGGAGACCTGGGTTTCAGGTCTTGGGTCAGGAAGATCCCTTGTAGAAGGAAATAGCAACCCACTCCAGTATTTTTGCCTGGGAAATCCCATGGACAGAGGATCCTGGTGGGCCATAGTCCTTGGGGTTGCAAAGAGTCGTACACAACTCAGCAACTAACACTTTAATATTGACTTTGATATGGAATCAAAAACTGTTTTCTTTCCATTTTTGGATGTGTCTTAATTTTGAAGGTGTTGTAAGCACTTAAAAAAAGAATTTGAAGAGATTTTGAATCTGGCAATTGCTTTAATTCTGATTTTAAACATCTGAATACTGTCCATCTAAGAAATTCCACTTCTAGGAGTTTATTATAAGAAAATAATGAGATATGCAGAAATGCATGCATAAATGTGTTTATTAAAACATTTATGTTACTAAAGATTAGAAAAAAGCATAAATACCCAATAATAAAGAATTGGTTAAATACTTCGATATAGTCATTTTATGGAAAATGCTTTGGTTGTTAAATATGGCTGTATTTTTATCTTCTTCTATATACCTGTATTTCCTGATTTTTATCTATCACAAATATTTTGTACTTACGTAACTTATTTGAAAAGTTGTAAAATTTGCCCAACTCAATATTTTATCTGAAATTATACTCCTTACTTGTTTTCTTATGCTTTTTTCCAACTTGACATTTTAATTGAATAGCCAAAGTTCAGTATAGATGGACGCTAAGTTTTAATTTTTCAATTTTACTTTTACATCTTCTGTGTTTATGTAGTTTAGCTTAACTTCAGCATCTGACACTGAGCTGGTTACAGCACAGAATCCAATGAAAAGCTGTCATTTTTGTCTGAACACTGTGCTCTTCTGCAAACTCACATCTGAGGCCTGTACATTCTAGTTCTTGATAATTTAGTATCAAGTAAGACAAGCACAACCATAAACTCAAAGATCTAGAAAATATTTGAAGATGTAATCAGTTCAAATATTCTTTTTTTTTTTTTCCTTTGTAGTTGGTTGCATCTTAGCTCAGAGTAGAAATTCTGGCTACAGTTTTTTGCCAGGATTGCAGCCTGTTAGCCTAAAAGCCAGTATGTGTAGTATCTTTAGTATTTACAGCTCAAAAGTTGCCCCTTTGAAAGAGGAAGACAAGTGGTTCCTGATTACATCATAGCTCTGTATGCCTGTGTATGCATCTGTGTGCGTGTGCGTATCTGAGNAACCTGCTTTGAAAATACAGAACTTCTCTTTTAAGAAACCGGAGAAGGCAATGGCACCCCACTCCAGTACTCCTGCCTGGAAAATCCCATGGATAGAGGAGCCTGGTGGGCTGCTGTCTTTGGGGTCACACAGAGTTGGACACGACTGAAGTGACTTAGCAGCAGCAGCTTTTAAGAAACAAGAGGAAATAAATAACTAGACAGAATTTGTTGAGCCTCTGTGAGTCCAAAGCTCCTGTTGAAGCTTCTGTTAGAGTCACCAAATTGTTACACAGATAAAATGATTCTCTTAGATGCTGGCTGTAGAAGTTGCTCTTTAGATGTTTACTTTCTAGTCTGGGAAACAGATCTCACAAACATGGAACAATTAAGGAGAATAAATAAAGTCAGACTTCTGAGAAGGGAAGGTGGGCTGGAAGAATGCATCAGGTCAGCAACACACAAAAATTGATGTACTTCAGCAGGGGAATGGGTAAATAAAACTGATGGTTTCAAAAGATGGAATACTATTCAGTAGCCAGGAGTATTGAAATAAATCTATATGAGGCCACATGGATAAGTTTCAAAATATTATTAGATGAATTTAAGCAATTCGTTTAGGATGTGTATGGCATTATGGGTTTCCCAGCAGGTGCAGTAGTAAAGAATGCACCTGGAGTGCAGGAGACATCGGAGTCTCTGGTTTGATCCCTGGGTGAGGAAGATCCCCTGGAGAAAGAAATGGCAACCCACTCTAGTCTTCTTGCCTGGGAAATCCCATGAACAGAGGAACCTGGTGGCCTACAGTCCATGGGGTCGCAAAGAGGTGGACACGACTATTCATGCAAACACCAGCATAGCTTATACCATGTATGAAGAAAGATACCTAAAATAACATCATTTATTCTTGGTCTGTGCGTGTGTGTATTTCTTTTTAAAGATCTGGAAGGAAACACCTTCACTCAGAATCACGGTTACTTTGTGAGGATGGAGAAGGCTGACAGTCACGGCTCCCTTTAGTCTCATCCGTTTCGTGCTGCTTTTGCATTTGGTGATTTCCTCTGCTGACTGGGAGTCTAGAGGCCCAGCTTTCTTCTGCAGGAAGCAGTTGAGGGTTTTGAAAAGATCTTGCCTTCTCCTAACACACCACATGACTTCCTGGTAGCCAGGGCCTCTCTAGGTCTTTTCCATTTTTTTTTTTTTTTTGGAGGGTTCCAGCAAAGTAATAAATGAAGAAATGCCAGAAAAATGTTACCAGTGCACCATACATTCAAACTATGTTTAGCCGTTAAAGTTGTGTGATGATGTCTCTTCAACCCTGTCAGGGATCTCTCGTGATACCACCAGAAGTCTATATTTTAAGTCCCAATTGTCCCCCTGCTGTGTTCCTTCAAGTGGCCCCAGGGAGCCAGAGAAAGGCCCTGTGTGGAGCAGACTGATGGACTGACAGTGGGAGGCTTCTGAAGGCAAACTTCAGGCCTTAGTCCTTCCCCAGGCTTAAGTTCTCCCTTCCGCCTGGCATTTGCATCTAGAGGGAGGTCTTGCCTGCAAAATGGGTTGAGTTTCAGCTCTTTGTGTGTGTTCTAGAACATCAGATGGAGAAAATTTTACCTTTCCTATCACTACTGAATCCTTCTCCCACAACACTTCCTCCATTCAGGGCATTTAAGGTCAAATAGGCTTTTAGTACAGATTCTGGGCAACTCAGCCCAGCTCTGCATCCCCCCATGTCCAAGGAGAATTGAGGCCAAATGGGACTTGTTACAGTGTCACAGGCTCTAAAATGTCCAATCATTTTATTTTTTAAGTAGGAAATGTTTATCCTAAGAAAAAGTTGCAAAGGGGCATAAAATATTAAAACTTGCATCTATTTCACTTTATAAAATGGATTTCATCTTCAAGTCTTTTCACTTGGTGAAATTCTCATAAATATCTGGAGAATGTGATAGCCTTAGCCAATTGTGAGCACACTTCTGAACCCCTTTGAAGACGTTTGTCCCTCTGGACGCCCTCTTTTTAATATTCTATGGAGAGTGGATGTCTAACCTAAAGCATTCTCATTGTGACAGCACTACTAATCATTTGAAAGAATACATTCATCTAAACAAATACTACACTCCAAGGAGAACCAAATGCTAATGCACATTTTATTGGACCAAAAAGACAAACAATATAGTTATACTTGAATTTCAGGGAATAAAGTGTAAAGCAAAATTGACATCAGAGTCCAGAGCCAGGTTTAGGTCAGCCATACATGCATTCACTTTTCCAAGTTTGGAAAGTTTGTTCATTCAAGCTAAGGGCTACTTCACCAGACTAACAAAAAGGAAAATGTCTATCAGTTTTTTCTTTTGTTCTTTTCAGATCCTGTTCAAGTGCACACAGAACCAGCAGGTTCACCAGAAAAGCTATTGAGCGTTTGCTGGAACACATTATGCAGGGTAAATTTCTCCTGGAATGTTGCCAAGGGTTTTTTATGCTTCTGTGGTAGGCATTTCTGGAACATTGTCATTTAGCCAAGCAAAGAACATTTGCTTAAAGGATAGAAAATGTTAAAAAAAATTCTTGTTTGTTTAAAGGCAGGTTAAATNGGTAAATTTCTCCTGGAATGTTGCCAAGGGTTTTTTATGCTTCTGTGGTAGGCATTTCTGGAACATTGTCATTTAGCCAAGCAAAGAACATTTGCTTAAAGGATAGAAAATGTTAAAAAAAATTCTTGTTTGTTTAAAGGCAGGTTAAATAGCAATATGAACTTAGGGTAGAGCAGCAAAAAGCACTTATTTCTCTAAGGGATCTGATTAGGTTATTTAATTTTGGGGGGTTTGAGTGGTTAAACAGATTTATACCTTCTCCCAAAATAATTATATATTAATTTTTTTTCTAGAAAGTGTCTTCAGTGCTTATTTTTCTTTGATATGATTTAGCTTTTTTTTTCTTTATTTCAAAACTGAAACTTTACATTAGCAAGTTCTCATGTTTGTGTATATAGGAGTTACTAGTAATATCTAAAAAAATTGGAAGTGCAGAGCACATGCTAAATTAGAATTTCTTTTTTGACATAGTTTCAGAACTAGATCATAAAAAATTAAAAAGGAAAAACATGAAAATACTTTTAAATTAGAGCAGATAATATTTTTAAAGGATTACAAATTGGAGTAGAAATCCAAAGTTCAAATTTTGACCCATTAAAAAAATATGGCATCAACTCTCCCCAGAAATTATTTTCTAATGAGTAGTAAAATCTAATCCAAAACCACCTCACTTTAACAAAGCTTCCTTGATACCAAAGTTAGCATCAGATTCTCTGCAATACTTACTGATATGTAAGGGCTCTTATTAAATGTGGCAAGGAAATATCCTAAATATAAAAGTTTGAATTTTGTCTCTGCCATTTGCTGGCTGTATGACCTTGGGTAAGTTACTTAGTGTCTCTGAGATTCAGTGCCTTCTGTGTAAGACAGGAATAATGATATCTATTTCAAGGATCAGAGAGGTGTGAGGATCAGAGATATTTGAAAGGAGACTCAACAGTGCCTAGCATCTTGTAAAGGCTTAAAAAAGTATACATTCCTTCCTCATCTTCCCCAATCCATTCCACCAGAATAAACCAGTTTGGAGATTAAAATAGTCAAAACTGTGATCTAAGTTAGAATCGTGTTGTTTTAGTGTTAGGATATTTCTGGCTGCCTCATTTTTACTTGGACCTTAAATATACAAATTTCAATAAGCATTCTTTAACAAAGTTAATCTGTTTTTATTTTGATGAAGATAAGGCTGATTCTGATACAATGCTTGGAGAACTAAATGACGTGCAGGAGAATTTTGTCTTTATAGGGCTGACTCTGTTAATGAAAATATACTCAGTGAAAAGTAAATATGGTGTTACTTTCACCTACTTAGTGTTGAAATTAATTCATAAGGAAAAATATGGCAATTCTCCTTTCATAACTAAATCCTATGGAATTTGCTGCCTCCTGTATTCAGGTTCGGGTTATGATCTTAAACTTGGCTCCCTTCAATTAAGTTTTGTTACATGCGTGGCATGTTCCCACACCTGAACCTCCCATCGGTAATTTGCACCTGCAGTTCACAACATTCAGCCCAAAGAGATCTGTACTTCCAGGCCACTCAGGTACCTATAAGCTCTGGCTGTGGGCTTTCATGCCAGTTTCTCAGCCAGTTGAGACACTGCAAACATTTGGGCGTTCCAGTTTCTGCAACTTTGCTTTGGTTCTTTAAAAACAGCTCTTCCCCCAGCCCTGGCACATCACCATTTTTCTCCAAGGCACTCTTTGTGAAATGGGAAGGCTGGTGTCTGTCATTTGCATTCCAGATCGAAAAGAACAAAATCTAGACTTTCCTGCTCTCTCTCTCTTTGGAGTCATGACAAACTAAAGAGGATATGAGATGTATTTCTTTTTGTGTAAAATGCAGATGTTCATGTTCAGTTTTCGTCATTTGCTTTGAGCTCTTTGTATAAACCATAGCCTCAGTCTTGAATAGATACATGGAAGGTATGAATTTGGTGGAGATACTGGGAGGAGAAGATGGTGATGTGGAAAAACGATCTCTTTCTCGTTGCCATAAGACATTTAATTCCTGGAAGGAAAATTTTGTTGTTGTTTAGTTGCTAAGTCATATCCAACTCTTTTGCAACCCCATTGACTGTAGCCTGCCAGGCTCCTCTGTCCGGGGGATTTCCCAGGCAAGAACACTGGAGTGGGTTACCATTCCCTTCTCCAGGGGATCTTCCCGACCCAGGGACCAAACCCAAATTTCCTGCATTGCATTAGGATTCTTTACCGCTGAGCCATCAGGGAAACCTAGAAAGAACATATATAATGACAAATAGAATGTCTTGGTCTTTGGGCCAGAATCCGTGTTATATATGTGCAGGTCTGTACATTGACAGCTGTCATAGCCTTAGTTTCTGTTGTCCTTCCCCCAGCACAGCACATTCTTCCAAGGTAAATCGGCTTGATGATGGACCAGGATTTTTGGATAAAGAAGAATAGATTCAATAGGCAAATTCATAACAATTTCTTTAAAAAAAAAAAACAACACACCTTTAAACGGAGAATATTAGAAAAGAGTGTGGCCAAAATGGCACTCTTCCTCAAATGGATTCTGGACTGAGGGGTGGAGTTGGAGGCAGATGTGATATGATGTAAACGCAGGTTCTTAAATATTTAAAAATATTTTGGGGGAGGATAGTACTGAGAATCTATGGGTTAATGTAATGCCTTTTTTTCCTCTTTTTAATTTTTATTTGAGTACAGTTGCTTTACAATTTTGTTTTGGTTTCTGCTGTATAGCAAAGTGAATCAGTTATCTGTTGTACATATATTCCATCTTTTTTTAGATTTCCTTCCCACTTAGGTCACCACAGAGCATTGAGTAGAGTTCCCTGAGCTATACAGTAGGTTATCATTAGTTAGTTATTAGTTATCCATTTTATACATCAGTATCAATAGTGTATATATGTCGATCCCAATCTCCCAATTTATCCCACCTTCCTATTGTCCTCCTTGGTGTCCATACATTTTTTTTTTTTCTCTATGTCTGTGTCTCTATTTCTCCTTTGAAAATAGGTTTATTTGTACCATTTTTCTAGATTCCACATATATGTGTTAATATATGGTATTTGTTTTTCTCTTTCTAACTTACTTCACTCTGCTTTTTAACACTGTAAGTTTTGGTTAAGGTAAACCATTAAAATTTGAAGAGTTTACATTTCCAACATCAGTGATACTTCCCACCTTTCCTCCCCACACCCCCATCTTCTTTCTTTCTTCTCTTCTTGCTTGTAATGGGCAGGAAACTTGCCTTCTTCAAGATGCTCATGATACAGTTAAGAAAGCCTCCAGGAAAAAAAAAAGTGCAGATAGGTTAGCGCAGAAAGGGCTCTAGAGAAAAGATATATACCTGCCACAAAAGGAATTCAGAAGCATCAATCCAAAAGGGCTGCACGGAGGAGGTGTCTTGCAGATGACTAGACACTCAGGAAGTGGGGAGAGAGTGGTGGCGATGGGATCCTGTGGAACTAGTTCAGGCAAAGAAAAAGAACAAATGAACACATAATAATGAGTGCCTAGTACTTGAAAGTTTATTCTGTGCAGCCCCCTGCCAACTATCTTTCTTGGATTATCTCATTGAATTCTCACATATAAGTTTTAGGGTAGATTTTATCTCTGTTTTAATCAAGAGAAAATTGAGGCAGACCAAGGTTATGTTACTTCCCCACAGATATATGCTAGTGAGTGGGAGAGTCAGGAGCTGAACCCCCAAACCCTGGCTTTTATCATCTTCAGAAAGTTGCTGCTGTTTGGGGAATATTGAGTGACTTGATGGAGTTAGAGTCCAGTCTGTTTCTTGTAGGTGTGGTGGGAGATGATTTCACCATTATCTGGAGAGTAATATGTTTCCTAATGACATATCTGGTCAGAATTTGCAAATGGTTTTTTGGGAGGAGGTTGGGTAGGAGGTGAGGGGTGGGAAGTGAGGAGTGGGAGGGTGTAGTGAAATTTCAGTTTTTAAAATTAATTCATTTTTATTCTTTTGCTTATATTAGTATGGGAGCAAAAATTTCCTTAAAATGTCCTCCATTTTTCTTCTACGTATGTGTGTTTGTGAAAGATAATGTGGAGACAGCCTGGATGGGGGTGGGATG
>SJYV01004085.1:285410-333365 GCA_006410875.1 Neotragus pygmaeus | reverse complement strand
TTGAAGCAGTTGCCAGAGGGAGCAATGTGTCTCTAATATGGCCCTATCACATGCCAGGAGCTGCTTTTCAAATAGGAAGTCATTTTCTCTTCCAGAAGAGCTGTAAGAGTCTATCCTGCGGCTCTCCTATTGGGGCTTGCCAGAGACGCTACCCTGCATCCCTGTCTGTCACAGATACCTCTGGTATCATTGGATCTGCCAGATCACACAAGCCAAGGGCACCTGACATGGTAGCCTGGGTCTACTGCAGAGCCCTCTCTTGCTCCAGACCTCACTTAGAACTATAAACAACTTCAATCACCCAATACCTAGCAATATTCCCTATTATAGGCTATGTTTCTCCAAAACCTTAAGGGGCTTAGCTAACATTGTATTTCTTTCTTAGTAGTAGTAAGCCCAACATGTAATAATGTGTTCTTTATCTGTCAGGGGATGTCCTGACATGCCTTAGATCACTCGACTCCTAAAGACTTCACTAGGGACCCAGGTTAGGGGTCTGAGTACTCACTTAGATCTGGAAATTATGAGCACATCAACGTTCTTCTTGATAGCTCTTGAAGTTTGTTTTTTTTCCTTCTTGTTATACAAGTCACACAATACCTTTACTGGCTGATCATCTATCCCAGTCCCAGGAACACCACGGTCTGTTAGCCTTCATCAAAACCTTGTGGGTGGAGGCACCAGACAGCAGCTCTGGTGTCCCTCTGGCCTGTTGCCTTTGTGTTTTATGTCCACCTTGACTCTGGTGGTGAAGCACTGACGTCTTGGCCTTTGTTATTCTGGAATCCCATCATTCCCTCTGAGTCTAGGGAGCCCAGTTATATGGCAAAGTCACCTCTTCTCACCCTGGCCCACGATGGACAGTTATCTCCAAGCTTCTCAGGGATGTAGTTTCCCCTGACTGACATACTTCTTATTGCCCTAAACCAGGGATTGTCCCCTGAACCCTCCCAGGAAGCATATGTATCACATAAATTTGTTCTAACATTTCTGTCTCCCTGAACATTCTGATCCTGTCCTCAATTTTCTGCCATGGTATTGCAGCCTCTCCCTGTAATTTACTGTAAAGCATCATGCCTAAGCTTCAAGGAGCCATTCAGAAATGCAGTCATTCTAACTTTAAGGGGGCTCCCAAGTCAACAACCCCTCCCTCACCTTTGTATTCTGCTCTCCTCCTTCCTTTCCTGTGTATCATCCTTGAATTTGCTCCCACATGTGTCCCCCTAGATCAGGCTTATACATCTTCATCAAACCCTGCAGCTCTTTCTGAGGACAGGATGTTTTCTTCTAGACCAAGCATTGCATTTCTTCACTTGGGCTACCTTGAAACCTAACCCCAGTTATTTGACCAGAAGTAAAGAATGGAGATGAGGTAGGTCATGAAGAAGGCAATATTTTTTTGGCATAGTCACTGTCAAGAGTAGTCTCACCCAGATCGGCAAAAGAAAATAAAAGCAACATTCAGGTAAATATCAGGCAACGAATAGAATATTTTGGGTGAAGTAAGAGAAGCCAGGGAATGCACCCTCAGACTCTAGGCTTCTTTCTACAGGATTGGGAAGAAGCTGGTAGTGACAAAATGTGGATGAGGCAGGAGGAGACTTGGGAAGGAGGATCAGATCTCTGGTTCTTGCGAATGAAACATCATCGATTCTTTCATTTGTCTATTAATTCATTCAGTATTTATTGGAAACCTCTTGTGTCAATCACTCTGCTAGGTGCTTGGACTCAAAGACAAATACAACTCTGTCTTTACTTTTCAGAAATTCAGAGTGTAATGTGACTGAGTGTAAGTGGACAGAAAAGCGATTTACTATTTATTGCCTTACACGTGATGGGGAAGAGGGATGTACAGGGTGCTATGGGAGTCCAGATGAAATAAAAAAAACACTCCTGCCTGGTGTGTGTGTATATGAAGGAAGAGTTATATAAAGCCTTGTCTAGTTTCTTGTCCCCCCACACTTCCATTCCTCATTTCTAGAGCCACTTGACCATTGCTGGTCAGGGGTAATTTAAAGAATCCTGGTTTGGTAGCTCAGAGGACTATGAAACCAACCTTCCTTTCTGTTTTCAGCATCTGTATGTAATTTCTTAATCTGTTTTTATGACCCATGTCCCCTTGTCTCCCAATTCCATTGTCCTAGATATCTTTTGGCTACTGTTGAGAAATTAGTTGTCAGTTTTAATCATTGGTCCTTTGATGGAAATCTGTCTTCATCCTCTGGCTGCTTTTATCTTCTTTGTTCATGGTCTTTAGCAGTTTTGCTTTAAATACCTAAGTTTTACTTTATTTTCAGTTTTGGATTTCCTGGATCTAACAGTTGATATATTCAGTTAGTTTTGGAAGTTTCAGCTATTACCTCTTCAGGTCTTATTTCTGTTCCATCATCTCTGTCTTTACCCTATAGGACTTCAGTTAAACATACATAAAACTTTTCATGGATCTTTTATGTCAGTGCTATGGTCTGAGAAAAGTTAAGTACAAAAATTGAGGGTAAGAATTTTGAAGGTTTTATAGCAACTGACAGAGCAATTTTATGTCTGACAAATCTAATAAAAATTTGGCCTATATTTGAATATGTCTATTACTTATTTCATTGTTCTATTATAGTTAAGTAAAGCCAATGCTTAAGAACAAAGAAAGATATAGAGTAGCTATCAAAAGCAAGCACCAAAGTCTCACAAAGAGTAACCATTTTAGGACAATAAGTATAGGAACAAGTAGCTTTATCTGTTTTCCTAGACCCTCAGAACATGTCAGAGTCCACACAATGAGGATTATGAATTATTCATAAAAGGTCATATATTGTTTTTATTTCCTTTATCCCCTTTGTTTTTAAAAGATAGGAACCACACTGAAACTTATAATGCCTATTCTCTTGTCTTCTTTAACAATGTGTTGTACTCACGGAAGTTTCAGTAGTCTAGAAAGTTATTTTCTCTGGAGCAGTAGTTCTCAAACTACCATGTATCAGAACTACCTGGAGGGCTTACTACATACAGATTTCTGGACCCCCACCTTCAGAGTTTTTGATTCAGCAGGTTTGCATTTTTAACAAATTCCCAGAGAGATGCCAATGTTATTGGCCTGGGCACTACATTTTGAGGACCTTTGTTTGGGAGCATCCATGTCTCTGATGAATAAAGCATTGCAGTGCTAAAGAACCAGGAGTGGGAATATTGAGACAGAATATGGAGTAAAATAAAATTTAAATGCTTTGCTGTGCTATTCAAGGCCCTGCATGATAGAGCCCTTGTCTGTCTCACCCATGTTATCTCACACCCAGTTTCTTAATTTTTGCATTGGCCTCCATTCTGTTACTTAAAGACAGCAGGCTCATTTCTGTCTCAAGGGTGTGCTTGCTGTCCCCTCTGCTTGGGGCTCTTCTCTCTCAGGTTATGGCTCTCTCTGTGGCATCACCGAAGGCTCCGAATGCCTCCTTTTCAGACAGGTGTCCTCTCCTTAAAGAAGCCATTCTCTATCACACTTCTCCTAGTTTATTCTCTTCGTGTCACTTATGATCTAAAATTCCCTTTTTATTTCCTTGTTGGAGAATTCCAATATAGCAGATGTCTTGTCTCCTAGTTTCTTTTGCTAGCTCCATTCTGGAGGAGGGCCTGATATGTTTTAGGTGCTCATTTAATATCTGTTGGTTGGAAACACCGATGTTTGGCGTGGGTCTCTTACTTTTTACTTTGTTTCTGAGGGGAAATGAAGTGCACTGAAAAAGGAGCTAAGTAGCCCGAGGAATTTAAAATGTGGTCCCGCCTCCATCTGTCTATCTGTTATAGCTGCCAGGATTCTGCCTAGCTTATAAGGTGAAGGAAAGGGGTCTGTGTTTTTCCCCGCCCTTACACTGTCTACCTATGTTGCCTCATAAAAAGACAATATGGTGACTTGGGTAGCACTCTTCATTTTCAGGGATTCTAGAGAGTTGCTAAGTGGGTCATTTTCTCAGGCATCCAGCACACTCCTAACTTGTATTAGTGATTCTTTCCTGGGTGGCTAGCCTCTGCCGAGTTGTCCTCCGCTACAGGGGGGGAAGAAGAGCTGCTTCCCTACCTCTGTGAGGTGCCAGGTGGGCTCTGTCTGTGGCTGCTCCCCTCAGGCACCTCCAGCTATTTCAGATTCCAGGTTAGAAATGGACCTGATTGATCCTATTGGGGAAGGCCTGGGCCTCTAAGATGAACGAAAAAGTCAATTTGCTGACTCAGATATTTTAAAACTGTGTTTGTTTTCGTCGTTAAAAACTGAGAGCCTGTGCCCANTATAGCTGCCAGGATTCTGCCTAGCTTATAAGGTGAAGGAAAGGGGTCTGTGTTTTTCCCCGCCCTTACACTGTCTACCTATGTTGCCTCATAAAAAGACAATATGGTGACTTGGGTAGCACTCTTCATTTTCAGGGATTCTAGAGAGTTGCTAAGTGGGTCATTTTCTCAGGCATCCAGCACACTCCTAACTTGTATTAGTGATTCTTTCCTGGGTGGCTAGCCTCTGCCGAGTTGTCCTCCGCTACAGGGGGGGAAGAAGAGCTGCTTCCCTACCTCTGTGAGGTGCCAGGTGGGCTCTGTCTGTGGCTGCTCCCCTCAGGCACCTCCAGCTATTTCAGATTCCAGGTTAGAAATGGACCTGATTGATCCTATTGGGGAAGGCCTGGGCCTCTAAGATGAACGAAAAAGTCAATTTGCTGACTCAGATATTTTAAAACTGTGTTTGTTTTCGTCATTAAAAACTGAGAGCCTGTGCCCATGCTGGCTACACACAAGGCCTGGACATTCTCTCTACAGACAACTGCTGGTGGTCTGAGCTGACTCATCCCTCCCCTTCCCCAGGGCAATGCCCCTGGAGTCTGCTTTTGGAGGGTTGGTATTCTGATAGTAGTCTCAGGCTGCTGCCCTGAGCCTTAGGCAAAAGAAACAGGGCTTTCCTTAGGGAATTCAGGAGTGAGCCTCATGGGCTAGACGCTGGCTTTTGTTGCTGTTTGCATGAGGTTGGGGTGAAGGTTTATCCCAAACACGGAGAGCTGAGAGTCCTTTTGCTTGGAGATGCTCTGGATCCCCATAGCACTAGGGTTGAAAATATCTTTACACAGGTCCATTTTTATTTTATCTATCACTTAGATAAGCCTATAGAACATTCCAGCCACACTAACTTCTTTCACTTCTGCCTTTTATCTGTGTTAAAGCTGGTTAGAGACACTGGTTCTTGATGACTTTGGCATTGCTTGCACTTTTTGCTGTGCTGGGAATGAACTGAAGATGGATTTGATGAGAAGCAGAGGTTGTGGGTGGGAGGTTTTGACAGCTGCCAGAGGAGCTGCCTTGAGTGTTTTGTTAGGCCAGTTCACCTACTTCTAGAGCTTTCCATGTTTGGTGGGAGATCACACATCAACTTGTTCAGCACCTACTCTAAACCAGGCACTCCTCCCAGTTAGGTGCTAGGGGTACCAACACTTATACAGGATTACCTCTTTGCCTTCAAGGACCTCAGCATCTTAAGGGCAGAGGTGGTGACTTCAAGATGGCTGTACATTCTTTTTACTCCTTCTTTTGGATTTGAGCTTGTTCTATCACTTCCTTTGACTAGTAGAATGTGATGTAAGTAATGTTGTGTAATTTTCAAGCTTGGGCCTTAAGGGAGCTACAGCTTTGGCTTTTGCCACTTAAAATTGTTCTTCTTAGGAAGTCAGCCACCATATAAGAAGCTTATCTACCCTAAGCCCACAATCCGGTGAAGAAGCCAAAGCTGGCCACACAGAGCAACAATGTGAGAGGACCACTGAGGACATGTGAGTGCACACATCATGAGCCTTCTGTTCAGTCCAGTGGCTGAATGAATTCAGCTGAGTGAATGACCTCAGCTGATGCCATGTGGAGCAGAAGAACCACCCAACTAAGCTTTATCTAAAAGCTTGACCCATGGCATTTTGAACAAATAAAATGGTTATTCTTTGATCCCACTAAGTTTTGGGAAACATTGTTATGCAGCTCTAGATAATTAACATATACACATATTTCCTTTCCTTTTTTTTCCCCCCTCTTTTCAGTGGGAGTTTAGTTCCCTGACCAGAGATTGAACTTGGGCCCTTGGCAGTGAAAGTGCAGAGTCCTAATCACTCTGCTGCCAGGGAATTCCCTACACGTATTTTCTTGAAGGAGGTATGTATGGGATGTTATAGGAGCACAGAAGAAGATACCTGAGTAAGCATGTGTGATGAGAGGATGGACATGGAATGCCTCCCAGAGGAGGCTTGCTTGAGTAGAATCTTCTCTAAGGACCCAAATGTGAGCCAGGCTTAGGGGAGGGTAAAGTCTGTCTAGATACAGGTAAATTGAGCAAAATAGCATGGAAGTAATTAACAGCATGGTAAAATATGTGGCAAGAATACACAGAAGAATTTTACAAAAAGATCCTAAAGATCCTGATAACCTCAATGATATGCTCACTCATCTGGAGCCAGACATCCTGGAATGTGAAGTCAAGTAGGCCTTAGGAAGCATCACTATGAACAAAGCTAATGTAGGTGATGAAATTGCAACTGAGCTATTTAAAATCCTAAAAGATGATGCTGTTAAAGTGTTGTACTCAATATGTCAGCAAATTTGGAAAACTTGCAGTAATCGCATGACTGGAAAAGGTCAATTTTCATTCCAATCCCAAAGGAGGAGAGTGCCAAAGAATGTTCAGACTACCATACAGTTGCACTCATTTCACATACTAGTAAAGTTATACTTAAAATCCTTCAAGCTAGCCTTCAGCAGTGTATGAACCAAGAATTTCCAGATGTACAAGCTGGGATTAGAAAAGGCAGAGGAAACAAAGATCAAATCACAACATTTGGTGGATCATAGAGAAAGCAACAGAATTCCAGAAAACCTCTACTTCTGCTTCATTGACTACACTAACACTTTTGACTGTGTGGATCACAACAAAATGGAAAATTCTTTAAGAGATGGGAATACCAGACTACCTATCTGTCTCCTGAGAAACCTGTATGCAGGTCAAGAAGCAACAGCTAGAACCTTACATGGAACAATTGACTGGTTCAGAATTGGGAAAGGAGTATGCCAAGGCTATATATTATCACCCTGCTTATTTAACTTATATGCAGAGTACATCATGTAAAATGCCAGGCTAGATGAATCACAAGCTGGAATCAAGATTGCTGGGAGAAATATCAACAACCTCAGATATGCAGATGATACCACTCTAATGGTAAGAAAAAGTGAAGAGGAACTAAAAATCCTCTTGATGAGAGTGAAAGAGGAAAATGAAAAAGCTGACTTAAAACTCAATATTAATAAAACTAAGATCATGGTATCTGGTCCCATCACTTCATGGCAAATAGAAGGGGGAAAGTGTAAGCAGTGACAGCTTTTATTTTCTTGGTCTCCAAAATCACCGTAGATGGTGACTACAGCACAAAATTAAAAGACACTTGCTCCTTGGATCGAAACCTATGAGAAACCTAGACAGCATATTAAAAAGTAGAGACATCATTTTGTAAACAAAGTCCGCCTAGTCAAAGCTATGGTTTTTCCTGTAGTCATGTATCGATGTGAGAGTTGGACCATAGGGAAGGCTGAGTGCCAAAGAATTGATGCTTTTGAATTATAGTGCTGGAGAAGAGTCTAGAGAGTCCCTTGGATAGCAAAGGAGATCAAACCAATTGATCCTAAAAGAAATCAGCTCTGAATATTCATTGGAAAGACTGCTGCTGAAGCTGAAACTATAATACTTTGACCACCTGATGGGCAGAGCTGGCTTATTCGAAAAGATTTGAAGCAGGGAAAGATTGAACGGAACAGGAGAAGGGGGAGGCAGAGGATGAAATTGTTAGATAGTATCACAAACTCAATGAACATGAATTTAAGCAAACTACAGGAGATAGTGGAGGACAGAGGGGCCTGGTATGCTGCAGTCCATGGGATTGCAAAGAGTCAGACGTGACTTAGCTACTGATCAACAACAATAACATATGTGAGGGTACTTCAAGGTCTGTAAGACAGGGAGTAATGGACAAGGTTGCAGAGATGTTCTTCATCATTATCATTATCATCATCACCGTAATTGATTACACTTCTTGAACTTTACTATGTGCCAGATACTGACCTATGGTTATATATATATTAACTCATTTAATTCTCACAACTCTATATTATGATTCCTTTATTACATCAGAAGAAAATCAGACACAAAGAAATAACTTGTTCAAGTCCACATGGCTTGCAAGTGCAGAGTAGAGATTTAAGCCCAGACAAGACCTTGGAGAACTTTGTGTGCCTCCTGAAAGAGCTTGGGATTTGTTCTGTAGGTGATGGGATGTGACCCAAAGGAAAGGTTTTAAGTAAGGGAGTGACATGGCTGTGTTGAAAGGTCCTGTAGTCTTTTTAATTTCCCTGACTTTGGTTTTTTTTCTTTGCCTGCCATCTATTTCTCTACAGTGACTAACAGTGAACTCTATAATAAGCAGAGCCTGTGATCTTATCTATGAAGGCTACAAGGAAAGAGGGAGGTATGTGGAACACGTGCTACTCCACAGCTGGTCATGGGGGTGGAGGGGAGGACAGAACGCCCAGGGAGAGAATGGGTGTGGTGGCCACCAAGAGAGAAAGTGGGCTGTACCCTTGACCCCATGGCGGGAGAAGAGCAGCATATGGAAGCCAGCCTGTTCTGAAAAGATTCGTTTAGGCAGAGGCACAGATAGGCTCATGGCTGTGCAGACAATCTGCCTTTCTCGCTTTCCTCCTCCCCATGGCCTTTCAGGTGATTAGCATCAAAATATTAAAAACAGCTGTTGAGTTCCCAGTGGAGGTTAGCAAAGAAGAGTGTGTTTCACATCGGTTCAGAAGGACTCATCCGCCGCGGCTGTTCCTTTGTGAAGAAGCCCTCCTGGGTGAGCCACTGAATAGTCCCTCCTGCACACACAGCACCCGGTTTCTCCCTGAGCCCTGCTCTGTCGACCATGGATGGGAGAACTGACTCAGTAGAGTTGTAATCTGTAGGCAGACTCATTATGTTCTCACTTCAACAGGTTTTGTGCAAGGAAAGAAGAGATAGAGTGAAGAAGAAAGAACTCTGGTTTAGGTTCCAGCAGAATCTAGGAGATCCAACCCTCAGACGTGGGTCAGCTCACACTTGCTTTGTGTGATAGGGACAAATGTCTGAAAGTCTCTAAGGTCTCAAGATCCTCGTCTGTAGTAGGAGGGTGTTGGGTGAAGACTAATTTTACTACAAATAATAAAAATAACCATAGCCAGTGTTTACTGAGCAGGTACCAAAAGTCTGACTCTGTGTTAAGCATTTCATACATTCTTATTTAATCTGCACAATAACTTAAGCTCAGTGAAGCTCACTGAAGCCTTTCCTGATCATCCTATCTAAAACTCTCTGTATTAATTATTTACTGCCATGTACCAAATGGCTTCAAATCTTAGTAGCTGAAAAACCACAGTAAAAATGATTGTCTCATAGTTTTTGTGGGTCAGAATTCCAGCGCAAATTGGCTGACTTGTTATGGCTTGGAGTCTTTTATGAATTTGCTAGAGTTGCAAGCATCACTTTCAACATGGCAGGTAGACATCGGCTATTGGCAAGGTCAGTACTAGCTGTTGGCAAGATCAGCACTAGTCTTTCATCACCAGCTTGCCATAGGATTGTCCATGAAACCATTTGAATGTTCTCACAACATGGCAGCTGGCTTCCCCCGGAGTAAGCCACCCAAGAAAGAGTGAGATAGAAGCTGCAATGTCTTTTGTGACCTGTCTTTGGAAACCACACAGCATAATTTCCATAATATCCTATTGGTTACCTCAGCTAGCTCCATTCAGTGTAGTGAGAGGTATACAAGGACAGAAATACCAGGAGGTGACCATCATGAATGCCCTTCTTTGAGGCTAGCTATCACCTCCTCCCTAAACTTACCTTATAATACTGTGTATTACCTTTAATAGAATTCCTTGAAATTATCAAATTTGTTTCTTTGATGCTCATTTCCTCCCCACTGGAATATAACCTTGCTAAGAGTAGGAATTTCATCTTTTTTTTTTTTTTTAAATTCCTGTATCCTCTGTACCTAGAACAAGGTCAGGTGCATGGTTGATGCTCCATATTGAGCATAGGATAGGTACCATCATTATGCCAGTTTCAGATGCAGAGGCTCAGAGAAGTTAAATAATTTTTGCCTGAAGCCACAGAGATAGTAAGTGTTGGAGCTGGGATACCAATTTATTCATAGGGACTGATAACAGTCTACATGGATAGCAGTCAATGAATAATTGAATAATTATAATTGAACTGGATAATTCCAGTGCTGCAATTATGCAAGTGGAATTATCTGTGGAAGTGGAGAGCAGGACAGCATGCAAGAGGACTGGGAGAATTCCTGGGTAATTGGGAGATACTAGAAGGAAATATATCTAAGTGTGTATATAAATGGATGTGTGCATATGGTTGAGATGGTCGTGAGAAATAAATAGAGATGGGTAGATAGGTAGGTAGGTAGACAGATAGATAGGTAGATAGAGAAGATATGTGGGCATGGTAGCTGGATCATTAAAGGGGAGATAATGTACTCAGAACAGCTGTTATGACATAGACCTGGAGATAATTCTTTGACCTGTCTTATTTGTTGCAAAATTCTTTGAAAAATTTGTCTCCCAGGAACATCCTTATTAAAATGACTAAGTAAATTTTCCTTTAAAAAATCTCCAAAGCCATTTAAGTCATTATTTAACTAGAAAGTATATTGCCAAATTATACATGGATTACTAACTTGATTATGTTTGTGGAAATCCATTTTCTGGATTACACACCAGAAAATAAAAGCACCAACTGTTGGCCACCCACTCTCCTTTCTTCTTCCCAGCCTCTTGAGGGAGGGGTCCTGGTATTTGTCAAACATACAATGGGTCCTCTTAGAACAATGCCTCATCCACCCCCTCTCTTGGCCTGGGAGATGGAAATTTGGGGAGGAATGGAGGGAAATGATTATAAAAGTCCCTCACTTACTGTCCCTCCTCCGAAGCACTCTGCATCATGAGTTTGGAGGCAAGGGGTCTTTGCTCTTAGGGCAAGATGAGGGTAAGACTCAGGGGAAATGCTATAAAAGGCTGAGCTGATCTAGCCTGGAAGCCAAGGTGGTATTGGTCCCTGAGTTTCTTCAAGGTCCAGCTCAGTTCACCACAGCAAGAAAGTAGACAGTGATTCTACACCAGGGGCCCACTCAGGAAAACAAAAAAGAGTTTGAGTTTAGCTTGAAAGAATCCTCCGGAAGCTGTGGGTAGCTGTGATTAGTTGGAGCAAACCAGACCTGGCTGAAAGATTGAAATAAGTTTTCCCTCAAATGACTGAGTTTCTCTTTATGAGCAGTATCTAGACAGAGACCCCATAGCCTTGTGTGAAGGGGAATAACATTCCTGGAGCTTTACACTGAGACTTGCCACTTGCTTTAGTCAAAGCAGATTCTAGGAGGGCCCACCTTTCCCTTTACCATGATTCCTTTAGGAGGGCATATTTGCTGTTGTTCAGTTAAGTCTTGTCTGACTCCTTGCAACCCCATGGACTGCAGCACACTAGGCCCCTCTGTCCTCCACTGTCTCCTGGAGTTTGTTCAACTCTTGTCCATTGAATTGGTGATGTCATCCAACCATTTTGTCCTCTGTCGTCCCCTTCTCCTTCTGCCTTCCATCTTTCCCAGCATCAGGGTCTTTTTTAATGAGTCGGCTCTTGGCATCAGATGGCCAAAGTATTGGAGCTTTAGCTTCAGCGTCAGTCTTTCCAATGAATATTCAGGGTTGATTTCCTTTACGATTGACTGCTTTGATCTCCTTGCTGTCCAAGGGACTCTCAAGACTCTTCTCCAACACTATAGTACAAAAGCACCAATTCTTTGGCTCTCAACCTTTTTATGGTCCAACTCTCACATCCATACATGACTACTAGAAAAACCATAGCTTTGACTGTATGGACTTTGTTGGCAAAAGGATGCCTCTGCTTTTTAACATGCTGTCTAGGGTTGTCACAGCTTTCCTCCTGAGGAGCAAACGTCTTTGAATTCCATGGTTGCGGTCACCATCTTCAGTGATTTTGGAGCCCAAGAAAGTAAAATCTGTCACTGTTTCCACTGTTCCCCTTCTATTTGCAATGAATTGATGGGGCTGGATGCCATGATCTTAGTGTTGTTAATGTTGAATTTTAAGTCAGCTTTTTCACTTTCCTCTTTCACTTTCATCAAGAGGCTCTTTACTTCCTCTTCACTTTCTGTCATAAGGATGGTGTCATCTGCATATCTGAGGTTATTGATTTTTTTCCCTGCAGTCTTGATTCCAGCTTGTGTTTCATCCAGTCCAGGATTTCACATGATGTACTCTGTATATAAGTTAAATAAGCAGGATGACAATATACAGCCTTGACGTACTCCTTTCCAATTTGGAACCAGTTCGTTGTTCCATGTCTGGTTCTAACTGCTGCTTCTGGACCTGTGTACAGATTTCTCAGGAGGCAGATAGGGTGGTCTAGTGTTCCCATCTCTTTAAGAATTTTCCACTGTTTGTTGTGATCCACACAGTCAAAGTCTTTGGCATAGTCAATGAAGCAGAGGTAGATGTTTTCCTGGAATTCTTCTTCACTGTCTGCCATCGGAGTGTATTATCTGGTTATCTGAGGTTGTTGGTATTTCCCCTGGCAGTCTTGATTCCAGCTTGTGATTCATCTAGGCTTGCATTTTGCATGATGTACTCTGAATGTAAGTTAAATAAGCAGAGTGACAACATACAGCCTTGATAGACTCCTTTCTCAATTTTGAACCAGTCAGTTATTCCATGTCTGGTTCTGTTACTTCTTGACTCGCATACAGGTTTCTCAGGAGACAGATAAGATAGTCTGATATTCCCATCTCCTTAAGAATTTTCCACAGTTCTTTGTGGTTCACACAGCCAAAGGCTTTAGTGCAGTCAATGAAGCAGACGTAGATGTTTTTCTGAAATTCCCTAGCTTTCTCCATGATCCAACAAATGTTGGCAGTCTGATCTCTGGTTCCTCTGCATCTTTGAAACCCAGGTTGTACATCTGGAAGTTCTTGGTTCATGTTCTGCTGAAGCCTAATTTGAAGGATTTTGAGCATAACCTTGCTAGCCTGTGAAATGAGAGAAACTGTACAGTAGTTTGAACATTCTTTGGCATTGCCCTTCTTTGGGATTGGAATGAGAACTGACCTTTTCCAGTCATGTGGCCACTGATGAGTTTTCCAAATTTGCTGATATATTTAGTGAAACACTTTTAGCAGCAGCATCTTTTAAGATTTTAAATAGCTCAGCTGCAATTTCATCACCTATACTAGCTTTGTTCATAGTAATGCTTCCTAAGGCCCACTTGACTCCACACTCCATGATGTCTGGCTCTAGGTGAGGGACCACACCATCATGGTTATCTGTGTCATTAAGACATTTCTTGTATAGTTCTTCTGTGTATTCTTGCCACCTCTTTGTAATCTCTTTGGCTTCTGTTTCTTACTATTTCTGTCCTTTATCGTGCCCATTCTTGCATGAAATGTTCTCTTGATATCTCCAATTTTCTTGAAGGGATCTCTAGTCCTTCTCATTCTATTGTCTTCCTCTATTACTTTGCATTGTTCACTTACAAAGACCTTATCTCTCCTTGCTATTCTCTGGAACTCTGTATTCAGTTGGGTGTATCTTTCCCTTTCTCCCTTGCCTTTCAGTTCTCTTCTTTCCTCAGCTTTTTGTAAAGCCTCCTCAGACAACCATTTTGCCTTGTTGCATTTCTTTTTCTTAGGGATAGTTTTGGTCACCGCTTCCTGTACAGTGTTACAAACTTGTGTACATAGTTCTTCAAGCACTCTGTCTACCAGATCTAATCCCTTGAACCTATCTGTTACTTCCACTGTACTATCATAAGGGATTTGATTTAGGTCATACCTTAATGGTCTAGTGGTTTTCCCTACTTTCTTCAACTTAAACCTCAATTTTGCAATAAGGAGCTCCTGATCTGAGCCACAGTCAGCTCCAGGTCTTGGTTTTGCTGACTGTATAGAGCTTCTCCATCTTCAGCTGCAAATAATATAATCAATCTGATTTTGGTATTGACTATCTGGTAATATCCAGATAGTGTCATCTCTTGTGTTGTTGGATAAGGGTGTTTGCTATGACTAACATGTTCTTTTGACAAAACTCTGTTAGCCTTTGCCCTGCTTAATTTTGTACTCCAAGGCCAAAATTTCCTGTTATTCCAGGTATCTCTTGAATTTGTAATTTTGCACTCCAATCTCCTATGATGAGAAGGACATCTGTTTTTGGGGGGAAGAGGGTGTTAGTTTTAAATGGTCTTGCAGGTCTTCATAGAGCCTGTCAACGTCAACTTCTTCAGGTTTAGTGGTTGGGGCATAGACTAGGATTACTGTGATTTTGAGTGGTTTGCCTTGGAAATGAACCAAGATCATTCTATTATTTTGAGATGGCAGCCAAGTACTGCATTTTGGACACTTTTTTGATTATGAGGGAAACTCCATTTCTTCTCATGATTCTCTGCCCATAGTAGTAGATATTATGGTCATCTGAATTAAATGATCCATTCCTGTCCATTTTAGTTCACTGATACCTAAGATGCTGATGTTCATTCTTGCCATCTCCTGCTTAATCATGTTCAATTTACCTTGATTCATGGGCCTGACATTCCAAGTTCCTATGCAATATTGTTCTTTACATCATTGAACTTTACTTTCACCACCAGACACACCCACAGCTGAGCATCATTTCTACTTTGGCCCATTCGCTTCACTCTTTCTGGAGCGATTGCCTTCTCTTCTTCCCCAGTAGCATACTGGTCACCTCCTGATCTGGGGAGCTCACCTTACAGTGTCATATCTTTTTGCCTTTTCGTACTGTTCATGGGGTTCTCGCATCAAGAATACCATGTGGGTTGTCATTCTTTCCTCCAGTGGATCATTTGTCAGAACTCTTTACTATGACCTGTCCATCTTGGGTGGTCCTGAATGGCATAGCTTATAGCTTCACTGAGTTACACAAGCCCCTTTGCCACAAGAAGGCTGTGATCCATGAAGGGGATGAGAGGGCATAGCATGGTGGTCAGAGCAAAGGCCTTAGAGTTTGCTTTAGTTTGTGCCCTGGACTCTGGCACTTACTGTGTGGCCTTAAGCAAGTTACTTAACTCCATTTTCTCAAATGTAAAATGGGATTAACGATTGATTTTACTTCATAGAGTAGTTGTGAAGATGAAATTGGGATAATATGTACAAAGCTCTATGTTGCATTAAGTATTCATTTTCAAGCATATATGGAGCAATATACATTGCTGTGTCTCCAGGTGGAGGAGAATAGTGACAAAGACCTGGTTCTGGCTCCCAGTAAAATTGCTATTTCAGTATGTGTGGAGGGTGGTAGGGAGAATAATGGCCCCTGCCCCCAAGATGTCTGTGTTTGAATCCCCAGAACTGGTGAATATATTAGGCTACATGGGCAGAACAGAATTAAGACTACAGGTGGAATTGAGCTTGCTAATAAACTGGATTTAAAATAGAAGATTACTTTAGATTATCTATATGGGCCCAATGTAATAACAAAGATGGAAAGAGGCAGAGAGTATCAGAGTGATGCCATGTGGGCAAGACTTGACCTGCTGTTGCTGACTTAGAAGATGGAAGGAGGACAAATGCCAGGGAATGCAGATGGACATTGTGAGATGACAAAGGCAAGGAAATGAATTCTTCAAAAAGAACACAGCCCTGCTGATATCTTGATTTTAGCCCAATGAGGCCCATTTCAGACATTCAACCTCCTGAACTCTAATAAGTTTGCACTGTTCAAGCCACCAAGTTTGTGGTAATTTATTACAACAGCAATAGGAACCTCACAGTAATGCAGACAAAAATAAATCAGCGAGTGAATATATATGTAATTTCAGGTAATATACGTACTAGGAAGAAAATGAAGCAGATTAAAGGGATGGAAGGTGATGGGGGTGGGAGCTCTTTTAGATGGTCAGGGAAGGCATCTTTGGGGAGATGACATTTGAGAAGAGGCTTGAAGGAAATGAGAAGACGAGCCATGGGTCTATACTCTAGGCAAAAGAAATAGAGCCTGCAAAGGCATCAAGGAGGGAAAGACCTCGAATCATTGGAAAAGAGTCAGTGTGGCTAAGGTATAAGGGGCAAGTGGGAAAGCAGTAGGAGGTGAGATCAGATGAGGCAGAAGTCAGATCTTACAAGCCCCCAGAGTTTTGATTTTATGATAAGAAATTCAGATTTTATTCCCAGTGCAACAGGAAACTATTAGAGAAGAAACATTGGAAGGATGATATGAAACGGTTTAAGTTTTACAAAGCTCATGCAGGCTGCTGTGCAGGAAATAAACTGGAAGGAGTTAAGAGTGGAAGTAACAAGCTAAATCAGGAGGATGCCCTGGAAAACAATGGACTAGTCTCAGCTGGTGTGAGAAGGAGGTGCAATCTAGGCATATCTTGGTGATTAGAACTGACTGGACTTTATGTTGGTTTGGATGTGGGGTTAGGGGAAGGAAACAAATTAAGGACACCTAGCTCTGGGCTGGAGAAGCTGGATGAATAGACATGCCATTTACTTACATGAAGAAAACAGGAGAGGGACAGGTTTGGAAGGTAAAAGTCCTGAATGTTCACCTGGTAAATGCCTAAGGATTATTTTCAATATCTGATGCTCCTGACTCACTGATCTCTTGTTATTTCTTATCTGTATCTATGCTCAGGCTTCCCTGGTGGCTCAATGGTTAAGAATCCACCTGCCATTGCAGGAGATACAGGAGACACAGGTTCGATCCCTGGGTTGGGGAGATCCCCTGGTGGAGGAAATGGCAACCCACTCCAGTATTCTTGCCTGGAAAATCCCATGGACAGAGGAGCCTGGTGGGCTACATTCCATGGGATCGCAAAAGAGTGGGACACGACTTGACAACTAAACAATGACAGTATCTATGCTTATTACATTTCCTTCATCTGGAGCTTCTTCCTTTCATTCTGTTGTCTCAATTCATTGCCATCCTTCAAAGCCCATATCCAATATCATCTGTTGCCTACTTCTGCTATAGAGGAGACCACTCTTGACTTCACAGAGGCTAGTGTTTGGGTTTCTGTTATCAGTTTGCTTCTGGACCTCCTCTGTAATGCCTTATCTTCCCTGCTGGGTAGGGATGTGCATTTCTCTTCTTGGATTCTCTGCTGCTTAATGACTAGCACATAGGAGGGGCCCAGTAAATTATTGCTGAACAGAATTGGATGTTATGGAGAAGGCTGTCTTGTGTAAGGGAGTTGAACTGCTGCTGCTAAGTCACTTCAGTCGTGTCCAACTCTGTGCAACCCCAGAGACGGCAGCCCACCAGGCTCCCCCGTCCCTGGGATTCTCCAGACAAGAACACTGGAGTGGGTTGCCATTTCCTTCTCCAATGCATGAAAGTGAAAAGTGAAAGTGAAGTTGGTCAGTTGTGTCTGACTCTTAGAGACCTCATGGACTGCAGCCTACCAGGCTCCTCCATCCATGGGATTTTCCAGGCAAGTGTGCTGGAGTGGGGTGCCATTGCCTTATCCGAAGGGAGTTGAGGTGTTCTCTTAGGCTAGTTTCTGCTATAAGATTTCATGATTCATTTGAAACCATGGTTCAGAGGTTTCCAGGTTGCCTAGTTTTGCACTTGATTAAGGAATACATGGAGAATGAAATCATCCTTCAATGCCAGTCCAAGGAACATTTTATTAGGAAGGAAATTTTGGGTTTGTATTAATAGATACATTCAATGATGGTTTTCTGAGATCAAATACAAATGGTTTCAGATTGTGTACAGTTTTATGCTACACCATATCCACCCTTTCTTTCTATTCCTTCCCCTCTCCAATTAATGGGGACAATCTTACAATAGGTCAAAATTAGGAAATGAAAGTAGGATTCTAGTACTGCCTTCAATTATTTCATTTCCACAACTGTGCAAGAGTCTCACATGTACATGTATTTAATGATTTAATTTTGGCAGCACACATATGTATCCATTTCTAATGCCAAGATTGCTTAATGAAAGTATATATTCAAAGATTGCTTAATGAAATGTGGTTAAGAGAAGTTATTCTTAGCAGCAATTTATACGGGAAGTTGTTCTTAGCAACAGTTTGCATTTATGCATGTATCAGTTAGCTTTTGCTAGATGACAAATAATCCCAAACCATCATAGCTTAAAATAATAGTCACTAATTTAATTCTTAATTCTGTAGTGTGCAGTTTGGGCTGGGATAGCCAAAAGTCTAGTCTGGGTTGGCTTGGCTGAATCCACTGTGTATCTGTGATCAGCTCATGGGTTCGTTGGGCCTGGATGGTTTGATGGCTCAGTAGAGGTGGCTGGGGAATGTGAGTTACTCTCCACAGTTTTTCTCCTCCTGCATAGGCTAGCCTGGGCTTCTTTATATGGCGGCAGCAGGATTCCATAGGTGAGAAACCAACTGTGTAAAGCCTCTTCAGGATCAGGCTCTGAACTTTTCAACATTGTCCAAAGCAATCACAAGCCCATGTTCAAGGGGTAGAGAAATTATCTCCTGCTAGAAGGAGAAGCAAAGTTACATTTTGCACAGGCCATAGATACAGCAAGTGGTGAGGAACTATGGCCATTTTTATAGTCCGTCACCATCAGTTAGGGTGCTTCTGGCCTAAGTAACAGAAAATTCAATTCCAGTTGCATAAACAATGACACATTATCTCACAAAATAAAAAGTTTGGAGGAAAAGTGATTACAGGCTTATTTCAGCTACTTAGCAATGCCATCATGGACCTAGGCTTTTCTTTCAATCAGCTTTCAACTCTGTCGTTCCCAACATGTTCATTTTTGTCCACATTTTGACAATGTGTCCATGGCAGTTTCAGGCTTTATTTATAGATGACAAAATCCAGAGAAGAATGGAATGTGTCTCCTTATAGAAATGAGAAAATCTCCCCAGAAAAGGAATCTTATATCTCCTTTTAGAAGTGAGAATCTACCCAGAAGCCCTTGTGGTCTTCCTGTTGGATCCCATTACATCATATCCCTGTGCCTGAGGACTGAATAGCCCAGTTTATCAATCTTATACTAGGAGCTTTGGAGCAGGAAAGATGGGGATTAGAGGTGGTGAGCTGGGGATACATTTCCCTCAATAATTGCAGAAACTTAGGAATGCTGAATGGAAGACAAGTAGTTCTACCCAGAAAGTGGTTTTGGATTTATCATTCTGCTCTTCTTACCATTTTCAGTGATTGCTTTCATAATAATAATAACAACAATAACAATGACAACAGCAAAAATAGATGGTAAACATATGTTCAAGCATAAAACTAATTCAATTGGTAGGACGTCTTTGACTCAAGGCAATTTAAAGTAAATTAAACAAACAAAAAAATACTCTTGTTAAGTTAGCCTTATTTTGACTACTTATGTGTGCTTCTTGAGCCATGTAACGCAAAGTATAATTCTTTAAATCTTAGAGGTCAGTGATGAAATCTGATTTTCACAGTCTTAAACAGTCAAAGAATAAAGAGATGAAAAAAAAACAGCCACCAGCTAGGAAACTTTGAAGCTTTTGTTTACAAAGTACATTTGTCCTTAATTTAATCAAGTCAAAACAACATCTAATAGTTCTCCTGTCTATAAAATTTGACCTGGAGTGACATATATGGCAAATGCAAGTATCATTTTTCTAGAAAGTCGTAAGTAAAATATGCCTCTCCTTTAACTATGCTCCATAAATAAAATGTCTTGTAAAAAGGCTATCACCTTAGCAACTGTCAACTGAATCAGCTTTATGAAGACAAAGTAAAACTACAAGTAAACCTGCAGATAAGGCCTGAGTAATTTTTTTTTTTACCATTAAAGAAAGTGAATTTTTTTAAAAAAGTGATGTTTGACCATGCTTTGAGAAAGATTAAACTAAGTAATTTTAAAGTAAACACAGTTTTCAAAAAGAAGAAGTTATCCTGAAAGGCAAGCTTGAAAATCGCTTTGTTCTACAGTTTCCTTCCATTTATGACTTGTTTGACTATCTATTTTCTCTCCATGTTAAACTGCTTACACTTCAAAAGCTTTTCCTCTTTCTATAAGTATCACCATTAAAGTGAAATCAACCAGAGCATTTAGTGAATCCCACACTTTGGATTTCTTTTATGGTGGTTTGATCCTTTGGCAGGATTTTGTCATGAGCATGCTTGTGCATATGGGGAATTGAGTTGTCAACCCTCCTGCCCAAACAACTTAAATATCTATGACAGGACTTTTAAAGGTAAACCACAATGATTTTAGAAAAGTATGAGCAACTTGGGTAATTGGTCAATGATCTAATGTATGATTGACTTTTTTTTTTTCCCACAATCACATATTGCAGGGGTGATGTACTTCAGACACCAGGGTGTGATGCTGGTTAGGAGAAAATTTTGGGAAAATTTCACCTTAGAATATTCTTTCCTAAGAACAAAAAACTGCACTGAGAAATATAAAATCATCTTTTGCACTCTCGCCCCCAGTGTATATACACGGAAGAAAGCCTGAAAGCACTGCCTCCAAACTGTGTTAACTGTGACTGATCTCTGAGGTGATTCCTCTTTGGGATTCTCCACTGTGTTGAGTTTTGGTAGAGTACCGTGCCCTAGTTGTTTATGGAAATGAAAAGTGGAACCCCTTCCATGCTCATGGCCTAGCAACTAGAATGTGGTTGTATGAATTGGGCTTGTACACTGGAGCTTCTTCCATCTGGAACTTCAAAACTTGAGTGTGTATCACAGGACCTGGGGTAAGATGAGGCAAATGAGGCATTGAGGGTGTTAGAGTGTAAAATTTAAGGAGGCACACATTTTCAAAACCTTTAAAGTGCTGATATGCATTTGTATGACCCTTAGGGTATGTGCCTCCTTAAATGTGGTTTCCTAGGCACTTGACTTGCATCCTCAAGTCCCAGGCATGGTTTGACATCTGGACAGTCAGAAAGCAGGTCATCACAGTAGGGGTGGAGGTGATGGTAGTGAAACGATGGGGTTGTGCTTATGACAGAAGACGTGATGATGGTGGCAGGGGCTGTGGTACTGCTTAATCCATTGGTGGCATCTTGTACCTTGGGATGAGCTTGGCACTGGATCCCATGGGAAGGACTGCTGGTTCTCACTTCAGTTGTGTCCGATTCTGTTCGACCCCATGGACTATAGCCTGCCAGGCTCTTCTCTCTATGGGACTTTCCAGGCAAGAATGGGTTGCCGTTTCCTCCTTCAGGGGATCTTCCTGACCCAAGGATCCAAGCAGCAGCTCTTACATCTCCTGCATTGGCAAGCAGGTTCTTCACCACTAGTGCCACCTGAGTGGAGTGTTATTCACTCAGTCATGTCTGACTCTGCAAACCCACAGACTGTAGTCTGCCAGGCTCTTCTGTCCATGGGGTTCCCCAGGCAAGAATACTGGAGTCGGTTGCCGTTCCCTTCTCCAGAGGATCTTCCTGACCTAAGGATAGAACCCAGGTCTCCTGCATTGCAGCCAGATTCTTTACCATCTGAGCTACAGGGAGGTCCCTGAGCTACAGGGAAGCACCACTTGGAAGGCCCTCAATAGATTACATTTCTACTTAAATGAACCAGTGTTGGTTTCTATTGCTAGCAACCAAGAACTCTAATACAGTGAGATAGTGAGCAATTTATATTTTGTTCTCCTTTATCCTTTTCTGTGTTTTCCTGTTTCCTATACTTATAACCAGATTACTCTTTCATGGAAGGCCAGATATTTTTATCAACTTGTTCTGTCATCAAGTTGACCAAAGTGTGTAGGATGGGCTCCAGAGTGAGTTAATCCAGCATTTCAATGATGTTAACATGAAAAACTTACATGCTTTTCATCTCTTCACTGTTCCATAGTTGATGTTGGCTTTATCTTCAGGTTAGTGGCAGCCTGACAGTAGCAATTCCAAGAATTCCATGCAGAAATGACAATGTGTAGAGGAAGAAGAGAAAGGATCTCTTTTTATGGTTCTCCCCTAGGAATGAGGCATGGTTTTCCAGAAGCCCTACCAATTTCACTCTCATTTTTTTGGTCCAAATTGAGTCACATGCCTAGGGATGGCCTAACTCTTGGCAAGGGCAGTGTTCTCCTGAGACCAATCAGACCTATTCCTGGAGCTGAGGTTAGTTTCCTCTGAGGCACGTGACACTGTGGAGGAGAGAAGAGTAACTGAATAAAATGAAAATTCTCTTAGGGAAGAAGAAAGATTGAATGAAGGTTGGATAGGCGACCTGCAGTATCCATAATTTATTTTGATTGCTTGTTGAATGCTTTTGCTCACTTTGGGGTGTGTGGCTACAGTCTGAGCATTACTGTATATGTGTTCTCTTAAGCAAGAGTTAATCACATTTTCTGAAACCAGCTTGAAAATGCTGACCAAATCACAGTAAAATAGTGCAGTCACTGGAAAACAGTATGGCAGTTCCTCAAAAAATTAAACAGAATTACCATATGATCAAGTAAGTCCACTTCTAGGTATTCAAAAGAATTGAATACAGGGTCTCAAACAGAAAATTGCATACTCACATTCATAGCAGCATTATTCACAATAACCAAAAGATAAGAGCAACTCACATGCTCATGAATGGAGAAACAAAGTGGAGTATATGCGTGTAGTGGGATATTGTTGCTGTTGTTCAGTTGCTCAGTCATGTCCGACTCTTTGTGACCCCATGGACTGCAGTACACCAGGTTTCCCTGTCCTTCACCATCTCCGGGAGCTTGTTCAAACTCATGTCCATTGAGTCAGTGATGCCATCCAACCATCTCATCCTCTGTTGCCCTCTTCTCCTCCTGCCCTCACTCTTACCCAGCATCAGGGCCTTTTCCAGTGAGTTGGCTTTTCATATCAGGTGGCCAAAGTATTGGAGCTTTAGTTTCAGCATCAATCTTTCCAGTAAATATTCAGAGTTGATTTCCTTTAGGATTGATTGGTTGAATCTCCTTGCAGTTCAAGGGACTCTCTAACACCTCAGTTTGAAAGTATCAATTCTTTGGTGTTCAGCCTTCTTTATCTCTCACATCCATACATGGCTACTGGAAAAAGCTGAGTGGGATATTACTCAGCTTTAAAAAGGAAGGGAATTTTGATATACACCAAAACATGGGTGAAACTTGAGGATACTTTGAAGTGAAATAAGCCAGTCACAAAAGGACAAAGCTTGTTTGAGGTACTTGTGTGTGTGTGTGTGTGTGTGTGTGTGTGTGTGTGTGTGAGTTACTCACTCAGTCATGTCCGACTCTTTGCGACCCCATAGACTGTAGCCTGCTGGGCTCCTCTGTCCATGGGATTCCCCAGGCAAGAATCTGGAGTGGGTTGCCATTCCTTTCTCCAGGGGATCTTCCTGACCCAGGGATTGAACCCTGGTCTCCTACATTGTAGGCAGATTCTTTACCACTGAGTCAGGAAAGCCTACATGTATGAGGTACTTAGATAGTCAAATTCAGAGACAGAAAGTGGAACAGCTTTTGCCAAGGGCTGGAGGAGGGGGAAAGGGGGAGTCACTACTTAATAGACACAGGGTTTCAGTTTGGCCAAATGAAAAAATTCTGCACAATAGTATGAATGTACTCAATGTCACTGAACTATACACTTAAAAATTATTAAAATGATAAATTTTATGTTGTATGCATTTCACCAGAATTTTAAAACCCATAAATTAAAAAAAGAAAAAAAGCCCTTTATGAGGGTTAATTTTACTTGTCAACTGGCTAGGCTATTGCACATCAGTTGTTTGGTCAAATACCAGTCTAGATGTTGCAGTGAAGATGTCTTTTAGGTCAGATTAACATTTAAATTAATGCCTTTGGTTCAGTTTCTCTGGAGACTAATACCTCAGTTTTTTCATAAGCATTATATGGTATTTACAGAAATTTTATGATTAAACAAATGCCCTCCTATTTGTGACTTGAGGATGTGGGACCCATGATTGTGAATCCCAGCAGGGCTGGACCTAATGCCCAGGGAATGGGTGGAAGTCACATAGGAACAGAGGAGGAAGTGTGTGTGTTGGGAAAACCCTGCAGAGCTTTACCCTTGGCCTGGAAGTCCGAGCAATAGCTGGTATGAGGAGCACTCAAACTATGTTAGTAACTTTTATTATTATTTTAGGGGAAGATGTGTCTTCCCCATTCGTAATATTTCCTTTTATGTGGAGAAAGCTCTTCAAGGAAAATAATCTGGCCTCTCCTTCCTCTCTCTTCTCACAGATGGTTAATTTAGAAGAAGAAATGGAGTTATTAGTCTCTGAGAATTGTTGTAACAAATTAGCACAGGATGAGTTGCTTAAAACAAGAGGAGCTTATTCTTTTGCACTTCTGGAGGTCAGGGATCTAAAGCCAAGCTGTGGACTGTGTTGGTTCCTTTCAGAGGCTCCAAGGAACAACCTGTCCAGGCCCCTCTCCTCACTTCTGATGGTCATCCACAATCCTGGGCTTGTAGGTACATCACTTTATCCTCTGACCTTATCCTTTCTATCTTCCGTCCTTTTCTCTTTTTTGGGAAAAATCTTTACTTATTTACTTGTTTGACTGTGCTGGGTCTTAGTTGTGGCACATGGGATCTTTAGTTGCAGCATGCAAACTCTTAGTTACAGCATTGGGATTTAGTTCCCTGACCAGGGATCGAACCCAGGGCTCCTCCATTAGGATCATGGAGTCTTAGCCACTGGACCACCAGTGAAGTCTCTGCCCTATTCTTTTAAGGATGCTTGCCATTTGATTTAGGGCCCACCCTACCACAGGACTGATCTCATTTCAAAATCCTTAATTACGTCTGTGAAGAAGGTTTTTTCCAATAAGGTCACAGTCATAGATTCTGGGTGGACATATCTTTTGCGGGCCAGGGGCAGGAAGGTCACCATTCAACCTGCTACACCGAGCATGTATATTTCAGCCTCCTTCTCTCCTTTTTTTGGTTTCCTGAAGTGGGGTAGGGCATAAGCCTGCCTGCTGAGAATACGTGTTGTGCTCTGATTCTCCTATTGTAGATTTTATCAGAGTTTTGCTGTCCCTCAGAAAGTCTGTGTGGCAATACAGTCCTTGTGACTGTATGGATAAATCTAATTCAGGGTTTACACTTGAAAACCCACTTACCCACAGTCATAAAGCCTTATTCTTCAGTGTCAACTTCATCAAGTAAAGGTGATAGTTTGGTCTCCCATCGACTCTATTCTTCTATTTCAACTAGTTTAGTATTTAGGAGTAGAAATAAGGTGCCCTTTATCCAGCTCCCTTGAAAATCCACTTAATATTTCTTAAGGCTCCCATCAGATGTCCACAACTTTCTAAATTGTTCCCTTACTCTCACAGGCAGAATTAGTCATCTTTTCTGGGCCTTCACACTCCTTCACATTATCTTCCATTAGTACTTTTTCCTTGGGATTACAGTTGTTCACAGACCAGCTATTCCCCATTTTGCATCCCCTGAAACCTAATTCTGTTGAGGTCTATGGATAAAGGATTGGAGCAAGCAGGGACTATATGTTGACAACCCAGACATCCTCTTAAGAATACTACAGCATCGCACGCGTGGTTAGCCACCACCCCATTTTTCTGTTACGCTTTTGATTTCATTGTTGTCTTTGTTTTCTTAGCTGTTACAGGTCAGGAATAAGAAAAGAAATCTCTCTTTTTTACTGGAAGCAGGATCCAAAGTATCTTATATATATACATATATTTTAGTTATTTATTTTCGGCTGTGCTGGGTCTTTGTTACTCTTTTGTGGTTTTCTCTAGTTTTGGAGAGCAGGCTCCTACTCTTCAGCGCAGTGCACAAGTTTCTCATTGCAGTGCTTCTCTTCCTGTGGAGCGCAGGCTCTAGGGTGCACAGGCTTCAGGTGTTGCAGTACAAGGGCTCAGTAGTTGTGGCTCGCGGGCTCTAGAACTCACACTCAGTAAGTCGTGGCACACGGGCTTAGTTGCTCTGTGGCGTGTGAAATCTTCCCAGATTAAGGATTGAACCCGTGTCCCCTGCATTGGCAGGCAGATACTTATCCACTGTGCCTCCAGGGAAATCCCTCCTGTATTTTTTGTCAAATCAATGTGTGGGTTTTACCTACTATGAAAGGGGGGTCTTTTATGCTATTTTATATATCTTACAATTGAGGTGTGGTTTTTTTTTTTTTTTTTTTGCCTTTGAAACATTGAGAAGTAAAAAAGTGCATATGAAAGAACATAAAACTCAGACATCACCCCATCATCCAGAATCCTTGTTAATTCATCTTTCTCAGTTCCAGAGGTGATATATAATTAATTCACTAATAATACTATATAACTTATATGTACTTATTTTTATTTAACATTATATCAGTGAGCATTTTTCTTTGTTATGATGTATTCTCCAAATCATGATCCTTTGGAAGGCTGTATAGTATTTCTTCTTATAAATACAATTTATTCAGCTATTTTCTTCTTGTAGAGGTATTCAAATTGTTTTTAATTTTTATGTATGTAAAGTAACTTTCAAAATGTGCCAACAATTTAATAATTGTTATGACATTTTGTCTGACATTATTTGTAGCAAAGCTGAACAGCTGACATAGTCAAACTCAAGATGGCAAACAACACACTAGGACATTGTTCTGGAGAAAAGTCAGTTGTGATTGCCAGGCTGAGCCACACCCTCTTGCCATGCAAGCTGCTGCAGACAGTGCTCTACGCATGGGTTGACATGATGTAAGTCAGAGTCCTGCTTCCTTGGTTATAGCACATTGAACCGAGAACAGATGCTTGACCCAGAGGCTGTGGTACTCGGGATGTCCAATAGCCAATGAGACTGGCTGATGCAAGAACTCCACCCAGCGTGGTCACTGTATCCTGGATGATGACTGGCCAATCAAACAAAGCCTCTTTCACACAATTTGACTCTGAGACCTATTGGGAGTACTAAGCCGAAAGGTTGGGCAGAAGTGGGCAGATACCCAGAGAGGAGTCCGGAAGCCCTGACTCCAGGCAGTGGGAGCCGTGACGCAGCAGGAGCAATGGAGTAGAGAAAGAACTACAGAGAGGCCGTGGCGGCACAAGAGGAGGAAGCAGAGGCGGAGCGTAGCTGAGTCACCATATTGACAGAGCAATAGAGAGGGAGCAACAGATGCCCACTGCTGAAGCAATGTCAAGAAAAACAGGTGGCTGGAGATATGCTGTGTCCTGAGTGACATTCCCAGCTCCGCCAGGCAGCTGCTAAAACTGCTTCCTGCTCTTTCCCACTTCCTCGTGTATCCTTACAACACATCACATTCACCCAAGTCACCAGAACACGTCGCTTCTCCTGGCAACCTGAAAGAGCCTCATCAACACCATGTAATATTCATATCTCTCTTATGGCACATATCAGGTGGCATTATGATGATTTGTTTTTATGATTTATTCTGACTAAACTTCTGAGGTCAAGGACTATGTGTTCTATGCCTTTTAAAAACATCCTCTGCGACTAGGACATACATTATCACATAGTAGGTGCATATTAATTGTTTCACGAATGAATGACTGGTGAGCAGTATGAATGTGCAGGTGGGCAAAACAGCCTTCAGAGCACAGGGAACTCAATTAGAGAACATTTCTCTAAGGAAAGTACATTTCTGGTTTTTTATTTTGTCTGCTGTTAATAGGGATATCAAACATTTTAATCTCATAAATTTTATTTGAAACAATGGTTAGGCAAATATTATCCTTTAATTTTGGTGTAAATAAAAAACATGTTTAAAAAATATATTTATTCACTGAACATTTATTGAGTCTGCCTCATATCAGACATGGCCCTAAGCTCATAGTATACATTATACTAAGCTCTGTGGGAAGCAAGTATGTAAGGCAAAGCCCTGGTGCTTTGAGGTTTTCAGTCTAGGAAAGGAAGCGTGCCATCCACACCAAGATAAATAAAACAATGTAGAATGCCTACAGTATTGCTGTAAAGTGCTAAGGAACTATATTCCTGAAATGTGATTTTTAGGAAAGGCACTGGAAGGTTAGCTCTTAAGGTGATGGCATCTTTTAAAACAGTGGTTAATTGTACTCTCTACATTGTCAGTTTAATAGGGCATGATCCTTAAATTTCAGATTTTTCAAAGCTATTTGGAATGTAATAGATTGTGAGCACCAGAATATTTTTCCTGTCTTAAGGAAACTTTGATCCACTGTCTAAGTGTGGCAAGGGGATGTTTTTCCTGTTTCAAATGAGACAAGAAATCACTAATTATTTTTTTCCAAAAGGAAATTTAACAATATAGTACTTTGATGCAACAGAGTTGCATCAGCTTGGTGCTGTTTTTGTATGAGCTGAATGAGTTCAGTTTGGCCATGTGGGATTGCAGTATCACCGTCACACTCACTGTTGTTGATAACCTGTCAGCAGTTAAGGTGAAACTTAAAATTGTGACTGAAATTGCAAAGCATTTATTTTGTTGTATTCAGACTTTGAACCACAGTTACTTAGATATCTGAGTTTAAAAAAATGATATTGAATGGCTATCATCTAAAAGAACACAAATAAATGTTGGTGAGGATATGAAGAAAAGAGAACTCTTTGTACATTATTGATGGGAATGTAAATTGGTGAGCTACTATGGAAAACAGTATGGAGATTTCTCAAAAAACTAAAAATAGAACTAGCATATGACTTAGCAATTCCACTCCTTAGCTGCTGCTGCTGCTGCTGCTGCTAAGTTGCTTCAGTCGTGTCCGACTCTGTGCGACCCCACAGACGGCAGCCCATCAGGCTCCACCATCCCTGGGATTCTCCAGGCAAGAACACTGGAGTGGGTTGCCATTTCCTTCTCCAATGCATGAAAGTGAAAAGTGAAAGTGAAGTTGCTCAGTCATATCTGACTCAGTGACCCCCTGGACTGCAGCCTACCAGGCTCCTCCATCCATGGGAGTTTCCAGGCAAGAGTACTGGAGTGGGATGCCATTGCCTTCTCCGACTCCTTCTCCGACCCCTTATCTGAAAAAAATGAAAGCACTAATTTGAAAAGATACATACATCCCAATGTTCATAGTAGCATTATTTACAATTGCCAAGATATGGAAGCAATCTACATGTCCATTAACAGATGAATGGATAAACAAGATGTGGAATATATATATATATATATATATATATATATATATATATAATGGAATACTACCCAGCCATAAAAAAGAATGTAATTTTGCCATTTGCAGCAACATGGACGCACTTGGAAGGCATATGTCAAGCCTATGCTCTTTCCAGTTGTCATGTACAGTTGTGAGAGTTGGACCATGAAGAAGGCAGAGTACCAAAGAACTGATACTTTTGAACTGTGGTACTGGAGAGGACTCTTGAGAGTCCCTTGGACAGGAAGGAGATCAAACCAGTCAATCTTAAAGGAAATCAACCTTGAATACTCATTGGAAAGACTGATACTGAAGTTGAAGCCTGAATACTTTGGTCGCTTGATGAGAAGAGTTGACTTATTGGAAAAGACGCTGATGCTGGAAATGACTGAGAGCAGAAGAAGAGGGTGACAGAGGATGAGATGGTTGGATGGCATCACTGATGCAATGGACGTGAGTTTGGGCAAACTCTGGGAGATGGTCGGGCACAAGGAGGCCGGGTGTGCTTTGCAACATGGGGATATGAAGAGTTGGACGCAACAGAGCAACTGAAAAACCGCAATGCTAAGTAAAATCAGTCAGTCAGAGAAAGACAAATACTGTATGATGTCACTTATATGCAGAATCTAAAAAATATAACAAACTAGTGAATATAACAAAAAATAAGCAGACTCACAGAGAACAAGCTAATGGTTACCTGGGCCAGAGTGGGAGGGAAGGGGCAAGGGGCAATATAGTGGTAGAGAATTAAGGTACAAACTATTGGATATAAAATAAACTATAAGGATGTGACGCACAATACAGGGAATATAGCCAATATTTTATAATAACTATAAATGGAATATAACCTTTAAAATTGTGAATCACTATGTTGTACACCTATAACATAAAATATTATATATGTCCACTATACTTCAATAAAAATAAATGAATAAAATAAATGAAAATATTGTTGAATTTCTCATCAAATACTGCAGATATATTTGCAAAACCTCTTCCCAGTGAACACTCAAATTAGCAGAGGAGACTTCACAGTAGAGGGTAATCAAACTTTGAAATAGAATTGTCTATTACTCAAACTTTTGGCCTGCTTTCAAATCTGCACAAATTTATTAAATAATTTGAAAGTATCCTAAATGTTCCTGTATGCTGTTTGAAAAACTTACTATTTGTAACTACTCACCTATGTGAATCAAGATTTTCTCAATACCGTATGTGAATCAAGATTTTCTCAGTACCGTATTTTCTCAATACCGTGCAAATAAAATAAATGCAGAAGCAAACTGCAAGTTAAGGCTGATGTAAGCCTGCAGTTGTCATTCCTTAATCCAAATTTAGAATGTTTGCATATTATTTGCAAATTAGAGTAGACTGTGTTATTTTAACCTGTCCAGCATCTTTCCTTCTCCTGGCAATAGCACCTTGGTTTTCCTCTGAGACGCCATCTGTTCCCACTTCAGTTCATGGAGACTCTGGGAGGACGAAGGACCCACAATGACGGTACAGTGTGTACCATGGTCCAGGGCATAGTGAGCAGGTCTGGGGATGGGCGTGTGAGTCAACCAGGCCACGAAAACTTAGTTCTGAGATTGTGTTGGGTTCTGTTAAGAAGGAGATTGCAACTTGTAAAGATCGTTATAAGCCTAGATCTGCTGGGAACTCTCACAGGAAGGACACTCATCTTGAGAATGAAGCTGGCCAACATGGAGGGACACGGAGCTGAGAAATGGACAGAAAGCTTTGATGATATTTTTTCAGCCCCTCCATCAACTGATTCCAGAATCCCAGAACCACTTCTAGATTTACATGAGTCTATATATCTTTCTCTTCTCTCACTTTTTGTTTTTCTTCCCTGAGTTAGTTTGGCTGGGGCTTTCTGTCATTTGTACTTGATTGATGTGCAAACGATTACACTTTTTTCTCATTAGTTAATTTCAGAATAAACAAATACGGTAAAGTTGAGATTATAAAAATAAGTTTGCATTTATAAAACATCACTTCTCTTTGTTATATGGATTCAAGTTCCTCATAATAATTGCTTGACAATATAAATATTTGAAGTATAAAAATTTAAAAATAAATATGGAACAAATATATGAAATGTTTACAATTTGCAGACTACAAAATAAGCTCAAATACAAGTCAAGTTGCAAGTCATCACAGGCCATTTGCAGTCTCTTCTGACTTGCTTTTCCTGTCTCAGGCCTTGAATTCCCTTCATGTCGGAATTCTAACATGCTCTCTCTAGCTGCCTCTGCCTCTCAATCTTCTGAGTCTTGGTTGGCTCTTATCCTCTGCTCAGAATACCACCCTTTTCTAGATCTTGAAGTTTTTTTACTCATTCTTTATGGATCAGCTAACTAGTACTTCTTCTGTAAAGCCTTCTAGAATATTTCCATGTGCAGTTAGTTACTCTTTCTTCTGTTTAGTCCTCATCACAGTCTGACCTGTACTGTAACTGGGAATGCATAAACGACCTCCTTCTAGTCTGGAGTTTCATGGGCTGGGCCTGCTTCTTACTCATCTGTGGAAACTTCCTGCTTAAGCTCTGTCTGGCACCTGGTAGATGCTTGATGCTTATTGTCAAATCAAATTTCAGTGCTAGGGCTGGGGGTAGGTATTGCCTTTATTTTCTCTCTGAGGTGGGCTTGCCAGGTGGCACAGTGGTAAAAAATGCACCTGATAAGGCAGGAGGTGCCAGAAATACAGGTTTGATCCCTGGGTGGGGAAGGTTCCCTGGAGGAGGAAATGGCAACCCACTCCAGTATTCTTGCCTGGAAAATTCCATGTACAGAGGAGCCTGGCAGGTTATAGTTCATGGGGTCACAGGCATGACTGAGCATGCACAATCTCAACCTCTCTTTGAGGTACTACAGGCCCTTCTCATTTAGGGTGGAGAGGGAGGTGTATATATTGTACTTAGTAGCACTACTGTCAGCATTTACAATCACCAAACACCATAAATGATCCGTGTTCCTCTCATTCAGAGTTCTGGTCCAAGGGTGAGTCTTATTGGCTCTATTTATTGGCTCAGACATAAACTCCTTGATTTTAATGGGGCCTTGAGCCAAACTTAGAAATGCACAAATCAAAAAGCTCCAAGGCCATTCAGTATTGTGGATGGTACCATTCTTCATCAGTTTTTATTTTGGCTTAGTAGTTTAGTATATTTTTCCCTTGGAAATTTCCATATTTCACAAAAATGGAAGATGCTTACCCAAGTAGTTTTCAAGTATTTCAAAACACATTTAGCTATCAGGAGGCTTGCTTTGTACCCAGCCACACTGGGCACGTCAACTTCTTTGGGCATCATTCATGACTCCTGTCACCTTCTTGGGCTATTTAATTGACCTGCATGCTTTGGGCCATCTGACCTGGTAGTGACTTCCCATGTTGCTTTCCTGAGTAACTAATGATAGAAACTATACCTACAAGTATTAACCACTCCCAATTTCAGTTGGACTTGTTGAACAACATTAAATGCTCTTAAAACTGGCCTTCTTTTGCTGATGGACTTTCTTGGGTATTGAGCACCTCACCCACTACCTCCCTGTTGAAGAAGAATATTGCTATGGACCCTTTACCTTGTATCACAGGATGCCTTCTATCTTCCCATCTGGAAGAGAATGCAGAGCCCATTCTATTGACCAGTGGGTAGTTAACTGTGATGGCCTAGTTCCTACTGAGTGATAAGGAACATTTTCTTTGTGGAAACAGCCATGCAGAGGGGAGTGACAATGTAGATGCTAGGGTCGTCGGGCTGGGCCTTCATCAGTCCACAGATATCAAGACTAAGTTCATCTCTTTGGGATTGAATTCTGCTGGATTTTCACGGGGAGTAATGAGGAAGACTGGCAACAGAGGTGATAAGGATCTGTTCCCTTGGGCCTTCCTACTTTGTTGGACAATGAAGGCAAATTATAGACTGGAGAACACTGTTTGGGACGCATGATGACTTGTTAAAAAGAGTCAGCTACTCTGATAATCCTGGAGTAGGAAATGACAGCCCACTCCAGTATTCATGCCTGGAAGATTTCATGGACAGAGGAGCCTGGAGGGCTATTGTTCATGGAATCACAAAGAGTTGGACATGACTGAGTGACTGAACATGCATGCACTCTGCTTTTCCAGTAGTTAATCCCATCATAAACCATTTTATTTTCAAAATGACCTTTTTTGTTGATTTGGTTGTCCATTGATAGCCCTCTATGAGTTTACCCAATTGCCCCTTCCTAGCATTTGGGCCGGAGAAGGCAATGGCACCCCACTCCAGTACTCTTGCCTGGAAAATCCCATGGACAGAGGAGCCTGGTGGGCTGCAGTCCATGGGGTCGTGAAGAGTCGGACACGACTGAGTGACTTCACTTTCACTTTTCACTTTCACGCATTGGAGAAGGAAATCGCAATCCATTCCAGTGTTCTTGTCGGGAGAATCCCATTGACGGCGGAGCCTGGTGGGCTGCCGTCTCTGGGGTCGCACAGAGTCGGACATAACTGAAGCGACTTAGCAGCAGCAGCGGCATTTGGGGCTAGGTGAGTTTTACAGGAATCATAAAATCAAAGAGAGAGAGTGTGTTTGGAGTAGATATGTTGCTTTTCATGATTAAAGTCTGAAAAATAAAGAAAGAAGACTTCCCTCCCATTCTCTAGAACATTTTTGTGTTGTTTTCCTGAAAATGTAGAATTACACATATTTTAGAAGGTAGGATAAACTGATTAAGAAAATATGATCATAAATGGTTACTCTGGATCTCTGGAATCCAATAAGGGAATCTGCTTTTAAGGAAAGGGCAGGAGACTTACGGTCTGCTGGACATAAGTTTGAATCCTATCATTGGTTCCTATTGCTGTGAATAGAAGGATTACTATAAGGTTCAGAGAGAGTAAAAGTATCAGATATCTAATAGTGTAGTTTATTGTATAATAAGAACATTTTTTAAAGTAAAATTAAGTATTCTTGAAACTTTGGTCAGTATATATACCATGCAAAAGTAAGCTGCTTGCTATTCCCAGGGATTCTGTTACTTTTGTAAGAAAAGGTGGTGGTGGGCAGCCTTTTTGTTTGCAGCCTTTCTCTGGTGCATTTGATCTTGAGATTGGTGGATGTCTTCCTGTATCCTCCAAGGACTTACGGTTTGGTGGACATTGAGAGCAGTACCCACTTGTTCCTGCAGAGATGGAAACAAGGGGCTTATTGGCCATCTCGCTCAAAAGGCTCTAGACAGAGAAGGAGAAAGAGGAAGTGAAGAGGTTTAGGATTTGGAAGGAGATGAGTGCTCTCTGTATCTGCCTGGCAGAGTGAAAACTCCTAAGTGCAGAAAACATAATGACTGCCTTTGTTGGCTGGAAGGTTGCTGGTGCCTTTGGTTGTCAAGTTTTTGCCTGCTTCATAGAGGCAGGCAGAAAGCAAGAGATGCTAGATTCCCTTGAGTTAAGCACTTTGTAGTGCCAGGATATTAAAAAAATTAAAAAATTTGTTGGAATGCAAATTCAAGAGGAAAATGTGCAATTGTTGCATAAATGCATGACATTTCTAAGTCTAATAAGTCCAAAGCATTATAACTTTGTGAAAAACCATAAAACATATATGCTATTAACCAAGCAAAATCATCTTAATTATGTGCACTAATAATATTGCAAACATTTGTCTTCCCCCCAACCACATTTATCTTAAAAGTGGAAGAATGTACAGAAATGTTCTTCCCCTCACCTTTATGCGTTAAAACATTTTAGTAGCTCTCTTTGTATAATTGATTATTGTATGAAGGTAAATGCATGGATGTTGCCTCAGTTTGAGTGCCAACTCCACCTTTTATAAGGAAATCCTTTAACCTCTCAGTGATGTGATTTCTTTTAAAATGGGATTATTGTAAGTATTAAATGAGTGAATACTGAAGTGTTTGGCAAGTAAGTATTACGTAAGTGTAATACTTTCTTTTTCTTCTTATAGGCCAGTTTATTTGTGAGGAACACAAAGTAGGAGTTACTAATGTCCTCCGTGGAATATAAAGCTCAGAATGACAGAGTACCTTCTGTGGGATGAAATATTTAGTAAACTAAAAAAGTGGGATTCAAATTTAAGCATTCTAGCTTTCTACTCTATCTTCCTTAACTTCTAGAAATTTTACACTCTTGGTCTTCTCCTTAATGCTCTGGGAGTGAATTGAGCACAACTATTGATTGAATATGTCTTCTTCAAATATATGTTTATTAAATGAATAGAATAACTAAAAAGGTGATGTTGCCTAAAGGAATACTAGTAAACATTCTCTGATATAATAACACAAACATTCAAGCATTTTATAGAATTTTTCCGCCTTAGAGTAACAAAGTGTTTTGTTATTATTATTATTATTATTTTTAGATAAGGTTGAATAAAGACAGCTGATGCTCAAGTTATCACTATGCCAAGTTCAACAACCAAGAGAGAACAAGTCCGTATGCATGATGAAATGACACAAAAGCCATGTTACAAATGATACAGTCATTGAAAATGAAGCATTTGCACAATTCAAAAGTACGGTTAATCTTACAGGAGATCTATTTCCATATCTTTTGTCCACATATGGCTATCATTGCTTTTAATCAAAACACTGAAGCATGAATCACCCTGAACAACACCACATAAGACTGAGAACAAGATTTCAGAAGAAATCCCTTCATTTTATCAGTGTGTCTACTTGGAACCTGTAGGAGTTGGAGAGGAGGAGTTGATGGCTATACTGTTTTGTACATTGTTATGCTGAACAATTATAGAGGGGGCAGGGAGAGGAGACTGATGATAACCTGAAAGAGCAAAGATGAAGGAAAAGAGCTGCTTAGGGCACAGTGCTTGTTCAATTCAGTTCAGTTCAGTCGCTCAGTCGTGTCCAACTCTGCAACCCCATGGACTGAAGCATGCCAGGCCTCCCTGTCCATTACCAACTCCCAGAGTTTACTCAAACTCATGTCCATCGAGTCAGTGATGCTATCCAACCATCTCATCCTCAGTTATCCCCTTCTCCTCCCACCCCCAATCTTTCCCAGCATCAGGGTCTTTTCAAATGAGTCAGTTCTTCACATCAGGGAGCCAAAGTATTGGAGTTTCAGCTTCAACATCAGTCCTTCCAATGAATATTCAGGACTGATTTCCTTTAGGATGGACTGGTTGGATCTCCTTGCAGTCCAAAGGACTCACAAGAGTCTTTCTATTCACCATGAAGTATTGGGACCTGATACCATGATCTTAGTTTAATGTTGAGTTTCAAGCAAGCTTTTTCACTCTCCACTTTTACCTTCATCAAGAGGCTCCTTAGTTCTTCTTTGCTTTTTTTGTGATTAGAGTGGTATCTTTTGCATATGTGAGGTCCTTGATATTTCTCCAGGCAATCTTGATTCCAGCTTGCAATTTATCCAGCCCAGTATTTTGCAGGATGTACTCTGCATAGAAGTTATACAAGCAGGGTGACAATATTCAGGAGCCTGTTGTACTCNCAGTCCTGAGTGTTCATTGGAAGGACTGATGTTGAAGCTGAAACTCCAAAACTTTGGCCACCTGATGTGAAGAGCTGACTCATTGGAAAAGACCCTGATTCTGGGAGGGGTTGGGGGTGGGAGGAGAAGGGGACAACAGGATGAGATGGTTGGATGGCATCACGGACTCAATGGACATGAGTTTGAGTAAACTCCGGGAGTTGGTGATTGACAGGGAGGCCTGGCATGCTGCAGTCCATGGGGTCGCAAAGTTGGACATGACTGAGTGACTGAACTGAACTCAAGTGATTAAACACATTGAATACAGTTACTTAATATGCCTTATTCTATTGTGAGTCACAGTGCCCACACAGAGGAAAAAAAGCAGTGTTCAGCTTAAACTGCCAGATTGTCTCATGTTTTGAGGATCTTAATCAGTCTCAATTGTTCAGATTTTTGAATTTGATCTGAGAACGGGATGATAGAATCATCGCCTAAAACAGGACTTAATCTGAAAACATGAATTCACTTGGTATAAAAATATTTATTCCTTTACTCTTTAAAATCTAAGATAATAGTTAAAAAAAAAATAGCAATCACCATATCCCTATAAGAATAGAACAAAATAGCAGTAATTGAAGGTAATTAATTCTAGCATTTAAAGTATTGTGAATAAAGTAAAGTTACCAGTATATCTGGGCTCAGAGGTTAAAGTATCTGCCCGTAATATGGGAGACCTGGGTTCGATCCCTGGGTTGGGAAGATCCCCTGGAAAAAGAAATGGCAACCCACTCCAGTTACTCTTGCCTGGAGAATCCCATGGACAGAGAAGCCTGGTAGGCTACAGTCCACGGGGTCGCAAAGAGTCAGACACGACTGAGCGACTTCACTTTCACTCTCACCAGTATTGATAGGGTCAGACTTTGCTTTCCTTTACAGAAGGATGAATTTCTTTTAAATGTAATTGGAATAATTAAATGGTTTGAGAAAGAAAACTCTATTATTTAAAATTAAGTGTAAATTAAGTCTTAAAATTACTGTTTTTATTATTTGTAATTTCTACAGTTCCATAAAAATAGGCTATTTTTATGACTGTTGAGCTTTAAGCCAACTTTTCCCCTCTCCTCTTTCACTTTCATCAAGGGACTTTTTAGTTCCTCTTCACTTTCTGCCATAAGGGTGGTGTCATCTGCATATCTGAGGTTATTGATATTTCTCCCAGCAATCTTGATTCCAGCTTGTGCTTCTTCCAGCTCAGCCTTGATGTACTCCTTTTCCTATTTGGAACCAGTCTGTTGTTCCATGTCCAGTTCTAACTGTTGCTTCCTGACCTGCATACAGATTTCTCAAGAGACAGGTCAAGTGATCTGCTATTCCCATCTCTTTCCGAATTTTCCACAGTTTTATTGTGACCCACACAGTCAAAGGCTTTGGCATAGTCAATAAAGCAGAAATAGATGTTTTTCTGGAACTCTCTTGTTTTTCCAATGATCCAATGGATGTTGGCAATTTGATCTCTGGTTCCTCTGCCTTTTCTAAAACCAGCTTGAACATCTGGAAGTTCACGGTTCATGTATTGTTGAAGTCTGGCTTGGAGAATTTTGAGCATTACTTTACTGGAGAAGGAAATGGCAACCCACTCCAGTACTCTTGCCTGGAAAATCCCATGGACAGAAGAGCCTGGTAGGCTATAGTCCATGGGGTCACAAAGAGTGAGCGACTTCATTTTCACTTTCACTTTCAGTTACTAGTGTGTGAGATGAGTGCAATTGTGCGGTAGTTTGAGCATTCTTTGGCACTGCCTTTCTTTGGGATTTTAATGAAAACTGACCTTTTCCAATCCTGTGGCCACTGCTGAGTTTTCCAGATTTGCTGGCATATTGAGTGCAACACTTTCACAGCATCATTTTCAGGATTTGAAATAGCTCCACTGGAATTGCATCACCTCCACTAGCTTTGTTCGTTGTGATGCTTTCTAAGGCCCACTTGACTTCACATTTCAGGATGTCTGGCTCTAGGTGAGTGATCACACCATCGTGATTATCTGGGTCATGAAGACCTTTTTGTACAGTTCTTCCATGTATTCTTGCCACCTCTTCTTAATATCTTCTGCTTCTGTTAGGTCCATACCATTTCTGACCTTTATTGAGCCCATCTTTGCATGAAATGTTCGTTTGGTATTTCTAATTTTCTTGAAGAGATGTCTAGTCTTTCCCATTCTGTTCTTTTCCTCTATTTCTTTGCACTGATTGCTGAGGAAGGCTTTCTTATCTCTCCTTGCTATTTGTTGGAACACTGCATTCAGATGCTTATATCTTTCCTTTTCTCCTTTGCTTTTCACTTTTCCAGTGCTTGTTAGGTGTAGATAAAGTTGCCATAAGGAAGTTTGTTTTAGTCCTTTTAAGATTTTAGAAAAGATGTCTAAGTTAATTTCATAGAATTTTATTACTGAGAAGAATTTTAGAACTTATTTGCCACAACCTTTTCACTTTTTTTGGTCAAGTAGACAATTGAGCTGTCTCTCTCTCTCTCACTGATGCAATGGACGTGAACTTGGGCAGAATCTGGGAGATGATGAGGGACAGGGAGGCCTGGCATGCTGCAGTCCATGGAGGCACAAAGAGTCAGACATGACTTGACCACTGAACAACAATAGGCAGTTGAGGTCTAGAGGGATCAGCAATTCCTCCAATGTCACAAGTTGAGTGTAAACCAAGTCGCGATTAGATCTTTTGATTCCCCTTTTAGCTCACTATTGAATCCTGTGCCTGATATGTCGCTGGTATTCTGCAAATATTTGATGAAGGAAAGAAAGAAAAAAATGAATGAATGACTCTATCTCTCATCCCTTTGTTTTTGGACCATTTTGTATCCTAAATTAAGAACAAGTGAAAAGAGATTGTCTTGTGCTTTGTAGTTGGACATGGAGATGGGGAAAGGAAAATTTCTTGTTCTGACACAAACACTTCAGAAAAATGACCCCATTTCTTTTTTATTTTCCTCTTTCTCAAGGGAGGAATCATTCAGCAGAGATGTGACTGCTGGGAGGGCCAGGTTCTGAAGTTAGCCACAGGATGAACATTACAGATAAGCAAAACTTACCTTGAGGCTATCTTTGGGAGGTACCATGCTGGAGCCTGGTGGACTATTTCTCAGCCAGTTTTCCCTCTGTCTTTGGAACAGACAGCTGTTTTCTAGATTGAGTACCAGTGAAGCAGTTAGCTTAAATTTTGGGGTCATATATATGAAAAATGTGTCTTTTAAGCAAAAGACTGCACAGAGAAAGGTCTGTAGGCATGGAAACAAACCTAGGGCAAGACATATATGCTGGTGGTTCTGTCTCATGATCACGCTGGGGCACATACTTTTTAAGATCAATACTCTCTCTCTCTTTCTCTCGCATATAATCCAATATGTATAAATTTAACACATGTAAAATTCACTCCACCATTCTATCTAGTACACTGGAAAAGCTGAATTAAACACTGACCCAGTATCTAGAATTAAGATCCACATTAAAGGTGTTTCTTTTATCTTGTAGGACATCTTAGATAAAGATGAGATGGCTAAACTCTAGAATTAGATAATGTTGCTGACTGTGGTATAAATTATTATTACCTTTTTTTTTTTTTTTTTGCTGTGGAGGCTTAAAAAGGAATTTTTGGTATGGATATACCTGGGAAAAGGAAAATATATTATATGATGCCTGAATTTAGAGAAATTTAAATGCAAAAGACAGTCAGCTTCTGCTACACTTGCCCTCTTTCCCCATCTCTGAAAAAAGCAAAACAAAATCCCTGGTTTGCTCAGACTCCCTCTTTAAGACTTGGTTCAGACATCCAAGCTTTCTATCTTCAATAGGCTGTTTGTTGCTTTTTCTGCTTCTCTCTCTCAGTTCCTACTCATCTCTACTCCTAAATCTCCATTCCCATTCTTTTTTATGCTGCAGCTTCACCATGGACACAGACCATAGTATCAAGGAGGCTTTTGTGAGAATTTCTTAAACTTACTAAAAAGTGATCAACTCTTGCAGACATTACAAAGGAGGCCTTTAGACAGAGACACCTAGCTGATTTCCTGGAACAATACCTGGGGAATTATTTTTTGGCTCCAAGAGGATAATATTTTAAGTTGTTATATATTTGCTGATCTAGGGGGGATGGTTGGAACCATCCAGCATGCACAGGAAGCTTGGGCTCTTGGCCCAGTTGGCTCAGTCTAAATATTTGGAGGATGAATATTTGAAAATGCATTTAAACATCTAGAGCATTTTATTTATTTTTCTAATAAGTTGCATTGTTAATGCAATACACTTCTGATGCAGGATTCTATCTGTGGGAGGAATGAACCTCCTGGACAAGCCCAGGCTCGAGTTTCATCTTAGGCCTTGGTGTGAAGCCAGAGATGTGCATGTCCATTGGTTAATGTCCACACCCATGAAGTGGGTTATTATTATAATCACTCACCTTCAATGCCTGTGTTCTAAAGTCATGCTAAGGGTCTGACCCAACTTTGTACTGTAGCCAGCACACACACATAGACACATACAGACACACACATAGACACAGACACATACACACACATGTACACACACACACATCATTTCTCAAACCATCTGCTGCAGTGTTTCCCTCCTTTTGTTAGTGCAGTGGCTTTATCATTGTTGCCAGCTTTTAACTCTACACTGTGAGCATCTGTGGTCAGTTTTCCTCTCCCACCTACTAGAACATATATTTGGACTGGTATGTGCTTAGAGAATTTAAACTAATACAACTGCATTAGATTATGTAAAACGTAATAAGGAAAGCAGATTTTCTGTAAAAGCAACCTATGTGTTTATAGAACTTGGAACCAATTATAAGCAACTAGGGGATTTTCCATGTTCTTTAGACCCACAGATATATCCAAGGACCTCAATTATATCAACTATTTGCCTATCTCAATCAAATGATCTAGATAATTGCCAAATATCTACTTTGCTATGCTGTGGCGTCCTAGACTCTCATTGTCTCGGTGGAATGGGAGTGAGTGTCAGCTTCACTTCTGAAATTTGAAGTAGAGAGGACGGTGGAGGGCTGGTGGGGTGGGGTAGCATGGGTGTGTTCCGGGCCTGTAATTACCACGGTAAGGTGTCTTAGACAACCAGATAATAACCCTCTCAATAGAATTGGGGACGCAGTAGCAACAGTAAAAATTATATTAAACTGGGCCCGATGCCCAGACTGTCAGCCTCAGATAAACAAAGGGTAAGAGAAACATTTCAAGAGGGACTAGCTTGTGAATCAAGGAAGCTAAAACAGACCAGAGAGGTGCTCACTTGAGGAGCTTTTACCTCCTTGCAAAAGCTCTGCCCAAACTAATTAAAATGCCCAATCTAATTAGAACTCTAACCATAATCCCCTTGGTGGCCCCTCACTCCACCCTCTTCTATTGTTAAGATTCTAATAGGGTTGCCTGGCTGAAAAATTATTGAACTGGTGACTATGTGAGCACATACACATAATCCCCCGCTTACTGAGTGGGAGCAAAGATGCTAGTGATGTGTACAGTGATGGTGTTGTCTCCCTCAGCAATGATGTGTGACATGGATTAATGCAGAGCGGCCATCTGCTGTTGAGGAGGGTGATAGAATCTGTTCCTTGGTGGCAGACGGCTCCGCGGCGCCAGCCAGCTGGCTCAGGGTGGACAAAATTGGACCGGATAAATGATGCCCCAGCAACTCTCTGGGGAAGTAACTCCAGGGCCTTCCCCTTAGGTGCCTATATTTGTCCCCATTGGCTTGATGCGTTCATATGCATCATAGAGCTGATACAACACAATCCACTTTGGAATGTGGAAAAGAGGAAAGAAGCACATGCCCTCCATGAAGGTTAAAAGTTGCTGGTCTGTAGCATGAGATGTGCCCTTGAGTTTCATGGTGGTTGTTTTTCAGTTGTTCAGTCCTGTCTGACTCTTTGTGACCCCATGGACTGTAGCACGCCAGGTTTACCTGTCCTTCACTATCTTCCGAAGCTTGGTCAGACTCACGTCCGTTGAGGCGGTGATGCCATCCAACCAGCTAGTCCTCTGTCATCCCTTTCTCCTCCTGCCTTCAATCTTTCCCAGCACCAGGGTCTTTTCTAATGAGTTGGCTCTTGGCATCAGGTGGCCAAAGTATTGGAGCTTCAGTCCTTCCAATGAATATTCAAGACTGATTTCCTTTAGGATTGACTGGTTTGATCTCCTTGCAGTCCATGGGACTCTCAAGAGTCTTCTCCAGCACCACAGTTCAAAGCATCAATTCTTTGGCACTCAGCCTTCTTTATGGCCCAACTTCTTTATGGACAAAAAGAGGAAAACTGATAAAGCATATGGCTCATGCTATCTGGGAAAAGAAAGTCAGTTTCTCAGAAGAAATAAACTTTTTCTTACTTTTTCACATTTGACTTCATAAAGAGAAGAAACCGAAGTTCTCAGGGTGTTTACTACAAAAACATCAAATTGATAGAGTGCTTGGCCTATTGACAGAGAAAGGACCTGAACGTGGGCCTCTGGTGACTAATGAAAAATAGGTAGCCCTCTGCAATTCCCTAACAGGATCATGATTTTTACCTGTTGCTCTTTGCACATCTGTGTATTTTCTAAAATATCCACTGTGAGCATGCATAATATTTTCTTTTTTTAAAAGCTTTTATTTATTTATTATTTTTTTTGACCGTGCTGGGTCTTCGTTGCCATGTGGGCTTTTCTCTAATTGGAGCAAGCCGGGGCAACTCTCTAGTTGCAGTGCATGGGTTTCTCTTCATGGTGGCTTCTGTTGTTGCAGAGCGTGAGCTCTAGGGCGAGCACGTTCCAAAAGTTGCAGCTCCCAGACTCTAGAGCACAGGCTCAATAGTTGTGCTGTATGGGTTTAATTGCTCCACAGCGTGTGGGATCTTTCTGGATTAGGGATCGAAATGGTGTCTCCTGCATTGGCAGGTGGATTCTTTACCAGTGAGCCACCAGAGAAGCCCCTACAAGACATTTTTATTTCAGGGGGCCTGGTTCTGGTTCTGCTTGACCTGAGATCCATTCCTCACCCTTCCTTCTGGGGGTGTATTCAGGAGGCCGAACCCTTCAGACCGATGTTCTCAGGCCCCATGTCAGCTGGCTCCCAACTGGGTTTGGTCCATGAAGGCTCTGGTGGGAGTCTGGAGAACAGAAGGGAGGGAGAAGTTGGGGTATTTCTCTCTCTCTCTCTCAGTACTGGGTGGTATCTCTGGCAGCTGCTGCCTCTCTTCCTTGGCTCCAGCTCTCACAGGAAACCTGCCATAGTTCCCGCTTCCTCTGGGTAATTCCAGGCCCAGGGCTTGGGTAGCATCACCCCCTCCCTTTGTCCCTCCAGCCTGGGAGTGGCGGCGACTTCCTGCCATGGTTAGTCTCTGGATTGCCTCACCGTCCCTTGTTTGGCTTTTAAGTTTCTTTCATCTTAGTGCATTAAACTTCCTCTGTTTTAAATATTCAGAGTGGTTTCTGTCTTCCTGGTTGGGCACTGACACAAAGAAACAAAAAGGTGTTTGAAACAAAAATGAATGGGGCAAAAGCGTCTAGAGGACCATGAGTTTAGAAAATAACTAAAGAAGCAAAAGACAACAGATCATGGCAGCAGACACAGAGCAAAGTCCAGACTTGGTATGCACCAGCTGAAAGGGACTTCTGATCATGTAAGGGCCTTTTTAGGCACATTCACACACACAAATTAAAACTTCATTTTGGAGTTATCAGCTCCTGAAGTGAGGGATAACAATATGTTTGTTTAGAGAAAAAACAACCCCACCCCAAACCCCCATAGGATTTAGAGTCCTAAGTCTTTCAAGTCCCGTAGAATTCAAGTCCTGCCTTATGGTGGACTCTGCAGCCTCCATTCCACCCTCCCTGAGTGGCATAGCAGCCATGGAATTTGGAGAGCACTGATCCAACCTCCAGCTTCTGGGTTATGGCCTTGATTGACATGGTCACTGGTTCCTGTACTCCAGGCCCGAGCCAATCAGTACATGGGATTCCCTTGGCCACTGGTGCAGTAGAAACGAAGCCTGGGTCCCATGTTTGATGACTGGAGAAAGTAAAGTCCTTTCTCCTTCTAGGTAGTGTTGTGGGCCCTGAAACTGTTCCAGCATTTCGCTACTAAATGGACAAAGAACCTGAGAATAGAGCTGATGCAAAAAGAAGGATAAAATCAAGATAACCAAAATAAAACAGCTGGACTTCTGATCAAACTGTGCCCAAAGCCTACTGTACCACTGAACTTTTCTATTACAGAGTTTCTATACTCTATTTACTGTTTAGTACATTTTGGTTTGTGTTTTCTGTTACTTGCAACCAGAAACATGTGATTCAGTGGTTAGGACACTGCACTTTCACTGTTGAGGGCCTGGGTTAAATCTCTGGTTGTGGAATTAGGATCCCACAAATCTCACAGTGCTCCTCCCTCCAAACAAAACAAAACAAAAACATGCTGGATGAGACACAGAAATGTCTAGTTGGCTGTGTGGCCTTGGGCTAGTCACTGAATCTTTCTGACATCACTTCCCTCATCTATAAAATGGAACTATCAAGACAATTTATCTTCAGGAATTTTTGTGAGGATCTCGCTGGATCATCGAAAAAGCAAGAGAGTTCCAAAAAACATCTATTTCTGCTTTATTGACTATGCCAAAGCTTTTGACTGTGTGGATCACAATAAACTGTGGAAAATTCTGAAAGAGATGGGAATGCCAGACCACCTGACCTGCCTCTTGAGAAATCTGTATGCAGGTCAGGAAGCAACAGTTAGAACTGGACATGGAACAACAGACTGGTTCCAAATAGGAAAAGGAGTACGTCAAGGCTGTATATTGTCACCCTGCTTATTTAACTTATATGCAGTTATAAGAAACGCTGGGCTTGAAGAATCACAAGCTGGAATCAAGATTGCCAGGAGAAATATCAGTAACCTCAGATATGCAGATGATACCACCCTTATGGCATAAAGTGAAGAGGAACTAAAAAGCCTCTTGATGAAAGTGAAAGTGGAGAGTGAAAAACTTGGCTTAAAGCTCAACATTCAGAAAATGAAGATCATGGTCCATCTGGTCCATCACTTCATGGGAAATAGATGGGGAAACAGTGGGAACAGTGTCAGATTATTTTTTTGGGCTCCAAAATCACTGCAGATGGTGATTGCAGCCATGAAATTAGAAGATGCTTGCTTACTCCTTGGAAGGAAAGTTATGACCAACTTAGATAGCATGTTCAAAAGCAGAGACGTTACTTTGCCAACAAAGGTCCGTCTAGTCAAGGCTATGGGTTTTCCAGTGCTCATGTATGGATGTGAGAGTAGGATTGTAAAGAAAGCTGAGCACCGAAGAATTGATGCTTTTGAACTGTGGTGTTGGAGAAGACTCTTGAGAGTCCCTTGGACTGCAANAACAAAGGTCCGTCTAGTCAAGGCTATGGGTTTTCCAGTGCTCATGTATGGATGTGAGAGTAGGATTGTAAAGAAAGCTGAGCACCGAAGAATTGATGCTTTTGAACTGTGGTGTTGGAGAAGACTCTTGAGAGTCCCTTGGACTGCAAAGAGATCCAACCAGTCCATTCCAAAGGAGATCAGCCCTGGGATTTCTTTGGAGGGAATGATGCTGAAGCTGAAACTCCAGTACTTTGGCCCCCTCATGCGAAGAGTTGACTCACTGGAAAAGACTCTGATGCTGGGAGGGATTGGGGGCAGGAGGAGAAGGGGATGACAGAGGATGAGATGGCTGGATGGCATCACTGACTTGATGGATGTGAGTCCGAGTCAACTTCAGGAGTTGGTGATAGACAGGGAGGCCTGGTGTGCTATAATTCATGGGGTTGCAAAGAGTTGGACATGACTGAGAGACTGAACTGAACTGAACTGAATGAGGTAATAAATGAGAAGGTGCTTTGTAAATTGTAAGCAGTTATTTGAATCTTATCACACATATAATTTATTTCAATTGTTAATGCAGTTCTATAACTCTCCTACATATAAAAAATCAATTTTATCAAGCATAAAGTTCTATAATACCTCACAATACAGTTCATTGCTGTGTTGTGAGTGTTCACCAAGATTAATCAGCAATAGCCATTATTTCACTCTGGTGGAGGTTTAGTCCCTAAGTTATGTCTGACTATTGCAACCCCATGGACTATAGCACATCAGGATGCCCCCTCCATCCGTGGGATTTCCCAGGCAAGAATACTGGAGTGGGTTACCATTTCCTTCTCCAGGGGGTCTTCCTGACCCAGGGATCAAACCTAGGTCTCCTGCATTGCAAGCAGCTTCTTTGACTGAGCCACCAAGGATTTCACTCTGTGTAGTCCTACATAGCTTACTTTTGAAGTCATGTGTGACCTATGTAAACTTGAAAGGATTTACTTCAAAACCCTCAGCCAGTGGACATGAGTTGAGTAATCCCTCTGCGTGACCATGCATCACTCACTCGGAAAATGTGTGGTTTCATCGCTCCCCTGGAGCAGCCGTGGAAGTGGGTATGTGACATTCCTCTCATGGAGTGAAAGTTCAGGCGCATCCGAAAAGGACCAGCTGGTCAGTTCTGCCCTTGCATTTTCTTGGAGTTGCTGCCCTGAGGTTGTTTGGTAACCTGAGAGAGTGGTTTAGGCTTGAACCTTTAAAAGGGCTGCAAAATTGAAAGCTTCCAGGGAAACAACACTTAGTGTTTAGATTTTTGTAAAAACAAAAGATTAAGAGTAATTAATTTATCAAGCCTAATTAGATAAGCTGTCTAACATTTAGGGCAATGAAAATAAAAGTGCAAAAGAAGTATGTTTGTTTGTCTTCCAATAAGGGTATATCTTGGGACAGGACTTGGGAGGGTCTTGCAGGCTATGATGGATCAGGACAGACCCATAATGACTTGAAGTAAGAACCTGACCCACCTAGCCGCAGGCCTGGGACAAGCCCAGAGAACAGGAATTACAAGTTCAGACTTGATTTTTCTCACCAAGTACTGTGAATTCTACCTCCCAGTTTGACCTCACATCTCTCCCTTCTCTGCCTCATAACTGAGCTGGGTCAAGAGCTCATTAGATGTCACCTGGGTTAATCTCCCTGCTCCCAGATTTAAACCCCTCAAGTTGCCCTCAACTGACCTCTATTCATCCTCCACCCTGCTATAGGAGTCATCTTTTAAAATTACACTATGTTGCCCCACCCTCTTCCTCCCTTAAAGCTTTTCACTGGCTCCGTATGGGCTGATCCTATAAAGCCCAGGGCCCTTAGCATGTCAAGGAATTGTGGGATCTGACTCCTCTTAACAATCAATCCAGCTGCTTTCCTTCCAACCTCCCTTTCCACTTCCCATCCCTCCCCTCACCCCCCCCCCCCCCCCCCCCCCCACTCCC
>SJYV01004085.1:236314-285351 GCA_006410875.1 Neotragus pygmaeus | reverse complement strand
TTTTTTTTTTTAAGTATTTATTGAATTTGTTACAATATCATTTCTGTTTTTTATGTTTTGGTTTTTTGGCCACAAGGCATGTGGGTTCTCAGCTCCCCAACAAGGGATTGAACCTGCACCCCCTGCATTGGAAGGTGAAGTCTTAACCACTGACCTCCAGGGAAGTCCCTTGGATTTATTTATTTTTTTTAAGTCCTTGATATATTAGAGAGTCATGCTAAGTATTTATGAGTAAGATGATATATTTGATATTTGCTTTAAAACCCTACAAAAAACTACCTGCCTTCATAATTACTCATGGTTACGTAGTTGTTGTTTAGCCACTAAGTCATGTTCGACAGTTTTTACAACTCCATGGACTATAGACTGCCAGGCTGCTCTGTCCACGGGATTTTTCCAGGTAAGAATAACTGGAGTGGTTTGCCATTTCCTTCTCCAGGGGATCTGCCTGACCCAGGAATTGAACACACATCTCCTGTATCGGCAGGCAGATTCTTTACCGCTGAGCTATTAGGGAAACTCTTGTTTACATAGTATCATAACTTAAATGTGTGGTAACTTATAATTTCTGAACATTTAAGTTTAGAGCATTTTCAACTTTTTGTTATTAAGCTTATTGACTGGGATAAATATCTTTGTTTCAATATTTAGTCTCAATTTTATTTCCTTAGTGTAGACTCTAAAGCTGCTGCTGCTGCTGCTGCTGAGTCACTTCAGTCATGTCCGACTCTGTGTGACCCCATAGACAGCAGCCCACTAGGCTCCTCTGTCCATGGGATTCTCCAGACAAGAACACTGGAGTGGGTTGCCATTTCCTTCTCCAATGCATGAAAGTGAAAAGTGAAAGTGAAGTTGCTGAGTCGTGTCTGACCATCAGCGACCCCATGGACTGCATCCTACCAGGCCCCTCTGTCCATGGGATTTTCCAGGCAGGAGTACTGGAGTGGGGTGCCATCGCCTTCTCCGGACTCTAAAGCTACACATGGTATTATAGTGAAAGAACATGACCTATAAAATGACTCTTGATATATTGCCAGATTTATTTTCAAAGAGTTTCTGTTCACTTATGGTTTTCCTCCTCATCCCCAGAATGTAGGAGTATCAAGTCTTAGGTGATATCTCAATCTTTCATGCTCGCCTATTACCTTTCCAAATGAACTTCAGAATAATCTAACTAAGTGAAAAGAAAGAGGAAGAGGGAGGGAGAAGAAAGAAAGAAAAAGAAAGCTCGAGAATTCCTATTAGGATTTTCATTGGGTTAAAAAAATCCTGTGGTGCTTAAAAATCTCATACATAATGCATGAATACATACTTCCTTAAGAAATCAAATCAGAGCTATATGGAGAGGCAAACGTTCATTTCTGTTTACCTCCCCTCTCTCGGTTGCTTTTCCCTCTAGAGACACAATTTTTAATGCCTATCACACCACGCTTAAAAAATCCTTATGATTTTATATTTATATATGCAGACACATATACTTATTGTTAGATTGATTTTTTGTTTCTTGCTTCTATTTTATTCATACTATCTCTATTCCTCTAATAATTATTCTTAAAAACCTAGTACATTTATTTATACATCTTATTCATTCAGTGTCTAAAGTTAAACCATATTGTGTCCTTGCCAAATAATAAGACAAATGTCATATCAAGTTCTTACTTCTTCCTTCTCTCCATTTTCTACCATAAGGAAATCATCTGGGGTTTTAATTCCAGATTTCATTAATTTATCTACATTGTGTATCAGAACTATTTAAACTTAAGCACCCATCTTTCTACATAAAGTGTTTTTTTTAAATATATATATATTTATTGACTGCTCTGGGTCTTAGTTGTGGGATCTTAAGTTGTGGCATGTGGGATGTAGTTCCCTGATCAGGGGTCGAACCTGGGCCGCCAGCATCAGGAGCTCCAAGTCTTAGCTACTGGACCACCAGGGAAGCTTTTTTGTGCTCCATTTTTTTTTTTTCCTTACAAGTTTCATTTGTCTGAAATATATTCTCAAGTAATTCTTTCAGAAAGGAGCTGAGCATGTTATACTTTCACGTTCAAGAAAATCTGTTTTTTCCCTCCATTTGAATGCTGGCTGATGGGGTATATAATTTTAGATTAAAATTCTTTTGTTGGAGAATTTTGAGAATTTGCTCTAATTTTTTCCGTCACCCAGTGTTGTTGACAAGAAAGATATTCCCAATCAATTTTTTTAAATGGTTATTGCTTAGAACAAGTTATTGCCCCTCTCTGTCATCTTTCCAGCTTTATTTTCATGGTGTAAAGCATGAATCTCAAAGTGAGTACCTCCTTACATCTCTGCGCTTGGCCCACCACTGAAGCCAGGCACTGCTCCTATGTTCTCTAGAAATAATAGAAAACAAGGTAGACTTGGTCTCTATCTGCATGGAGAATATATTTGAGGGTTGGGGTTATAGAAGACAAGACTGTCAACAAATGCATAAACAAAGTAATTCATGTGAAAAGAAGGAAAGGAACATGTTGTTATAAATGAGAACAATGGATTGGGTGTATAGCTTCCTAAGATGAAGGAACATTTTGGAACACATAGAATTAAAAAACAACAACAACTGTATTTGATGGGTCTCTTTAATTTGAAGACTTGTGATTCACTTCAGCTCTGGGGATTCTCATTTTTGTTTAAAAAACTTCCAGTTTTGTTACCATATGCCTTTATTTCATTTAGGACTTTTGCGGGAGGTGGGGGGCAACTTTAAAAGAATATTTACTTATTTGGCTGTGCAGAGTCTTAGTTACAGCATGTGAGATTAAAAATCTTTTAATTGTGACATGAGGGATCTAGTTCTCTGACCAGGGATTGAGCCCAGGCCCCCTGCATTGGAAGTGTGGAGTCTTAGCCACTGGACCACTGGGAAAATGAAAGTGTAAGTCACACAGTTGTGTCCGACTTTTTTGCGACCCCATAAACTATACAGTTTATGGAATTCTCCAGGTCAGAATACTGGAGTGGATAGCTGTTCCCTTCTTTTAAGAGATCTTCCCAGTGCAGAGATGACCCTAGGTCTCCCACACTGAAGGCGGATTCTTTACCAGCTGAACCACTAGGGAAGCCTGACCACTGGGAAGTCCCTGTTTAATACAATTGGCTGTCCTTTTTTTGTCTACAATTGCATATCTATTAGGATTTTTCATTACACCCTCTGTCTCATGTTCTCTTTTCGTCTTCAGCCTTTTGTTTTGCCATGCTACACTTTGGCCATTTTATTCTTATGTATCTTTTAGTTCACTGATTCTTTACTGCTTTGTTTAATCTGCTGTTAAACGTGTTTTAAGAACGAAAGTTCTTAATTTTGGCCATTGTATTTTCAGTTCTAGAATTTCTATCTGATTGCCTTTCAAAGCTGTAGTGTCACTTTTATAGTTTACAGATCTTTGCCAATATTTTAAAGCTTCTCTTTTATCTCCTTGAACATAGTAAGCATTGTTGTTTCAGAATCTATGCCATATCTCAGTGGAGTGTCTCTGGGTCTGTTTCTGTTGTCTGTTATTTCTGTTGGCTCTCACTCATGGTGTTTTGTCTTTTTTCTGTGTCTAGTTATTCTTAATTGTGTCCCAAACATCTTATTCTAAAAACTTGTAGAAATAATTTGAGAACTGAGATATTTTCTTTTTACCATAAGACAAGTTTTATTTTTGTATCACATGAATATATTAGCAGTTTGCTGCTGCTGCTGCTAAGTTGCTTCGGTCGTGTCCGATTGTGCGACCCCAGAGACGGAAGCACACCAGGCTCCCCTGTCCCTGGGATTCTCCAGGCAAGAACACTGGAGTGGGTTGCCATTTCCTTCTCCAATGCATGAAAGTGAAAAGTGAAAGTGAAATTGTTCAGTCCTGTCTGACTCTTAGCGACCCCACGGACTGCAGCCTACTAGGCTCCTCCATCCATGGGATTTTCCAGGCAAGAGTACTGGAGTGGGGTGCCATTGCCTTCTCTGGCATCACCTTAATCCAAGTTATGCATTGACTGATATTTTTTAGCCTCTGGATGTTGTAATACTGAGCTGCAGTCAGTGTGATGGCTGATTTGCTTCCAGTTTACCTTTACACTTAGCGTGCAGGTCTTCAGGGTCCCACTTCAAAGTGGTGGTAAAGCATACATTTTATCAGAGAACTGAGCTGACTTTGTTTTTTGACTTCTTATTCCTTGTCCCTGAGAGGCTGTCAGTAGTGGATGTATCTTCCCAGCCTTTTCTTTTCCAGATTGGCACACGTCCCCTCCATAAAAGTGATTTGAGTGGCAGAATCATTTTCCTGGCTTCATTTCTTTTCCCAGATCTTATTTCTTAAAGTAGAAGTCTTTCTCTCTCTGGTAAACTGAAAGACAGTTTTCCTTGCTGAAAGGAGAATAAATTCTCCATATGTAACCTCTCTATGAAATGAGAACTCCTCTTGCATTGTAAGTAAAGGCTTCCAAACGAGATAATTAAGAGAATCACTAGAGGAACTTTTAAAATGGCCCAACTCTGGGATGTGTATATGTCACTGAGTGAAGACTTTCTCAGGATTTGTGACCACAAATGATTTTAAGGTAATTTACAGATCCCTAATGTCCATAGATACTTTTCCCTTAGAAGCCGCCTGTGCTTAGATACTCTCTTTTACAGAGCCCTTTTCCTATTAACAGCTACCTGGTGGACATTGAAACCAATCAGAGTTCTCAGTCCTCCTGGTATTCATAGTTTTTATCTGTCCATGAAACTGAATCAAGGTGAATCAGAATCCTACCTGGGATTTTTTTTTAAGGGCCATCAGAAGAGATTTGTACCTTCTGAACTGTGATTACTGAGGTGGGGTAGATGTGAGTCTGACATTGCTAGTGGTCATTTTTCTTTCTCTACAGAAAATCTGTTTAAGAAAAGAAGAAAGGAAGAGAGAGAAATAGACTGCTGACTACATGATGAAACTTCTACATCTCGTGCTGGATACCAGTTGCATACCTGGACTCTGTAGTTAACAGACAATACATCCCATTTCTTCTGCTTCAGCTAGTTTGAGTTGGGTTTGTATCACTGGCAAACAATAAATGCTCTGTCTCTCCATTCCAAGGAGACTGGTGTGAATAGGCAGGTTGCCAAGACAAGAACTTGGGTCCAGGGAAAGAAGGCAGGTACTTAGCTATGATACCTGGAACATCTGGGATAGGACAAGAAGCACAAGATTGAACTGGGAGGATATAAAATAAAGTCAGTGCATAGATCCATCATCCCTGTCCTGTACTCATAAAAGACATCACTAATTGATCACAGCATTCTTTCTACCAAGTCAGGACGTCATGATAATCCTACTTTTAATACTGAGCATCAGGCAATGACTATTACTGATTTGAATTTAACGCCTGGAGACTGAGATTTATTTGTCCAAGAACTAGGCTTGAACTTGGAGATTAACCTAATTTTAGTTGGGATTTCTCTCTTGTGATACTTTCAGAGTATGCCTGGTCAATTATTATTATTAAAAATACTGTGAATATGTATGATGATAAATTATTGAGCTTTCTTTTTATATATTTTAAATATTCTACATGAAACTATAAATCTGGGCTTTCCTGATAGCTCAGATGGTAAAGAATCTGCCTGCAATGCAAGAAACCAGGGTTCAGTCTCTGGGTTGGGAAGACCCCCTGGAGAAGGGAATGGCAACCCACTCCAATATTCCTGCCTGGAGAATACTGTGGTCAGAGGAGTGGGTGGCTACAGTCTATGGGGTCATAAAGAGTGGGACACAACTGAGTGACTAACACACACAGAACCATAAATCTGGTTCCTGAATCCATGTCTTCCCACTGGTATCTTTGTTTCTTTCAGTTGTTCTAGAGAAATGATATTTTCAGTTGGCTTTGAAAGTTGTCAAGCACTGCTGGTTTTGGAATTGTCTCTGTCCTCTACAGAGAAAGCCCAGGAGATCTTGAAGCTGACACAATGGTACATCACTTGGCAGTTACAGATTTTCTTCCTGCAGTGGCATAATGCTTCCTTTTGCTAACCACCTTAATTTCCTGCCCTTATCAACTTGAAAATCAATGATACGTTTCTATTATGTGGGTTTTCATTGAATCTTTTATGTTTAAATTCAACCATTTCTCCATAACCAAGCAAACACGGTGTCCTACTCAACGGATTCAATTGCAGCTGCTAACTGTGGCGCTGGAGAAGACTCTTGAGAGTTCCCTGGACAGCAAGGAGATCAAATCAGTCAATCCTAAAGGAAGTCAGCTCAGAATATTCATTGGAAGAACTGATGATGAAGCTGAAGTTCCAATACTTTGGCCACCTGATGGGAACAGCCGACTCATTGGAAAAGACCCTGATGCTGGAAAAGGTTGAGAGCAAGAGGAGAATGGGCAACAGAGGATGAGATGCTTGAATAGCATTACTGATTCAATGGACATGAGTTTGAGCAAATTCCAGGAGATAGTGAAGGACAGGGAAACCTGATGTGCTTCAGTTCATAGAGTCACAAAGAGTTGGACTCGACAGCCACTGAACAACAAGAGCATTTGTCAGAGAGTTCCATGGGCTTTAGCAAAAAGTCAGTACCACCAAATATCACTCAAGTCTCTACCTATTTCTAACGCTTCTTAGAATTTATTAAATGTTACAGAAGAAATGTCAACTGTGTTATTGTAGGAATAGTAGCTTTTTTGTCTCTGGATTACAACTCACTGATAGATTAAATTTAAGATGACTTAGGACAAAATATAAAAAATCATCCAATACTTAAAAAAAAACGTTAGTACATCAAAAGGATCCACATAAAATATTCAATGACCACGTTGAAAGAGCATTCACTTTGGATAATTATAGTAGTTACTGTGACTCATTATCATCAACCTCAGCTTTAATAGCTAACATTTATTTAGCATTTACTTGTGCTAGACACTCTACCAAGTGCTTTATTTAGCATTTACTTGTGCTAGACACTCTACCAAGTGCTTTACTTGAATTATTATATTTAATTGTCACATAAGAATATACTTTTATTCTGTGCTTGAGATATGGAGAGATTTGGGAACTTACCCAGTGTTACAAATGTTAATTAATGAATATACAACTGCATTCAAACCTAGATATGTATGAATGTGGAGCCTATGAATAAAATGTGACTATGAAGACTTGCATATATATTCTTTAGGATCAGAGACTAGTAATAGAAAAACTCAAAATGACAGCAGGTTAGTTTATCCATTTACCTTGTGTTTAAGGGGTCTGGAGAAAGTCCAGACCTGGTAAGGCATTCCATGGTATATGGGACTTAAGCTTATCTTGTTGCTCTGCCAACGTGTGACTTCTATTCCTGAAATCACTTTATGGATCAAAATGGCTGCTGGAACACCAGTCATCATATCTGCATTCTAGAACTTTGAAGTTAGTCACAGGGTCATACCTAGCTTCAAGGATGTCTAGGAAATATAGTCTCCATTCTGGGCAGCCATGTGTCCAGCTAGAAGTCAGGAAGAAGAAAGAATAAATATGGAGAGTAGCTTAAATAACAATTTTTATAACATCATATTTTCAGCTTCTTTCTCATAATTCATGTGAATACAGTAATTTTATATTTTTGCATTCAATACTATTCAGATTATTTTTAAAAATCAAGAACTTCATTAAACTTTTGCTTATTATTATACATTCAGACATGTCACAAAACAAAATTCTGAATCTAACATGACATGAAGCAAAAGCTTGACATCATTTGTCTACTACACAGGAGTTGGTGTTGCCTAGAATACTAACATGAGAAGGGGTTCCGTTATTGAGAAATATATATATATATATATATATATACGTATTTAATTTTATATTGAAGTATAGTTGATTTATGATGTGTTAGTTTCTGGTGTACAGCAAAGTAATCCAGTTATATATATATATATGTATATATGAATAATATGTATGTATATTCATATTCTTTTCCATAATGTTTTATTACGAGATATTGAATATAGTTCCCTTTGCTATATAGTAGAACCTTACTGTTTATCTGTTTTATATACAGTAGTTTGCATCTGCTAATCCCAAACTCCTTCTTTATTCCTCCCTCACCCTCTTTCCTCTTTGGTAACCATAAGTTCGTTTTCTATGTTTGTGAGTATGTTTCTATTTCACAAATAAGTTCATTTGTGTTATATTTTAGATTCCACATATAAGTGCTATCATATGGCATTTCTCTTTCTCCTTTCATTTAAGGTGATAATCTCTAGGTCCATCTGTGTTGCTGGAATGGCATTATTTCATTCTCTTATATGGCTGAGTAGCACTCCAATGTGTGTATGTACTACATCTTCTTTATCCATTCATCTGTCAATGGACATTTAGGTTGCTTCCATGTCTTGGCTATTGTAAATAGAGCTGCTAAGAACATTGAAGTTCATGTATCTTTTGGAATTAGAGCTTTGTCTGAATACATGCCCAGGAGTGGGATTGCTGGATCATATTGCAGCTCTAATTTTAGTTTTTAAGGAACCTCCATACTATTCTCCATAGAGAACATGCGTTCCTACCATAGTGCCAGCAGTGTAGGAGGGTTCCCTTTGCTACAATGGAATATTTTAACCAGCATTCTTTCATGCTCTGAGTTTTTTTTTTTTTTTCCCTTGCTTAACCATCCACTAGAAGCCACGAGAGAAAAAAATTTCCTAGTTGTTCACTCTTTCCTTTATACTGTGCCAAAATCTGAGCTAGAAAGTATATTACTTGAAACATTCATTCATTCAATAAAAAATTCCAGGTACTTTGCTGGGTGTCTCACTGGTAGCAGTAATACTAATATAATTCTGTGCTCTTATTTACGTGTCAAAGGTTTTACACTCCTGCCATCTGCTTTGATCCATGTATATGGGAATATAAGTGTCATAGTCAGGGAAGTCCTGGAGCAATGATCGAACATTTTTTTCACTTATTAAGCTCTCACTAGTCTCAGAACTGCTTAGACACAGAGAGAAGAGATCCAATCAATGATGACTCTTCACAGTGCTGAGTTCAGAACTAATTCAGAGACAAAATAAAGCCGTAGGGCAGACAAGGATGAAACTCATCTTTATGACTGATGAAGTTTATGTTAGGATGTGGCTTAGGTTTGTGACACAGGACCCTCAAGCTCAGTGGGCTTCATACATAGTCTCAGGCAATGCTAGTGATCATTATGGGGCTTGACCTTGCAAAACCTGTGGGATGAAGGAACCAGCCAATAGACTGGACTGAGATTTGCTCTACATCCTAGAGGAAGGCTGAGGTTATACCAATGGAGTGGAGACATCAAGAGTGAGCAGCGTTTCCCTCATCTGTGTCTACCCCCACAGAGATCAACCTAGAACCATCTGGAAGCACCCCATCATCTACGGAGGAACTGTCTCCTGTCTCTCCAGCTTTTCCCTTCACCATCCTCCAGCTCCTCTGATGGAGGCAGAGGTTTCCTAGAGGTTGAGGTCCTCTCTTCCTCTCCAGGTACATCAGCTATGTATCTGTCTGTTGGTTCTATGTCTGTATTGGCTGGCTGACCAGTCTCCTTCTACCATCTTTTTCCCTTATCTTCTTTCATTGAGAGACGGTCATGTGACATTTTCAGTTTGGGATACTGAGGTGCAAGTGTAAGTTCTTGGGGGAGGCTGCCATTCCCAACCTACAGGGCAGAATCTTTCTAAAGGAGAAACTTTTGTGAGGGTGGGCCCTTCATTGTTCTTTTATTTTCATGCCTGGAATGTGAAGATGAGGTCCAGAGGAACAATGAGAAAACACTTCATAAAAGGATGAAAAAAGGCCCTGTGTTAAGAACGTGGAGCAGAGCTGGAAAGTGCTTGGATCCCTGACGACACTGTGAAGTGCCTTTATGAGATCTGGACCAGTTATCTCAAAGATCCCCAAATGAGACACACTGCGTACTATGGTCTGAATGTTCGTGTCCCCACCAAAGTCATATGTTGAATCTTAACCCCTCAAAGTGAAAGTGAAAGTGTTAGTTGCTCAGTCCTGTCTGACTCTTTGCAATCCCCTGGACTGTAGCCTGCCAGGCTCCTCTGTCCATGGGATTTTCTAGGCAAGAATACTGGAGTAGGTTGCTATTTCCTTCTCCAGGAGATCTTCCTGAATCCGGGATCCAATTTGGGTCTCCTGCATTGCAGGCAGACTCTACCGTGTGAGCCATCAGGGAAGCCCAGTTCCCCCCGGTGATGGTACTAAGAGATGTGGCCTTTGGGAGGTGATTGGGTCATGAGGTGGTTGGATCCTATTCATGGGTCCCTCATGAATAGGATTAGTGCCCTTATAAAAGAGGCCCAGAGAGTTCTCTTGCCCCTTCCACCATGTGGACATAGCAAAAGGGACAGTCATCTATCAACTATGAACCTTGTTGTCATCAGACACTCTGAATCTTGGACTTTCTAGCCTTCAGAACTATGAGAATTAAATTTCTATTGTTTCAAAGCCACTCAGTCTATGATATTTTGCTATAGCATCCCACATGAACTAAGACATCTTATATCAGAGCCATAAAAATCCTGAATTTTGCTTATCAGAAGCTATACTTAACTTATAAAATATTCTTTTGGAGACAGGTATTTGACTGGATGTGTTCTGACGTTGAAGGCAAATATATGCTTTTGAAGTTAAATATTCATTAACTTTATTCTTTGAAGCATGTATTTATACAGCTGGTATGTCAGGTGGGGATGGGGATGCATAGATTGGAGACTGAGAACAATGAAGAACGGACCTCTACATCCAGCATCTCAATACCCTTAATGTCCAAGTCAGACGGGAACCTGGGGAGCTTCTAGTCTAGAGATCTCAGGTCCTTGGACTTCCTGGAGGTCCTTCCAGGGCTGTCTTGAGGGGATGATAGGAAGTAGAGTAGATGGGCTCCAGCCTTCACCCTGGTTTAACCAGAACATCTCTACATTTTTCTGTGCTCTCCACTGGGATTCCTTGTAAAATTCACACAGGAGGAAAAGGTGGAGAAGGTTTAGGTTGTCAAATTCGGTTTAAAGTTACTTGTTTAGTCAAAATTAAGTTTAAAAAATCAACTTATGTTTCCTAACATCCTTATTTTATAAATAAGGAAGCTGACACCCAGCGAAGTTCAAATGATTTGATCAAGTGGCAGACTACAACTGAGTTCCTCAATATCCTCCCTTCCTTTTAACAGTATAGTGCTATTCTGAATTAATGCCCAATTTCTACAGATTGTGCAAAAGAGAATTTCCTCCAAAGGTTCTTCTCTGCAGGAGTGGATTTCCTTGGGACAGCTCCACATACAGGAACCTCACATTAGGAAAGCCTTAGCATTGTAAACCCCAGTCATCAAAGGGAAGGATGCAGCCTGAAAATTCCAGATGTAGATGGGCTTCAGATTTTGGTTTGATCAGCACTCTCATCCTGTAATCTTACATGGGCTAACTCAGTCTGATTCCCCACATGACAGATGTCTGAGGGGACAAGCATAAGCAAATCCCAACCTTTGCTCTGGACCATCTATGAAGCAAGCTGTCTTGGTTGCTCAGGACAATTACCTTGCATTGTTGGTGTCGGCCTAATGCTTGTGCAGGCATTGATCTTGTCTGTGCTTATTACAGTTTACAAGTAGCTCTTTAACTCAATGATCTTACATGATCTAGTGATCAATTTCCTTCTTTTGTTCCATTCTTCCTTTTCTGCTAAAGCATTACCTGAGGTGTTTTCTTCTTAGTACCTCATGATTCAGAGTTCCACATTGTGTCCCTTTAGTGCCAGCTTCATTTTTAACATTGTCTAACCTGAAAATTGAGGTGGGCTTACTCAGCTTTTGCAACTTTCACCATTCAAGTGATCTGGAGAGTGGTCTATTCATCTTCCCTAGTTGATGGGGGTGAGTTTATATTCCCTGTGCACCATTTCACGAGTCTCCTCTCTATGGAGATGACTGTGGCGTGTGAGAAACACAGCAAGCATCATGGTGAGCTGAGGTTGCTCAGGGACACTCATACCACCAGATCTCTCTGACTTCAAACACTGTGTTTTCAAACCCTCTTGCCCACTTCCCCAGCCATGAGTAGGGACTTGGGACTGGGGCTGTGGGATATGTCCCAGACTAATCTGTCGGGACATCCCTGCACTTTCTATCTTGTCTGGATTAGCAGCTAATCCATTAAATCAAAATGACCAGAGTCTTTGTTCTTAAGGATAATGAAAAAGGATAAACCTGGCTTGAGGAAGAGGAACCTTAAAGCATGAGTGAGGGGTGATGAGGGAGGTTGGCTAGGAGAAAGGGATGAGAGTAAGGCTCCACCAGAGGATTTGGGAATGGAAGACCTGGCTTCTTGACAGAGTTCTTGCTTCTGAGGGTATGTAATGGGAGGATAAAAGAGACAGCTGGGGGCTTTGGGGAAACTTTGAGGAATATTTTAGTCAAAACACTACCCAGTTATAATTTCATTTGCAGGAGGTTGAACTTCCCAGGTGACGCTAGTGGTCAAGAATATGCCTGCCAATGTAGGAGACATAAGAGGTGAGAGTTAGATCCCTGGGTTGGGAAGGTCCCTTGGAGTAGGAAATGGAATCCACCCCAGCCTTCTTGCCTGGAGAATCCCCTGGACAGAAGAGACTGGCATGCTGCAGTCCATGGTGTCACAGAGGAGGACATGACTGAAGCAACTTAGCACGCATGCACGAGCTAAACAAATACATCAAAAGAAAAAGATGCCATAAAAGCAGCCATTTTTTTTTTAAGCAGTGTCTATGTAACTGTACACTGTATTTGCTGAAATAACCAAAAAGAAAGAAAGAAAAGCATTTTGAATACCCAAGACAGAGAAATAATAAAATAAAATAAGACACCAATACTATGAAATATTACATATCCATTGTAAGAAACACATACAATCAATCTTTAGAACTGTGATGGCCAATAGTGGAGTCATTTTCCCACAAATGGCTATCTACGTTTGCATTTAAATGAATTAAAATTAAATAAGATAAAAATTCAGTCCCTCAGTTACATTTGGCTCGGAGGTTAAAGCGTCTGCCTGCAATGTGAGAGACCTGGGTTCGATCCCTGGATCTGATCCCTGGGTTGGGAAGATCACCTGGAGAAGGAAATGGCAACCCACTCCAGTATTCCTGCCTCGAGAATCCCATGGACAGAGGAACCTGGTGGGCTACAGTCCATGGGGTTGCACAGAGTCAGACATGACGGAGCGACTTCACTTTCAGTTACGTTAGCTCCACTTCAGATGCTTAAGAGTCACATGTGCCTAGTAGCTACCGTTCAGGAGCGGGCATTAGGCATTTTCATTATCACAGCAAGTTCTGGTGGGTTGCTCACCGTTTTCAGTGCTACCCTAGAAAGCTGCAAAAGTGTTTAATGTGACTGTTCACATGGAACAAAAGAAGCATAAGAAGCACATGCACTGATTATGCCAACATGAAAATTATATATATGCCTGCTAAGTCACTTCAGTCTTATCCAACTCTGTGCGACCCCATAGATGGCAGCCCACCAGGCTCCCTCGTCCCTGGGATTCTCCAGGCAAGAACACTGGAGTGGGTTGCCATTTCCTTCTCCAATATATATGTGCCTGGATACATATTAATCAAGACAAGGAGGCATTGAAATTATTTCCACAAGGGAAATAAATACACAAGGTGGATTTAAAAGTTGCTTTTTAGAATGGTTTAGAGTTGAACTACTAATACATGAAATTATTAAGTACTATATTAATTTGGGAAACCAACTGTTCCTGCTCCTCCTGGGCTAGACACTGAGAAGTTGTAGAGGTGGTCCCAGAATATGGGAGTAAGATGGTTTTGCTAAAAGAGCTCTGCAATGTCATAGAAGTCACTGCAAGTCTCCTGGTTTCTTTGGTTAGTTAGTCTCTAAGATCTCTTCCAGCTTAAGGGAATGGTTGTATTTGTTTTCCATGAAGGGCACGTGTTCAAGGGACCTGTTATATTAGTCCTTCAGAAGCTGTATGAATGGAGAGATGGGGGAAAGCTATCAAGAAGCACAGGAGTTCAGCAGAGTCTGGGGATAGATCTGTAGATCTATCTGTAGATCTAGTCTGTAGATCTCAGGGACAAAGGAAGAGATGTAGGAAGGATTACTCAAGATTGAGAAGCTGGTCATTGACACGATGGGGATTTATAGTCCCGACACTAAAGACCTATAAGAAAAATTGCATCTGTTTTTATTAATTGTTAGAGATGACTTTTATCAGAAGCTAAGTGAAACTGCAAACTCAGCTGAGAAAATCCCATTTCTGTCTGGTTCCTCAGAAACTCCACCCCCTCTTTTTCCGGTTGGGTCTCTAGTTACAAGTAGTTCACCAAATACCTTCCCATTGCCTCATTAATAACACTCCAAGGCAGGGCAATTCTTCCATTTTTTCAATAATTTCTCTGATGTCAGATCATAAAATCATACTTCTTGAAAATCACTTATTCTTGAATATTTCCTCTCTGAATTGATTTTATAATTATATCACTTTATTTAAATCATTTTATATGTCTTTTTAAAGTAGAAAAGTATGTAGTGTCTCATCTCATTTCCCTCCTTATATATTTTTCTATTAAACATCACATGGGGAAATGCTTCTACTAAGTAAGTGATGTTATCATCTACCTTTATGAGTTTTGATGCATAATAACTACACATTCACATGTCTTTGAGATGCCTCATATGGTGTGATTTCCTGTTTGTACTTTTATTATATATATATATGTGTGTGTGTGTGTGTGTGTGTGTGTGTGTGTGTGATCTACACATTCACTGAATAATGAGCCACCTACTATATGCCATGCCCTGTGGGAGATGGAAGTTGAAAACACATAGTCCTGTCTGCCAAGGAAATTATAATCAAATAGACAAATACTTTGATCATTTCGGAACAATCTCCAATTTAAAAAAAAACATTGGGTCCCCCCAATTTTTTTTTTTTTTGGTTAGGTAGCCTGGCCATTCCCAGACCAGGGAATTGAGTGGAAATGTGGCATCTTAATCACTGGACTGTCAGGGAACTCCCCCGCAAATGAATTTTAAAGCCAATATTTTGGAACCCAAAAGAACTTTCTTTACAAAAATTTTACACATTTAATAGTTTTCAAGTTCAGTCTCCCTCAAATGACTGAGTGCATACTGTATGCTGCCTGAGTACAGTACAAGCTGTATTTAGTATAATTTAATTACCAATTATTTACTGACGTACCTTGTGAGGAACTAGAATACAAAAATATGTAAGACATATTTCTTGATTTCAGACAACCGATAGTTCGGTAGGAAAGGCAAATCAGTAAACAGGTAAGTTCTAATAGGCACAAAGGGTGCCAAGGTGTCTGGGAAACTTCCCAGTGAGCACTGATTACCAACCTACCAAGTTCCAAGTTTCATGGACACCACTGTTTAGGGACAACACAGGAGGCTTGGAACATATTTTCTACTGACAGAGCTCTGATGGTGGAAGAGGAAGAATCCATTTTTCTTATTCTTCAGGCCTGCTGGTGAGGCTATGGAGAAGCACAAGCTCCGAGGTAGGAGGGTCATAGCCCAGCGCAAAGGCTGAATGATCTGTCAAACCAGGACTTCCCATCAGTGCCATCATGCAGGCTGACTTCCTGTTTTCCCTACTCTGCATCAGGAACCAGGAGTGATCCCTGGTTTTCTTCCACTGACAGCACCACTGACTCCTTTCCTGGCTCCCTGTGCAGCTAAGGGTAGCCTAAGAAACCCATAAGAACTTCTCACTGTCTTTAGGATAAAATCCAACCTTCCTTCAGGGCTGGTCCTCATCTACATCTCCATCTTCCCCAAACCACACCTCACTGTGTTCTCTTTTCTACCGTCATGCTCCCCTCTCTGCAGTGCCTTCAGCTCTGCGCTCTCCAGTCTTTTCTCCAGTCTCTTAGTTATACTCTTCCTTTGACCTCACAACTTTCGCCCCTGCTCTAGGACAGAAGCCTAGTCATTCACCCATCCTCAGCTTACAGGTCATCTCCTTAAAGAGTTCTTCACTGATCCACTGTGAGGAAGCTTCCAGGTGACCTGGCACCTCCCTGACTTTAGTCCTCATCACGCTTCACATGATTATTCCTTTCACTCTTTCTTCTGTGCACTCTAGAGGGAGGACACAGACCACATGTCTAACTCATCACTGCATTCCACTACCTGGTCCATCATTTGACGGATGCAGGATGGACTTCATGAGCGTGCAGTCTGGATAGTTGCACCAGGTTTCACACTCACGAAGGTGAGTTTAATGCTTGATTTAATGGTTGCTATTGCCATCCTGGAAATTCTTAGTAATGCAGAACAAGCGGTCCCCATTTGAATTTTGCAGCAGAGCCACACAAATTGTGAGGCTGATCCTGTGTGGATAAATAAGTGAATTAATGGATATGTATATCAATCTTCAGAATTTGTTGAACCAAGGCAATTTAAGATTTCTGAAGTCCTAACTTCAAACACGAAAAAATATTTTAAGAAGAAGTTTCAGTGTGTAGTTTAGTTATCTTTATGATCTGTTTTGCTACTTTTTACATATTGTTTGTTAGAGAGGCAGTGCCTGAGAGATGTACTTCCTTGTTTTGTGAGAAATATTTTCATTTAAAATTACTTTTTATTCAACCACAACATTTATAAATTTCCAGAATGATTTACTTTATCTTGTTTCATTCTAGTAATTGGAAAGATGAGTCTAACTTCTTAGAAAAGAAAGACAAGGGAGCTGGAAAATTCTACAAAGAGTGAGTGCTACCTAGATGGTACCTCCTTAGGATGCATGAGCGTCAGCAGGACTATCATAATTTGAGTAGTAAAAGCAATATTAGAAAATAATGAATCTCAAAGGAAAAAGATGCAAAGTGGGAACATTCCATTCATAAACTCAAGGGTACCATTCAAGAGAAAAATGTCTGGGACTGAGCTTTCAAGGTCTGTAAAGGAACTTGTGGTAAACTTTGTGAGGACAGCTGGGGAGTCTTTTAGTTCTTTTATTAAGGGCCTTTCCTAACCTTCACCACCTTCTCTAGCAACCTGTGACTGCCTTTACTATTTTTGACAGACTATGGAGAAAGCTGATCGTTGGAGGAAGGAGGATAGGAATATGGATTCCAGCAGAGAGGGACCTGGAGCTCTTCACCATTTTGAGAAGCTAATTTCCTCTTACTCTTGTAGGTCCAGAGATCCAGCTTCAGGTCTGGCTATGCTGATCGCTCACTGTACGACTCTAATGAGTTCTTGCCTCTATGGTTCTGCTTTCTTGTGTGTAAAGCCAGAAGTGGATTAGGATTTCACATCACCTCCCACCTATCTTTCCAGCACCCCCAGTCTCCACTGAAGGATGTTCCCTTCCCTGGCCCCAGGAGTTTGGAACTCACCTCCTGATCTCGGGCTCTGAGTTCTTGCTCATCAGACCTCTGTTTGCCACTTCCCGACCCTCTGTCCTTTCTTGGATGTGCTGTGGTCTCTGTCTCTGTATCTTACTGAATACTCTTCCCTGATCTCCACACTTTCTTGATGTACCTGCCTAATACCTACGCATCCTTCAAGAAGTTAAATTCCATCCTGCTCAGAGCTCTTTTCAGTTCAACCTCTAGTCCACATGCTACCTTGTCCTGCACTGATTCCCATATGTTCTCACAGCCAACACTTTCCACTTCCAGCTCTCATCACACTTTATTGTTGTCTATTTCCTTCTGGAGTCCCAGAGTTCTTTGAGAGCCCAGGTTATCCCTCTTCAACATGCAGCACAGTCAATCAGACACAGTAGGCGTTCAATCAATGTTTGTAGAATGAATGAACCTATGAAGGAAGGAATGAGACTTCATTATCATTCATCTGGCTTTTGGAAAGCAGTATGCATTTAACTGGGCCTCCTGAAAGCACATTGTCTTGATGAGAGAGGGCCAAGTTGTAGAGGTTTGGGCTGAGGCGGGGAAAGGGGTCTCTCTGCCCCTCAACTGGCCCTTCTGCTTGGCCTCAGCCCACCTGGCCCAGCTCATAGCACAGTTGTAGGGAGTAGCAACAAGAGGCATCAGGAAGCTCCTTGGGTTTTATTGACCTTGCCCACATTTACTGGATGTTTTCACCCTGTCTTAATGATACTGGCAATAGGAAGGAGGGAAGGGGAGCAATTTTCCCCAATCACCGTAGCTCTCCTTTCTCAGACATACCCAGGACTGTGTGTTAGAGACGTGATCTTCAGGCTTGGTGAGGAGAGTGATGTAGCTGATGGAAGTTATGTATTCAGCAAACGCACATGCAGCAGGCTCTGCGCTGGTGCTGGCATAGGTATGTGAGGACCAGACACAACTCCTGGCTTTGAGAAGCTATAGTCTATTTGGGGAGCCAGACAGAAACACTGCAGTGGAATGACTATTATGTAAACTTTTCTTTCCTCATTGTGTAAATAGCTAAGAGAAAGATATACCCAACTGAATGCAGAGTTCCAAAGAATATCAAGGAGAAATAAGAAAGCCTTCTTAAATGAACAATGCAAAGAAATAGAGGAAAATATATAATGGGAAAGACTAGATATCTCTTCAAGAAAATTGGAGATAACAAGGGAACATTTCATGCAAGGATGGGCATGATAAAGGACAGATGTGGTAAGAACGTAACAGAAGCAGAGAGAGTAAAAAGAGGTGGCAAGAATACACAAAAGATCTATACAAAAAAGGTCTTAATGACCCAGATAACCATGATGGTGTGGTCACTCACCTAGAGCCAGACATCCTGGAATGTGAAGTCAAGTAGGCCTTAGGAAGCATTTTTATGAAAAAAAGCTAGTGAAGGTGATGGAATTCCAGATGAGCTATTTCAAATTCTAAAAGATGATGCTGTTAAAGTGTTCCACTCAATACATCAGTAAATTTGAAAACTCAGCAGTGGCCATAGGACTGGAAAAGGTCAGTTTTCATTCCAATCTCAAAGTAATCCAATGCCAAAGAATGTTCAAACTACTGTACAATCGTGGTCATTTCATATTCTGCCAGGGTTATGCTCAAAATCCTTCAAGCTAGGCTTCAACAGTACATGAACCAACAACTTCCTGATGTTCAAGCTGGATTTAGCAAAAGCAGAGGACCAGAGACCAAATTGAGAACATCCGTTGTATCATAGAAAAAGCAAGAGAGTTCCAGAAAACATCTACTTCTGCTTTATTGACTACGCCAAAGCCTTTGACTGTGTGGATCACAACAGTGGAAAATTCTTAAACAGATGGGAATATCAGGCAACATATTTTACCTGCCTCCTGAGAAATCTGTATGCAGGTCAAGAAGCAACAGTTAAAACTGGAAATGGATNATCATTCATCTGGCTTTTGGAAAGCAGTATGCATTTAACTGGGCCTCCTGAAAGCACATTGTCTTGATGAGAGAGGGCCAAGTTGTAGAGGTTTGGGCTGAGGCGGGGAAAGGGGTCTCTCTGCCCCTCAACTGGCCCTTCTGCTTGGCCTCAGCCCACCTGGCCCAGCTCATAGCACAGTTGTAGGGAGTAGCAACAAGAGGCATCAGGAAGCTCCTTGGGTTTTATTGACCTTGCCCACATTTACTGGATGTTTTCACCCTGTCTTAATGATACTGGCAATAGGAAGGAGGGAAGGGGAGCAATTTTCCCCAATCACCGTAGCTCTCCTTTCTCAGACATACCCAGGACTGTGTGTTAGAGACGTGATCTTCAGGCTTGGTGAGGAGAGTGATGTAGCTGATGGAAGTTATGTATTCAGCAAACGCACATGCAGCAGGCTCTGCGCTGGTGCTGGCATAGGTATGTGAGGACCAGACACAACTCCTGGCTTTGAGAAGCTATAGTCTATTTGGGGAGCCAGACAGAAACACTGCAGTGGAATGACTATTATGTAAACTTTTCTTTCCTCATTGTGTAAATAGCTAAGAGAAAGATATACCCAACTGAATGCAGAGTTCCAAAGAATATCAAGGAGAAATAAGAAAGCCTTCTTAAATGAACAATGCAAAGAAATAGAGGAAAATATATAATGGGAAAGACTAGATATCTCTTCAAGAAAATTGGAGATAACAAGGGAACATTTCATGCAAGGATGGGCATGATAAAGGACAGATGCGGTAAGAACCTAACAGAAGCAGAGAGAGTAAAAAGAGGTGGCAAGAATACACAAAAGATCTATACAAAAAAGGTCTTAATGACCCAGATAACCATGATGGTGTGGTCACTCACCTAGAGCCAGACATCCTGGAATGTGAAGTCAAGTAGGCCTTAGGAAGCATTTTTATGAAAAAAAGCTAGTGAAGGTGATGGAATTCCAGATGAGCTATTTCAAATTCTAAAAGATGATGCTGTTAAAGTGTTCCACTCAATACATCAGTAAATTTGAAAACTCAGCAGTGGCCATAGGACTGGAAAAGGTCAGTTTTCATTCCAATCTCAAAGTAATCCAATGCCAAAGAATGTTCAAACTACTGTACAATCGTGGTCATTTCATATTCTACCAGGGTTATGCTCAAAATCCTTCAAGCTAGGCTTCAACAGTACATGAACCAACAACTTCCTGATGTTCAAGCTGGATTTAGCAAAAGCAGAGGACCAGAGACCAAATTGAGAACATCCGTTGTATCATAGAAAAAGCAAGAGAGTTCCAGAAAACATCTACTTCTGCTTTATTGACTACGCCAAAGCCTTTGACTGTGTGGATCACAACAGTGGAAAATTCTTAAAGAGATGGGAATATCAGTCAACATATTTTACCTGCCTCCTGAGAAATTTGTATGCAGGTCAAGAAGCAACAGTTAAAACTGGAAATGGATCAACAGACTGGTTCCAAATTGGGAAAGGAGTACATCAAGGCTGTATATTGTCACCCTTCTTATTTAACTTAGATGCAGAGCACATCATGCGCAATGCTGGGCTGGATGGAGCACAAGCTGGAATCAAGAATGGTGGGAGAAATATCAATAACCTGAGAATGCAGATGACACCACCTTTATGACAGATTTTATTTTCTTGGGCTGCAAAATCACTGTAGACAGTGATTACAGCCATGAAATTAAAAGATGCTTACTTTTTGGAAAAAAATTTGTGACCATCCTAGATAGTATATTAAAAAGCAGAGACATCACTTTTCTGACAAAGGTCCATAAAGTCAAAACTATGGTTTTTCCTGTAGTCATGTATGGATGTGAGAGTTGGACCATAAAGAGGGTTGAGGGCTGAAGAATCAAAGGTTTCAAATTGTGGTGCTGGAGAAGACTCTTGAGAGTCCCTTGGACTATAAGAAGATCAAACCAGTCAATCCTAAAGAAAACCAACTCTGAATATTCATTGGAAGGACTGACACCAAAACTGAAGCTCCAGTACTTTGGCTACCTGATGTGAAGAACCAACTCACTGGAAAAGACCCTGATGCTTGGGAAGATTGAAGGCAAAAGGAGTAGGGGGCAACAGAAGATGAGAGGCTTGGATGGCATCATCCACTCAGTGGACATGAGTTTGAGCAAACTCTGGGAGATAGTGATGGACAGAGGGCCTGGCCTGCTGTGGTCCATGGAGTCACAAAGAGTTGGACATGACTTACTGACTGAGCAACAACATAATAGGAACAGGTCTGGACACAAGAGTTGCAAGCTCCAGCCTGGGGTGGGGTGGCTGGTTACGAGGAAGTTGAGACAAGATGTGGAACTCCTCTGGGCATAGGGAGAGACCTGGGTCCTACTCTGACTGCAGAGGCCTGGATGGGAAAGGAGGCCAGATGGTTTTGACATAGTGGGTTCAAAGGGCAGTGTGTGCTGCAGCCAAGGATAGACCAGTGTTGGCACCCATTGGCATCAGGCAGTGTAATCCAGCAACTGTACTTTGGCCAGGATATTAGACTGTGGCCCAGAGCACAGGAGCCAGCATGTGGCTATGGCTAAGACCAAGTCTAAATGCAGACCCTCCTGCCTCTTCCCCCAGCTTCCCCAGCAGAGCGTGGGCAGCAGTGCTCCAAGGGGCTCCAGGCCACCCAGACTACAACTCTACTTGACTCTACGTCTGAGTTCTTCGGTCCTTGGTATATCGGGGGCCACTGATTTCTTGCCCCAATCAGAAACAGAGGCGTGTCTGGGCTTGTAGGTAGATGCAGCCAATAGGAGAGCTAGCCAAGGGTAGGCAAAGGAAAGGGAAAGAAGGAAGGGCCTGGGAGTACCTGGGGTAACTTGCAATTAAGTGGCAGAGTAAATTCCTCAGAAGACAACATTCCTCAACCATTCCGAAATGAGTTTACTGTAATTCCAGATAAAAACAAAACTTTCAGAACTGATACTTAGACACTTAAGTCAAGGTTGGTTTGTGTTTTTTTTTCTCTATAGTTTCAATATAATTCAGCACTTTCACTTTGCGAAGATAGACCTGACCTTTATGTGGTCTGCAGAATGCTGATTCAACATCAGGGTAACCAGTGGTGCAATCATGACGTGAAACAAGACTGGTGGTTGTCAAGGTTTTTAAACCTCCTGACTTGGGTTATCCCACAATCTCTCAACACTCTGCCTTTATCAGAAACTAGAATCCTTGCTAAAGCCGAGGGCTGGGTATGCGCACGTTAATTTGGAACCATTTTTTAAAGGATTTTGTTGTATTTTTATAAGAGGTAGAGTGCTGGTGTGATGCAGGTCTTTCTTCCTTTTCTGTAGTAGCTGGCAGCTGAAGGGCTGATGAAAGAAGAAAAGGGGAAGGAAGAGGAGAGAGAAGAGGAAGAGGGGATGAGGAAGAGGAAGGGCCAGCAGGAAAGGCTCACTTTTTCTTCCCTGGAAAACTTGTGTTCATTTCCAAAACTCTAACTTGAGGTTCTCCTGGAAAAGAAAAAGGCTTGGGTTCTGCATGCTTGATTGTATGATTTTTAAAATCTGGATTGATTTTATGGTTTCTCTGGAATCAAACTGGGAATTGAATTATTCCCCAGGTGAAAAACATAGACAAAAGTTCTACAGTGTTCAAAACATAATGCAGTACCCACCCCTTACATCGCCCCCCCACCATACACCCACACTTCAAAGCACCAAATTGACGTGTTTGGCATACTTATCGTAAATCAAATCTGCTCAGCACACCAGTACATAGTGCCAGTAAGCCCAGTGTAACCAATTTAGATTTTTCAGCCTTGACTTCCAATGGTGAGAACAAGTGAATGCTGGCAGAGAGAACAAGGACAAGGCAAGGATGCCATGGATATGCTCTTTCAGAAGGCAGGAGCACCGCTAGAGTCGGGGAGGAAGGGAGCCTGAAATCAAGGCAGACCCAGTGCTCCTTCGGGATAGGCTGGCAGAAGCCAGACTGGGTCACGTGGCCTCAGGGTGCTCCTAGTAGGTTCTCTGCATTTTCTCTGCAAGAGCAGAGTGAACTCTGATGCAGATAAAAGGGAAGATGCGAGAAGTGACCTGTCTTCCGGCTGGTGGGACCCAAGCCTTAAGCAGCAGCCCCTGATCCACGTCTTCTCACTTGTCCTTACTCTCACACCCCAGCTCTGGTCCTTCTTCTAGAAACTTGATTTTTGCCTGAGTCCTTAGTTCACCTCTTGTGTTGAGTTGTATCCTGGGTACATACAAATTGAGATATTCTTCCTTGATGTTCACCACAGCTGCTGCTTTGATCCTTCTGGTTCTGCATCCTCCCTGTTCTCTACTGCTGTGCCATCTTCCTTTCCAGCCGCTGGTGCTCCCCATATCCAGCATTGGACCTCCCTCCAGCTGAGTCTCTTTAGGAACAAATACTTAGGTCTATTGTTGTCAGGCCCCTTTAGTCAGTACCCCTCCACAAAAGGTTTATCTCATTTCATCTTCTCCATAAGGAAACTCTTCCATCTCCTGACACAGCATGCAATCTGTGAAAACAGAACTCTCAAGTCAAATCTTGCGATCTGAATCACTTTCAGATTCCTCTTAAAGGATTACAGATATATTGTTAGTAAAGAAAGAAATTTTGCTCTGTAAATTCAGTTGTGGAGTTGTTTTTTCCATTGTTCGTGGCATGGTACCTGGTGTTCCACAGCACCTGCTTTGGGAAACATCACTCTTCCTGCTGCCGGGCAGTGTGGTACAGAGGCTGAGTGACTTGCTAGGGGACAGTGCTGCTTCATATAGAATCACCTCGGGTGAGTTAATCTCATCTTCATCTGGAGATCAGGCTGATCATAACATATTGCTTTGCAAGGACACAATGAGATCACAGATGCAAGGTGCTTAGAATATGACTAGAATATTGTACCCACTCAATAAGTGACATTAGTTATTTTTCTCATTTTCTTTTGGGCCACCTCCAGTTCTGTAGTCTACAATATTTTCAAGGTGCTCTTTTTTAGCAATAAGTAACACTCTGGGGTGCTATCCCATGCAAACATTTTAGATAATTTCCCTATAATTTACGACCTTACATATGTATACAATAAAGAATCTTAGCCATATTTTTGCTTACTTCTGCAACCTCAGGAGGTTTTTCTGCACTTTACTTAGTCACTTGAATAATGCTTCAGTTTAAACAAAATCTCCATGATAGTTGAAGGAAAAAAATCAGCTTGTGTCTCTCCCACAAAAACAGATGGCAAATGATTCAGAACGAGACAGTCTCTAGAGTTACAAATAGTGCCCTTTCTTTTGGAAGAAAGAATGACTTATTTTTTTGTGCCTATGCCAAAGTCTGGGACAAAATTAAGTTACTCCTTGTTTATTTCCTTTTTCCTATGTTATCTCCAACTGTCTGGCGACTCTGCCCACTCTGAGTGAAATGTCCTTTCTCCACTCAGAGGTTGTAGCTCAAAGGAATAAAACACCTCTTTTAGAAACAGACAAACACAGGTAAATAAACAATTGTCCATGTACCTGAAACCTCCCAAATAATAAATTAGAAAACCTACTTTATTCTTAACTACAAGTGGCACATCAGTGTATTCTCTTACAGATAAATCTGAAGTCCTCATTGACTGTCAGCTCCATCCCAGGACTTAGTTTGCATGTACACACACACACACACACACACACACACACACACACACATCATTGTCTTGTGTTTGCTTTTAAGTAAACTACCTCCAGTTATATTTTTCAGCCTATCAGTTCAGTTCAGTCACTCAGCTGTGTCCGACTCTGCAATCCCATGGACTGCAGCACGCCAGGCCTCCCTGTCCATCATCAACTCCCAGAGTTTACTCAAACTCATGTCCGTTGAGCTGGTGATGCCATTCAACCATCTCATCCTCTGTCGTTCCCTTTCTCTTCCCGCCTTCAATCTTTCCCAGCATCAGGGTCTTTTCAAATGAGTCAATTCTACACATCAGGTGGCCAAAGTATTGAAGTTTCAGCTTCACCATCAGTCCTTCCAATGAATAATCAGGACTGATTTCCTTTAGGATGGACTGCTTTGATCTCCTGGCTGTCCAAGGGACTCCCAAGACAGTTCTCCAACACCACAGTTCAAAAAGCTATTTCAGTCTATTTCAAATTTATTTAAGTGATTCATGTGTTAGCCTCTATCATTCACAGCTTAAATTTCATCCAGTGAAATTGCATTACAAGTACTAATAATACCATTGTTATTGACATTATTATCTGCAACAACATTTTCTTATTAGATTGCATGGATCAGTTTTTCTCAAACTTTGTTACATATTAAACTCATTGGGAAACTTGAGAAAAAAAAAAAAANTACACACACACACACACACACACACACACACACACACACATCATTGTCTTGTGTTTGCTTTTAAGTAAACTACCTCCAGTTATATTTTTCAGCCTATCAGTTCAGTTCAGTCACTCAGCTGTGTCCGACTCTTTGCAATCCCATGGACTGTAGCACGCCAGGCCTCCCTGTCCATCATCAACTCCCAGAGTTTACTCAAACTCATGTCCGTTGAGCTGGTGATGCCATTCAACCATCTCATCCTCTGTCGTTCCCTTTCTCTTCCCGCCTTCAATCTTTCCCAGCATCAGGGTCTTTTCAAATGAGTCAATTCTACACATCAGGTGGCCAAAGTATTGAAGTTTCAGCTTCACCATCAGTCCTTCCAATGAATAATCAGGACTGATTTCCTTTAGGATGGACTGCTTTGATCTCCTGGCTGTCCAAGGGACTCCCAAGACAGTTCTCCAACACCACAGTTCAAAAAGCTATTTCAGTCTATTTCAAATTTATTTAAGTGATTCATGTGTTAGCCTCTATCATTCACAGCTTAAATTTCATCCAGTGAAATTGCATTACAAGTACTAATAATACCATTGTTATTGACATTATTATCTGCAACAACATTTTCTTATTAGATTGCATGGATCAGTTTTTCTCAAACTTTGCTACATATTAAACTCATTGGGAAACTTGAGAAAAAAAAAAAAAACTTAATACCCAGGCTTCACCCAGGGCCAGTGAAATCAACATTTCTAGGGGTGGGCAGAGGCATCAATGGTTTAAAAGATGACCAGGTAATTCCAATGTGCAGCCAAGTTTGAGGGCCAGTGGTTTAGGAGATGTCTGAATTCTGCCTCCTTAAACCTGATTCCTATCACCTTCAAATCCATGTTTAGAGAGGCTCTGAACTGGTCCAGGCTCCCAGGGATGAAACTTGGTTGGCCCAGGCAGACCAGGGGAACCTGTCCTTCTCTCCTGGGCACCATCAAAAATAAAAGCTGAGCAATAGCATTTTGCTGTCATTTCTTTTCTGATAATTTGGAAATATTGTAGCAGGTTTCTTCTGAGCCACCAATGAAACCTTCAGGAATATTCCGGGATATCTATGGAGGTTTTCCACCTTTAAAATTTACATACCAAAAGAAATTTGTTTTCCAGAACTCTGGGATCAGTCCACAGAACTATTCATTTAAACACTACTTTGGTTACAATACCATAGATCACAAACAGCACCAGAGAATGAAATTACAGATGCCCCGCTCTTATAGGCAATGAAGGGGTAATGATGTAAAACGTTATGGAAAGCAGAATGGTGAAGAGCAAATGCAAGGACTTAAATTTAGACAGACTCACATTCCAATATTGGCATGTCACTTGATCTGTGCATGCGTGCATGCTAAGCCTCTTCAGTCATGTCTGACTCTTTGTGACCCTGTGGACCATAGCCTGTCAGGCTCCTCTGTCCATGGGATTCTCCAGGTAACCCTGGTCAAATTACATCATCTTTTTGAAGTTGTTTTCTCATCTGTAAAATGAGCATACTTTTGTCTACCCCATATATTTGTACAGATATGACTGTTAAAAAGTTTGTTAGAGTACCAAATATTTATTGGCACACAGAGGCAGTCAACAAAAGCTCTTGATATTTCCATTTCAAAGCCTGAAAATAACCCAATAACCAGTTTTGTGATCTAAATAGAATCTGAATATTGGTTCCCCTCCCCCATATTTGCATTCTCTAGTTTAAAGAATGGTGAGATGGTCCACAGGAATAGGAAATAGATTCTTTTTAAAGCAGAGGGGACTGAGCCAGAGATGAAATATTTAAGTATCACTGATTCTTGCTTTGCCTGGTTCTAATATGGACAAAATTCAGTTTATCACAGTTTAGTTCAATAGCACCAGATCTCAATGACACAGTTTAAATTTCAGAAAAGTGTTAATTGCTCAGCTGTGTCCGACTCTTTGTGACCCCATGGACTGTAGCCCGCCACGCTCCTCTGTCTGTGGAATTCTCCAGGCAAGAACACTGGAGTGGGTAGCCATTCCCTTCTCCAGAGGATCTTTCCGACCCAGGGATTGCACCTGGGTCTTCTGCTTTACAGGCAGATTCTTTATCATCTAAGTTGACAGGGAAGCCCTGTATGAGCAATTGTATAAGCACAAGAAATTACAAGCTTTGATGCTAGTTCTTTAGTCCACAAATTCCTACACAGATAACATGTGCAGTATGACCATGAACAATCACATCACTTCTTTCAGAGTCTGTTGTAAGTGATCACTGGGTATCTGTTGCTAAGTTCATATACTGACAGCAAAGTCTTCAGTTGCGTTGCTTTCTTGTTTCCAGGTGATAAACCCATATGACATGTTACAAACATGGATAATCAGAAGAAGGAATTGGCCAACAAAAATGAAGGGGAAGCAAGAAAACAACAACAACAACAAAATAATGCTGGAAGTGAAATGAATTGCATGTAAATAGAAGAAATAGCTGAATGTGAGAGGTTCTAGACATGGAGCCAGAGAAACTTATTGAAGGGGAACTTATTAACATTATTAACTTATAACATCAAAGATGAATGAAGATATCTGAGAAGTGATGGTAGCAAAAACTATAGGAATTCTCGATGTCTTTTGTAACATTGAGAATGCAAAGGAAGAAATGTTGGAAGCTAATCAAAACTTAAAATTACGACAATGTGCGAAGGCATAGGAAAACAGGCTTGCTTTCTATCTGAAAGTTACATGATGAGAAGACAAGCACATTCACATGACTCTTGAGAATTTTTTGACAAAGAACTAGAACACTTAAATTCCCAGTGTCTCTAATATTTTAAATTACCATCTACAAAAACAAGCATTAGCTTTACTATGTTTACCTATACACTTAAAACGAGTGTTTCCTTGTTTCCCTATACACTTATGGTTGAGAGTATTTTTAATGTTTTGACAAAACATTTAAATATCACAAAATTGACATCATTTCCCACTGATCAGTAAGATTGCTCAGCACTGTTTCATCTTGCATGGTCTTTTTTACGGTCCCACGCTGCCAGGCAAAGCCTGTGCTTCCAAACTGTTTGAACGAGAACTTGTAGTTGAGTGAGTGAGATTAAATGTGATCAACAGGAAACCTGGCTCCTCCCTCAGCTGCTTCCGGGAAGGCAAATATGAACACCTGTGCCCCTCCAAATGTCACATGTGAGAGGAGCCCATGGAAAACTACCTAGCTTTTTTCTTAATCCTTTCCTTTGAATTTCTTTATGGTCTGTACTATGAACTATTACATCTGCTTCTGCAGAACCATCAGCTTCTAGAGTTGCAGGCAGGATTTGGTCAGAGTGCAAGCATAAAGCACTTGCATTGTGCCTGATACATAGTATGTGTTCAATAAATTATTATCAAGAATCTTGCTGTTTGACTGTATGCTGACTGTCCCAGTTTGTCCAGGAACCTGGAGGTTTCCTGGGATGCAGGATTTTCAGTGCTGAAACTGGGACAGACCCAGGCAAACCAAGATGGTTGGTTACTCTATTTGAGTCTCTAGATGTAGGCCAGACAAAATACTGAAACTACTGTAAGAAATTTTCTTGGGATGTAGGAAGTAATTAGAAGAGAGAAAATTCCCCATGCATAATTTCTGGATTAGAACTTTAGGGGTAGAAAAGATTTTGCAACCTGTGCTTCAACATCAAATTTGCACAGCAGGGCCAATTCCTCCCATGCAGACTCTGTTTTTGAAAGCCTACAAGGGAAGAAAGTAAATGACGTATTCTATTGATAAATATCATTGAGCAATCACCCTGCCAAGTACCGAGGGAAACTAAGTGAATGAGACTCCTTTCCAGCTCTATAGAAGCTTACATCCTAATAGACAAAACACCAGTTATATGCACCATGAATTATCAAGAAACCACTGACTCGATGGACGCAAGTCTGAGTGAACTCCAGGAGTTGGTGATGAACAGAGAGGCCTGGTGTGCTGCGATTCATGGGGTCACAAAGAGTCGGCCATGACATGACAGTCGGACATGAACGACTGAACTGAACTGAACTCTTGACAAAAAACTGACACCGTGCAAGGTGCTTTAGACATGTGATCTCGTTTGTTAATAAGTCACTCGGTCATGTCTGATTCTTTGTGACCATGAACTATAGCCTATCAGGCTCCTCTGTCCATGGAATTCTCCAGGCAAGAATACTGGAGTGGGTGGCCATTCCCTGCTCCACGGGATCTTCCCAACCCAGGGATTGAACCCAGATCTCCTGTATTGTAGACAGATTCTTTGTGATTTCATTTAGTCCTCACAATAATTCCAATGAAGTAGCAATATTATTCAATTTTACAGATGAAGAAAGTAAGGTTCAGAGAGATTGAGTTGTGCAAATTCACAAAGCTAGTTGTTATTAATTGGTCTCAGGATCCAGAGCATGAGCTCTGGAGTCTGCTCATATGTGTTTGAATCCTGATTTCCACTGTCTTGCTATGTGACAAGTATCTGTGAGCTGCTATTTCCTCCTCTGCAAAATTGGACAAGTAATAATATTCACTTGTGTGAGTTGTGAAGATTAAGTGAGAAATCCACTTAGTATGTGCTTAACATATGGTGTGTGTATTGTGTCTGCCTCTTTACCAACCCATGGACTGTAGCCCGCCAGTCTCCTCTGGCCATGGAATTTTCCAGGCAAGAATTCTGGAATGGATTGCCATTTCCTTCTCTAGGAAATCTTCCTCACCCAGGGATTGAACCCATATCTCTTTCATCTCCTGCGTTGGCAGGTGGATTCTTTACCACTGAGCCACCTGGAAAGCCCCTAACATACGATAAATGTTCAAAAATATTTATCATTGTCACCATCAAACCAAAGTCAGAGTATTTCCCCCATAGCAGGTGGCCTGTTCCATTTCTAGACAAATCCTTAGGAGAAAGAGAAATCAATGGAATACTTCAAGAGTTCAGAGGTGAAGATGACTGTTTCAATTTGTGAAGATGAAGACCTCCTGTACAGTGGAATTTGATCTTCATAAATGAATAGACCTCAGTATGTTGAGGTTGGGGCAGAGAGAATATTCCAGGCAGAGGGAGGGATTTTAGTTGAGGCAAAGAATCAGGAAAGTACAATGAGTTTGGGGAACAGTGACTACTGATGGTTGGAGTGTTGGCATCATTTAGGAGACTGGTGGAGAAAAGGCAAAAAGAGTGAAAGCCGCATAACTTGGGTGATGTTCTGGGAACTATTACGTGGAACTTTTCCTTCAGAAGCTGCTTTCACTGTCTTCTTAATTCTGGGCTCTCTAATGGACTGAGATCAAGACTTGGCTCACCGGGGCTTGCCTGGGACAACTCCCCTTGACCCTGCTATCTCACTATCTTGTCTTCATGCCTCTTTTGTGGTGTGCGGAACTCTGGTGTTGGGTTCTACCTTCTCCAGGGTGTTCACAGATAAGTTCACAACCCCTGCTGATAGACTGGGGTTGGGGGTGGGGCAGAGACTGAAAGACAGTCTCAATTATCAAGTCCTTGGGAGAAAGACAGGAAAAACAACATTGTTTCCAAAATGGACAAGTTTCAGGTTTCTTGGCTTTTTCTAGAGGGTTAGATTGAATCAAAACACAGCACAACACAGCCGCCTGTGGTGTGTATTGAAGGCATGTATATTTCTCAAAAGGTCTGTTTCTGGAAAGATGGTCCTGAGTGCTCATGGGAAATTTAGCAGGATGAGCTTCTACATCTAGAAAGTGAGGATTACATTGGGGAGAAATGTTTGGAAACAGAAGGAAAGGAACAAAGGCAGTGTTACGACCTGGAGTTATAAGTGACTTTTCTAATAATGTAGGGCTTCCCTGATAGCTTAATTTTTAAAGAATTCACCTGCAATGCAGGAGACCCTGATTTGATTCCTGGGTCTGGAAGATCCCTTGGAGAATGGAAAGGCTACCCACTCCAGTATTCTGGCTTGGAGAATTCCACGGACTGTATAGTCCATGGGGTCACAAAGAGTCAGACAGGACTGAGCGACTTTCAAATTTCACTTTCACTTTCTAACAATGTAGGCAGAAGTTGTTCTGCATGGAAGGTATTTTGTGCTGGATTGTGTTCCCCCCAAATGTGTATGCTGAAAATGTGACTGTATTTGGAGATGTGGTCTTTAAAGAGGGAACTAAAGTTAGTGAGGTCATTTGGATGGGCCCTAATTCACTATGACTATTGTCCTTATTAGCACACAGACACAAAGAGAAAAAGTATGCGAAGGGGAAGGGAGAGATGGTCATCTACAGGCCAAAGAGAGGGGCCTCAGAAAAAACCAACTCAGATGACATTTTGATCTCAGACTTCCGTTCTCCAAAATTTTAAGAAAATAAATGTTTGTCATTTCAACCACCCAGCCCATAATCTATTATAGCAGCCCCAGCAAACTAATACAGAGGTTAGGGGAATATTGTCCGCTCTGCTCCAATAGCATCTGTTTAATTTGTCAATTCTTTTTCATTTCTCTGTAATATGCTCCAAAAGGACTTTAAGGAATTCATATGTTTATTTTTCAGAATTCTGTCAAAGGTAAAAATGAAGAAAATTAATTCCCTCCACTCAGTGGATGGATCCTGATGACCTGCATAGCCAGGTGCAGACCCTACAGGGGCGGCCCTGAAGCAGGTGCTGAATAGCATACCTTGGAGATTTCACTGAGGACCATAAGGTCTGAGAGGGTGGAGTGTGGGTCTCTTAAAAGGTTTCTGACCCTTTAGGCCTCTTCTCCCCAGGTCTTTGTCTCCACCCCTTCCTCAAGCAGCACCTGGACCTCACCTTGGTGTACTCAGGGTGATTTAGCCTGCCTGTCCACAGCCCCTGAAGGCTCTGCCTCTCTGCTCGCTCACTGAGAGTGTTAGTTGCTCAGTTGTACCTGACTGTTTGCGACCCCATAGACTGTAGCTGCCAGTCTCCTCTGTCCATGGAATTCTCCAGGCAAGAATGGAGTGGGTTGCCGTTTCCTTCTCCAGGGGATCGTTCCGACCCCGGGATTGAATCCAGGTCTCCTGCATTGCAGGCAGATTGATTCTTTACCATCTGAGCCAGCAGGCACCCTCTGCTTACCACCAAAGCATTGACTCAGCATAAGTGGGTCTTTCCTGGGAACTTACTCTGCTACTGAGGAAACCATGATTCTTCTCTGTATGTGCATCTTCTGCTGGGCTAATATTTGCCCCTTTGGACTCATCTGTAAGACTTTTCTCTGTAAGAAGTGTGCGAAGAGAAAATAAGACCCAAGAGTCAGCTCTACCTGGACTGTGGAAGGGTGTCTGGCGGGCCAGGCTGACATGTGAATCAAAGTGAAGTCGCTCAGTCGTGTCCGACTCTTTGCGACCCCATGGACTGTAGCCTACCAGGCTCCTCTGNATTTTATTGGATTCAAGCAAAAAGACAAAACACACTTAAGACATGTTTGAGACAACTGGAAATTTGAAGCTGAGAGTATTTGATATTAAGAACTATCTTGTTAATTTTTTTAGGTGTAATGTATATACTGTTATGTTTTAAAAGTTTATCATGCTGAAATATTTATAGATGAAACTGATAATGTGTCGAAGGTTTACTTCAAAATAAAGAGGTAGAGGTACGCGTGAGGGTATGGATGAGATAAGACTGGCCTTGAGTTGGTAATTGTTCACCCTGGAAGATGGGCATAGAAGGAACCATTATAAAATTCTGTCTATTTTTTGAATATGCATTACATTTTAATATTTTCCATAGTAAAATATTTTTTAAGTAGGCAAAAAGGGAAAGAAGAGAAGCTGAAGAAGAGTTTAGAAGCAAGACACTTTTAATTTCGTTGATTTCCCAACAGTAGGAGAAACCTGGAGGGAAGACTAGACCACAGAAGAAAAGGGAGCTATTATTCTCAGAGTCAGTTTTCCATTTACTGACTAAATCAGCTGAGAGTGAGAAATATCTACATAGATCATAGGTCTTCACTTTCATTGATCCTATCCCCAACATGGCCAATGACACTCAAAATGCTCTTAAATATTTAATAAATAGTTTGAAGATAAAATTGTACAAACTGTTCCCCAACAGAAAAAAATTTAGAATTAAAAAATGAAAAATATTTAAAAATTAAAATCTAACATCCAATTAATAGGAATTCCAGAAAATGAGAAATGAGAANCGTGGCGGATTCATGTTGATGTATGGCAAAACCAATACAGTATTGTAAAGTAAAATAAAGTAAAAAAAAAGGGGGGTGGGGCAATAAATAAATAAAGTGTATAACATCAAAAAAAAAAAAAAAGAAAGCTTCCCAGGTGGCGCTAGCGGTAAAGAACCCGCCTGCCAATGCAGGAGACACAAGAGATGCGGGTTAGATCCCTGGGTCAGGAGGATCCCCTGGAGGAGGGCATGTCACTCCAGTAGTCTTGCCTGGAGAATCCCACGGACAGAGGAGCTTGGTGGGGTACAGTCCATGGGGTCGCAAAGAGCTGGACACGACTGAAGCGCCTGAGCACGCATGTGCACTGGCCCTGGTCCCCTGTGTGGATCTATTGCAAGATGAAAAAGAGATCCCGGTGAGGACTCACCCAGAGTGAACAGGTCTGGTTACTGAAGCACTGGAAATGGGGTCAGGGGGCAAGGCTCCCCTGACCCAAATGGTGGTCTTCTTTTGTGGGGAGAAAAAGGGCAAAAATATCCAGATTTCTAACTACAGAAGCCGCACCCCTGGGCCTTGCTAAGTACAATCACCTCTTTTGTTCTGATTTTACCTGTCGCCTTTGCATATCCATTTTCCAAAGACTTCCGAAAAAGAATTCCACTTTAACTCCAGCTGTGGAAACCTGCTTCTCAGCTTGGTTGCTGCTGCTGCTGCTAAGTCGCTTCAGTCGTGTCTGACTCTGTGCGACCCCATAGACGGCAGCCCACCAGGCTCCCCCAGCCCCGGGATTCTCCCGGCAGGAACACTGGAGTGGGTTGCCATTTCCTTCTCCAATGCATGAAAGTGAAAGTGAAGCCGCTCAGTAGTGTCCGACTCTTTGCGACCCCATGGACTGCAGCCCACCAGGCTCCTCCATCCATGGGATTTTCCACGCAAGAGTACTGCAGTGGGGTGCCACTGCCTTCTCCGCGAGCTTGGTTGTTAGAAGCCCAGAATTACATTGTTAAAGTGATTTGAGCTTTAAAGAGGAAACAAATTGGTGACGTGAAGTATCCGTCGAAAATTCTAGCATTCGGGGTGAGCCTGTGATATTCCTTTTGAGTTTGCTGGTAAAACAAAACAAAACAAACAAACAAAAACACCCAGCAGCTGCGGACACTGCTGCTTATGTGGGTGCCGCCAGCTGATTCTTGCCGAGTCTCTACGCGGCCAGGCTTGGACTGAGTGCTGCCCTGCGGTATTTCTCTGCATTCTCACAAGAATCCCACGAGCTCTCTGTTGCCTTTATGGTCACTGAGCTGAAGCAATGCGGTTGTTCTGAAAAGCCGTCTGCACAGCAGATATCTCCTCCTGCTGGAGAGAAATCCGAGACATGCCTGGTTCCTCCCACACTTCCCAGACCCCACTCTACCTGTGCCCTCAGGGGCCAAGACCACCTCCTGTCCCACGTCAGTGTAGGGGGAACCTGAGCCATCGTAAGCAACATTAATTCACACTCCTTGTTTCATTAAAATTTTTTTGGAGATTTTTTTGACGTGCACCACTTTTTTCTTTATTGAATTTGTTGTGGTTTTGCTTCTGCTTTATGTTTTGCTATTTTGGCCAAGAGGCTTGTGGGATCCGAGCCCCTTGACCAGGGATGGAGCCCACACTCCCCTGCATTTAAAGGTGAGGTCTTAACCACTGGACCGCCAGGGCAGTCCCCCCAAGTACTTTATTTTTAAATGATTTCGTATGCTACATGTATTATCTCATGGGCAAAAATAAGAGTCCCTGACCATAACTCTGTTTTTATTGTCATCTTCTCATTTGGGGACTTCGCTTTACTTCGACAGTTCTTCTCAGGCACTAGTTCAAGTTTGTATCCTGCTTTTCTCCCCCTTAGGGTTATATCTTATGCATAACATTTGCCATCGTTTTAAATATGACACAGAGACAAGATTTTAATGGCTGTATAATATTCCATCCAGTGAGTGATCCAGTAATCCAATTGCTCATGCTTCAAAATATTAGTTTCCAAATTTGTACTGGCAAATATATTTGTATGTACAAACATTTTAATAACTAGGATATCCTCTATGTCATAGTCCAAGAATCACTGAGTTAAACATCGTGTGTAGTTGGAGATAACTGAGATTCTTTAATTTTTTAATAACATAAAGAAAGCTCTCTTTCAATGATTTAGTTTAAAACTCCTACCATGGTGAATTTGGCTATCTTATTAATTTTATCAATACATGGAGTGGTCCCTGACTTATTCAGAGCCACTAAGGTGATAACCAAAGAGAAATATAAAGTGAAAAAGAGCACCGTTTCATACTTTGTGTTCAATAAAATTTTCCAGAAGAAAAAAAATCTGATTTATTTTCACATACCTATAAGTTTAGCTTGTGAATATATCTTAGGGAAAGTAGAATTAGAAGGATGCAAAACCAGAGAGGGTGTATTAATAGGTCTGTAATGATATAAAATTTATTCTGGGGGTGAGGTAAAACTTAATGGTTCATAAATAGCAAATTCATTATATTTCTCATACTCAGGTTATATTAGCACCATATAACATCTTTATGGTACCATTCGTAGCATTTAAATCCTTGGCTCAACTTGAAAAAACAAACATTTCCAAATCTTGACCCTGAAATGATTAGTTAAATAAAATGTTTTAATAAATATTACTGAATGAGAACATGGTTTGTTGGGTCATAAACTGTCTTATAAATGTTTTATGTCATCTGTTACACTGCATTTTTAAATGTTAACAAATTAATTTATTTTAAAGGCCACATCAAGGTGAAAACACCTTGTTTTCACGGGGGCATTAGGCAACAGGACTGTACATCATGCAGCCATTTCTCATCCCGCCATATCCCTGGCAGAAGAGATGTTAAGACATAAAAGGCTGTGTGGTTTGTTAAATATTCACTTATAATTTGCATTCATTATTAAATTATGTGTTGGGCTGATCTTTAATTTTAAACATACACACAATGTCATAAAGCTCTCAGAATACATAATAAATATTTCATAATTTAGTGTTACTTTAAGCGTTGACTAGAATGCACACAAATGTTTGTCAGTCATGATACCTAATTATTCCAAGGCAATCTGATCTGCATTGGGGTTGAGCTCTATAATTCATTCCAGTCGTCAGATGACTAAGAGAAATATCAGTTTAGGGGTGCCATCTTCTCATGATGAATGGGGATCCAGCTACGGGTCCCTAGGGTACCGCTGTCATTCTTCGCCCCAAACCATTTCAACACTGAGCGGTGACTTGTGAAGTGGTGGCTTAGAAGTGGCAGGTTTGTTTTTTTGTGTGGCCTCAACTTCACTTTTGGTTTGGGACCTTGAAAATTCTCAAATTCTTTGAGATTCAGTCCTGTGAATCGACTATCCCAGAGTACAGTAAATTCCAGGCTAAGAATTTCCCATGCTTGAATAGTCAAGTATTTGACAAAGCTCCATAGCCGTGAGATTCAATTTGCATTTGCTAAACTGAAAAAGTACAGCCATCCGAGCAGGCGGCATGTGGCGGCGTGGTGATTTGTATTACAGGAGCCTGGTAGCTGCCCAATGAACCATGTAAAAACAGTTCATTAAAATGTTTATGTGCTTGGCTGGTTAATGCAAAGAGAGCTTTATTGCAGCCTTATAAGCCCTTGGTAACTTCAAGATGGAGTCAGATCAATTCACTGTAATAACTCAGGCATATGCTTTACTTCTCCTGGAGGGGGAAGAGGATCCAAGAAACTTCCTTATCCTCCTTGCTCCTATGACCACCTCTTTTCAGGTTTTTGAACCTGATCTGGACTGTTTTCCTTTGGTTCTTCTTAAGCAAGATGAAATATTCCAAGTTCATTTGCAGGCAATTTGTAATAACTTTTTTTTTTTTGCATAACATGATGGAGTTTTGATCATAATAAACCCTGATCAATGAATATGTGACATTTATGCATCTCTGCCTTTTGATACATCTGCATTTTGTTTGGAGGTTAAATTTTTATGGAATCTTAACTGTGCCGATCCTGAAGCTCTAATACTTTGGCCATCTGGTTCAAAGAGCCAATTCATTGAAAAAGGCCCTGATGCTGGAAAGATTGAGGACAGGAGGAGAAGGGAGCAACAGAGGATGAGACGGTTGGATGGCATCACTGACTCAACGGACATGAGTGTGAGCAAGCTCCGGGAGACAGTGAAGAACAGGGAGGCCTGGGGTGCCACAGTCCAGTCCACGGGGTGGTAAAGAGTCAAACACGATTTAGCAACTGAACAACAGCTATATTGAGCATCAGAAAATAATTGGTATTAAACTGAATGTCAGACATGTTAGTTTTCTCATCAGCGATTTTCCTTTGCGTCAGTGATTCTGGGCATGCACGAACATATTTGCAGCTCATGAGGGTATGGCTAAGAGACTAGGGTTAGTCATTTAAAAAAAAGCACTTAACTCTTGGATGTATAAGAGAAAAGTATTTTTTTAAAAACCTTCCTTAAAACTGGGACTTCCCTGGTAGTCCAGTGGCTAAGACTCTGAACTTCCAATGCAAGGGACCCAGGTTGAACCCCTGGTTTGGGAATTACTAATAGATCCCACATGCTGCAACTGAGAATTTACTCAACTAAGACCTCAAGTAAGACCTGGGGCAATCAAACAAAATGAATAATTAAAAGAACACCCATTTAAAATAGAAAATTGATCCACATGGACATTTGCTTCCGTGGTACAGACAGAATTAGACCTTTAGAGGAATAACAGTGTTTCCAATCCATCTACGCCATCTTCCAATAAACGGTCTATTCATTAGTTTGGTATGCTCAAAACTGTCTCCAAAACTAGCATGAGGAAGAAAGATGCTTTCAGTTGGAAAACAAAGGCACTGAAATCTGAAAATAGTGTGATATTAAGACGGGTATCCTGTACGTTTTCTCTCCTTCCCTCATCACACATCACGATCGAGTATCAGCAGCAGCACACGGAAGGACGAGCCCAGAAGGCCCGGAGTCCGTGCTGACGCTCAGGAGGCGTCGGTTAACGTCAGGACTCCTTGCACGCAGCAGACTTCTCAGAACATTCTTAACGTTCTGTGCTCAGGCAAACCACGGCATCTAAATGTGCTAGTGAGCATTGAAAGCCACTCCTGCCCTCCCACCTCGCGCCGAGCTGGAGACCGGACAGCTGCTTTCCCTTGATTCCTAGGACTGTCCCACCCTTCAGTCAGGGAGATGTTGGGGATTTGGTACTACATCAAATAGAGATGAATTTGACTCCAACACATGGCGAAAGTGAAAAGCGGAAGTGTTAGTCGCTCACTTGTGTCCAACTTTTGCGACCCTATGGCCTGCAGCCCCCCAGGCGCCTCTGTCCATGGGATTCTCCAGGCAAGAATCCTGGAGTGAGGTGCCATTTCTTTCTCCAGGGGATCTTCCCAACCTAGGGACTGAACGTGGATCTCCTGCATTGCAGGCAGATTCTTTACTGTCTGAGGCATCCAGGGTATGTTCTAAATTGTTAGTAACACCTGAAACCAACATTTAGCAAAATGTTTCACACATGGCAGTACTCAACAAACTTTTGTGGGATGAACGAATGTCTTTGAAATCCAGTGGCTGGGTGTCCCTTATCTGAGAATATGAGGCTGAAAGGAAGGAAAGGTAGAGAAAAATCCAGGAAATTATTTACAGACAAACATATGTCTGCTCTGGAGCCCTAGCCTCTCTTCAGAGGCACACAGAACACCATTTAACATGCCTCTTAGCACATGCTGGACACCATATATCTTCCTTCTCTACGTGGGTTTTAGAGTAGCTTGTGTTGTTGAACTGGGTCTGCAGCCACATGCATTCAAGAGCACCCGATTGAGAATCTCTTCTTATTTTAAACTTTCATATATGACTCAGGACGTGAGCAGTGCTATAGACTCTGAGTGCATCATTGCGACTGCAGGCAGGACACTTAAACGCACGGACCCGTAGCTTACAGCAGCACGATGCACTCACGTCGACGGCAGACTTGGCCTTGGATGGCTGTCTCGAGCTTCACAGGAGGTTCAGAGCAAACCGTACTGAGTGAAGTGAGTCAGATAGAGAAAGACAGATACCACATGACACAGCACAGATGCAGAGTCTAAAAACAGGGGACAAGTGAACTTATCGATATGCACAGGATACAAACGGACTCACACACATGGAAAACAAGCTTGTGGTTACTGTGGGGGGAAGGGGACAGGGGGGTACATGGAGCGATCGGGACTGACACACATATTCGGCTATGTGTACGATAAACAGCAAGGACCTGTTGTACAGCGTGGGGAACTCTACGCAACACTCCGTAACAACCGACATGGGAAAAGAAGCTAAAAAAGAGTAGCTCTGTGTGTGTGTGTAACCGACTCACATCACTGCACACCTGAAGCTAACACACTGTAAATCAACTAGACTCTAATAAAAATCCTAAAATGAAGAACCACTGTTTCCCAAGTTTGACTGAACTCTGTGTGTGTACGCATGGTGTAACTATTACTGTGTGAGTACAACAAAAGAGGGAACACTCTAAGACTTGAAACTCCATATACCTGAGGTCAGGGCTTTTCAGATCCTATGATGAAAACAGAGCTTGCTGCTGCTGCTGCTGCTAAGTCACTTCAGTCGTGTTCGACTCTGTGCGACCACATAGACGGCAGCTCACCAGGCTCCGCCGTCCCTGGGATTCTCCAGGCAAGAACACTGGAGTGGGTTGCCATTTCCTTCTCCAATGCATGAAAGTGAAAAGTAAAAGTGAAGTCACTGAGTCGTGTCCAACTCTAAGCGACCCCATAGACTGCAGCCTACCAGGCTCCTCCGTCCATGGGATCTTCCAGGCAAGAGTGGGGTGCCATTGCCTTCTCCGGAAAACAGAGCTTCGATACATTGAATTAAGCTTCCTCATCTCTCACAGCTTCAGAAAGCCTGAGTAGGGTGGAGAGGGGAAGGCTTGTGAGGCATGTGGGTCTGTCCCCTCAAACTCCCTCCGATTTAATTGAGAGTGTAAATGACCCCCAGTCCTGCAGCATCTCAACCTGATGTGTGTAATTGACGGCCAAACATGTTTTACAGGCTGTTAAATGGTGCGCCCACAATGAAATGTATATATGGTTGATTAAAGTGATTTTTGTACAAAAGGGTCAGAGACATTAACAAGTTAAAAGAAAGCGTGGGCTCTGTTCGTATTCCTCTAACCTTTGTTCGGTTTTCTCCCATAATTGACACCACATGTTTACTATGCCTATTTTGGTCAAATTTAAGGCTGTAAGTATTGTATGTATTTAGAAGTGCTCTTGAGATTAGGGCTCTCGCGGAGTGCTCAGAAAGGTAGATTTCAGATATTATTGCAGCGCATGATGAAGGGGAGAGATTGAAATAAACCCCTCCAGCGTGCCCTGCATTAAGTTGTCTGGCTCGTGATGGCAGACGAAAGTAACAGTCACTCTGAAAAGGATTCGAGTGGACATCTAAATGATAATTACCGGGTAATTTTGTTTTGGTTATAATTTGTGGTGTTATTTTTATAACTGACATGAGACATAATAGATTTTCAGGGTTCTGCAACAACTAAGTAACAAATGGAAGCTGTCAGAAAATATTTGTAGGAACGGTTCTTGAAGAAAGCTGTGACGCTGTTGAAACACTGCACAGGCCGAGTGTTTTTTCAGCCTGCACATCAGCGGAATAGTTTCCTAAAAATGTAACTGCCCCGGCTTGAAACATTCTCTGATTTTCATTGATGGGAATCCCACAAGGTCTCTTTCGGGATCTTCCAACACGTCCTGTGTCGCAACGTGAACATCACTGGGCATCTGGTGCCGTGGACGCCGGCCATCTCCCCACCCGTGGTCTGGGCCCACCCCTCCCTCTCCCTGCTTCTCTCGGTCTCTCCAAGGACGCTGCAGGCTCTTTAGCTCCTGGTCCTTAACTGGCAGCTCTCAAATCGACTGCATGTACTGACCTCTGCCCGAGCCGTGAACTGAGACCGACGCACGGACCACCCAAACTGCCCGCAACCACCAGACGGCAGTTACACTCGGCCCTTCCTGCGCGATGTAATTTGGTAGAATTGGCCTCGCTGCTCATATGGCTCTGATTATTTGCTGACTTGTAATTTTAGGTCTTTCTGTGCAAGCCTGATCTTCCTTGCCCGGCGATAAGCTCCTGGACCACAGGAGAGACGCTTCACGCTTTCTGTGTGTCTGCCCTCAGGCCCGTGCAAAGTCAGTAGGGACATGGAGTATCCTAAAGGTAATTGGCAGTGCCCGGATTGGCCACATCCCTGGCTAAATCTGCAGCTACTCAAAGTACGTTTCCAGTACCTTATTTCCATAGGTAGGAAATCACAGGGGGGTGGCGGATATATATTTAAATTTCTACAGTATCTTATTTCCAGAGATTTGAAATCAAGATGTTCCATCTTCCTTCACTGAGTAGGAAATAGCTCTCACGGCCTGCGGTGGCAGTACAAGGCTGAAGGAGTTATAATAATCCTTGGACTCAAATCTGATAACACATTTTATTAACTGGTTGGGGACTGGAACAAGACTTGTGGGGGAAACCAGCATGACTCAAGCAATTCTAATCTCCAGGCACAGAAACTGTACTTTTATTGGAGCAATGGCTTTACTAAGGGAAATTCACCCAATCATTTAATTTCTTTTTAATTATAAGAAAAGGGAAACTCAGCCTCAAGCACCCAGATACACTTGCTATTATAATAGTTAGGCTGGCGATCTGGGGGAAATACACAAGAAGCTACCTATGTTTATTTATGAATGTCTCTGACTTTTCTAATTTTTCTTGACTCAGATTTTCCATCACATGGAAATCTAAAATAATGAAATCAGCTCTTGCAATAATGAAAGCACTTAGGACAAACCAGTGCTTTTCCATTTATGTTGTTTTCCAGAAAAAAAGATTCGTTCATTCCCAATTATATTTGTCCTCAATTTCTGTCCAGTCCTTGATATTAAATTTTAATTGAGATGAGATATTTTTCGAGTCACAAGCTCAAGAGTGCTGACAAGACCTTTCTAATATGTTATAAAAGTGAAAATTCAAAAATACCTAAGTTAGAAACCATGTTTCTGATGGTTTTTCCCATGACTAACCCATGTCTATTCTCTATGAAATTGATGTCAAAAAAGTATTATATATTTTCAGTAGGAAATAGAAGGCTGCCCTCTACTATCCTTGTCAGGACGCCGTATCCCTTTAATCATACTTTTCATTTCGGTACATTGAAATTTCCGTTACCAAGGACAACATCATAAATAAAAGTGTTTGTGAAATTTTACCTGCAGCTTTCTAACTTTGTGCATTAAGCATGAGGCCAGCAGAGAGGTGGTCAAATGTGAAAATTTATAATCATTTATTACGTACGGCTGAAGCAAGGAAGGAATAAAAGCGTGAAGGCATACATCTATAAACGGAAGCCGAAAAGCTTAAATGAAAAGTAAAGTGAATTTCTGTGTCTTGTCATAAAGTAATGAGAAGCTAGAGCTTTTATTCATAGCAACCCAAGATGCATTTACTCTCAATCTAGCTTCGGCAGTAAACGCTTCCCTGATGTATTGCTTTGGACTTACAGAGAAATATTTGTGCTCTACATAATAGTATAGTTAGGAGAATTACTGCATGGTTGAGAAGATTCTATAAAGGTTTATAGCTGGCGGTGTTACTGTAATTTAATCACAATGTAGCTAATGTCGTACTTTAATATCACAGGTTACTTTTTTATTTACCATTTATTAGTAACTGACAGAGTCAATCATCTCTACATCATAAACAAATCATGGGAGGGTTCTGTAGGAACCCTAAAACCCCAGAATAGATGGACTATGTTGTCATACACTACCACATTTCCTGTAATGAGCTAGCCATCAGATTATTGTTTAGATCTGCGAAATATAAGTCAGGATCCTCGTTCGCAGCTCATTGGCCAAAGGAAACTTGAGAGCGTTTTATGTCATCAATACAATTAACACTGCACATCCTTTATGCATGGAAATAAGTCATCGATCCAGTGTGAGCAATGATTAAAAGTGATTTCTGAAGAATCCTAAGGTATTTTGCTAGATATCTTATCTACCTGTTTTGTAATATATTCATGAACATTACCATAGTATTAACCTTAGTTTTTAATTGAAGTACAGTTGATTTATAGCACTGTGTTTGCTTCACGTACACAGCACAGTGATACAGTATTTTTGCAGGTTATATTCCATTACAGGTTTTTACAAGACAATGGGTATGCAGTTAATCCTTATTGCTTACCTATTTCATATACAGTAATTTGTAAGCTTGAACTGATGCTTTCTCATTAGAATTTTCTACAAAAAGATTTTGTTTTTATATTTGAAAATTAGAAGCAACTGCTATTATGCTTTGCTTATATACACTCGTTTTGCTAGATAGATGGGTAGATGGAGTGAAAATCAGTGGTTGTATACATTAAGCCATGTTGATCAATCGATGGGAACATTAATCCAGACTAGTGAAAAAATGGGACTCGTGTGCGGGGGCCATGGGATGTTGCGGAAAGTGGACTGAGGCCAAACTGCATCAGAGCCAAGTTTAGTTTTCTGACCGTGGACAAGTCTCCCGACTTTGGAGAATGTCAGTAGCTCCATCTGTAAAACAGGAGTAGTGGTGGACTTCCCTGGGGGGTCCAGTGGTTAGGACTCAGTGCTTCCACTGGAGGGGGCAAGGGTTCCATCCCTGGTCAGGAATTAAGATCCTACAAGCTGTGGGGCGCAGCAAAATAAGAGAACAAAAGGAATAATGGCGCTTGCCCTACTCACCCCTCTATTGCTGTGAGAAACACATAAGACATTATAGGAAAAGCATTCTGCAGACCAAAGAGGTGCATGAACCATCTGTGCATTGGACACAAAAGACACTGAAATAAAATAGAATTGAGTGCGCAGAGCAGATACTTCGCTACAATATGTGAACAACTTTTATGACAATATGGGTAAAAGAGTCAGGCGAAAAAAAAGTCTGTCATTTAGTTAGTAATTATTGAGCACCCCCTATGTGTCAGGCATTGGTCGAGCCTGTTGTATTAAGAAGAGTTGATGAACATTTCTGAAGGGGTGATGAACTTGAACCAGGTTCAGAGAGCCCCATTCACCTCCTCTAGCACCTTTACACGGAGGCGAAATCCTCCTCCATCCTCAGTGGGATCGATTAGATTTTCTACATTCCTTAATTTCTGGGAATGTGCAGGCTTTCCAATGTTCCACAGATGTTCAGCTCACGTAGGGCTGGTCCTGTGTGAAGTCGTTAGGCTCTAATTCAGTGACAATGACTGATCTCTGGTTAGGAGGTGATGCTTCTGGAAATAAAAATAGTTGTGCTGCAAAGAACAACCTTAGATTAACAACTCAAAGCCAGAGAAACAGTCTTCAGGTACCTGAAGTGACCGTTCAGTTGAGAACTGAAATGTCAACACGGTCGTGGGCTTTATTGATTTCCCCATGGATGTTATTTAGTTCTGGGTGTCTGGAAATCCCCTCCTTTGTCTGTCAAAAGTCTTGCTAATTTTTCAAGGTGCTGTTAGAGGGGCTACCCCTCGTATGCCATCACACTATTTCTTACTTATAATTCTAAGATTCTGCCTATGTTCTGTTATTTCATGTAATTATTTAGTATAGTTTAAATTTTTTAAAGCAAGGGCAGTCATCTTTGAGCTCCTTTTGGCTTCAGTAACATGTCTTGCCCAAGAAGCAAACCAAATAATCATTAAACCTAACTACAACCACTTAAAAAAATTGTCCGACATAGGTGAGCATACAACATTAGGATTTTTATTGATAACACACTGGTGACCTCAAAAAGCTGTTTTGGGCACTAAAGAACAGTGGCATATTGGGTTGGTTTTCCTTTAATGAAATTAATTTAAAAATATCGCCAGTCCAGGGACTTCCCTGGAAGTCCACTGGTTAAGACTCTGAGCTCCAAATGCAGGGGGCATGGGTTTGATCGCTGGTCAGGCAACTAAAGATCCCACATACCGCATGGCACACCCGAAAATATCACCAGATTAACCCTTAAATGCTGCTTAAAAATTCTGTTTTCTCCTTTGTACATCTTATGACAGGTTCTTTAGTAAAAAGCAACACTAGTTCCTATGTTTTTTAGCACTGCAGTGGGTACAAAATAGACTCGAGAATATATAAGATTAAACACTTTCTAGGAGGCTTAGCTGTCTGAGAATTCTAACAAACCCAGTGGACTGGCACCCATCAGAACAAGCCATTGTGAAGACCCTGTGAAGAGAGGTTTGATCTTTGGGATTTGATGTTGATGAGATCAAAGGGGAAAGCGACGGGGTGAGGATGTGCCCGCTTTCCCAGCTTCCCCGTGATGGGGGCACATCATCCCCATTCTAGAATATGGAACATTTCATCTCAGGACAAGACAGTGCAGAACTGTACCAAAATAGGTTTGAATAAAATATGCCCAGAGCCTTCCGTTTGAGGTAATTTTTAACCATTTTCTAAACACGTTTATCTTCCTTTTACTCTAAGATGTAGAAATAAGGTTAAATATTTGTGTTAGTGATAACAGAAAATCACAAGTCAGCGGACAAAAACAACCTCGGGGAAGCTCTCTGTGTTACAGCAGCTCGAACACCAGGCACACCCCCGGCCACATAGTGTCACCTCTACATACGGAGAACGTTACTTTTTTATTTGTTTCATGGCAAATGTCCAATTGTGCCTTTTAACATTAGCATGTGTGTGCTTAGTCGTCCAGTCGTGTCTGACTTCAAGACCCATGGACTGTGGCCCGCCAGGCTCCTCTGCCCACAGGATGCTCCAGGCGAGAATAGTGGAGTGGGTTCCCTTGCCCTCCTCCAGGGGGTCTTCCCGACCCTGGGATCGAACCCACATCTCTTACGTCTCTTGCACTGTCAGGTGGGTTTTTTTTTTAAACACTTGCACCACACGGGAAGCCTTTTAACATTAGGGACTAAGATGGTTTAGTTCAAACTTAATAAAGTTTTTGAAAGTCTACTCTTTCATCTTTTCTAGGTATATGTACGAATGCATGCGTGTGCACCTATGTTTTGGAAGATTCTGTGAACAGAAAAACAGGTCTGTCCCAGTGGACTGTGCAGACCTGCCCACAAGGTCAAACGGCTTACCACATATGATGCAGAATTACCTTCTTCACAAGGGATTTCATTAAGTAGGATCTCTCATACAATATTCAAGACACATTTTCCCAACTTCTTTTCACTTTTGTTGTTTTTGTGTATTTCAAATGTCTATCCTCTTGGACTGGAATCTGTTATCTTTTGCGATTTAAAAAGAAATTTTTTTTTTTGCCAAATCTTGGAAATGATCATCCTTTCAAAGAAGGGATAAATACACATGAATTTTTCATGATTTGATTAATATTTAACTCTTTAATCCAAGTTTTGTTAAAGCAACATTTAAACCACTGTGAACCCTTGTACTTTTCCTTCACTTTTCAGCCCAGTGATCACTTCCTGGAGGCACTGGGGCTGAACAGGGCGGGTGTGTGTGTGTGGGGGGGCTCCCCACTGCTTTCTCCTCAGGCAGCATTCCTTTCCCTCACGCCACTGATCCAGTGATCCCAGTTGAACCTGATTGTGATGATCTTTTTCTTCCTATGACTTGTTATATTTTGTGATGTATAGACGGCAAACACCATGGAAACAGGAGTAAGTTCCGGTTTTGTTCAGCCTTGAGTTCCTAGCGAGGCAGTGGTGGTGGTGATGGTGCTGAAGATGGAAAGAAGTGGCAGACCCAGCGCACAGTTAGGGTGTGAAGCTGTCAGGATGGGGCAAAGTTCCTGGTTCACAGAACTGGGTGAGGGGTGGTGTCCTTTTCCAACAGAGGAAAACCTGGAAGAGGGCCAGCTGGATGTGCCTTGGAGTCCCGCAGTGGAGACGTCGAGCAGACGGCTGTCTACCTGGAGCTCGAGAGAGCGACCAGGGCTAGAAATGACGACCTGCAAGTCCCGAGTGTGGTCATAATGAAGACGCCTCAGGAGAGGTCTTAGCGTGAGAAAAGTACAGAGCTGGGACCAGTCCCGGAGAAAGTCTACCATTTGGGAAGGGAGAATGAGGCTGAGGAGGAGACAGCTCCAGCTCCAGCTCCAGCTCCCTGATTTCTGGTAGCCAGGATATTGCACTGTTTCTTTTTATGGCAAAAAAAATGATCTCATATTCTACAAACTCTGATCTGAGTCATTTGTGTCTTGAGACAAATCTAGATGGTTACTCATGGTTCTAAAATCTTTAATTGAACAAAGATGTGTTGGCTTGTGATGCAGTTAGACCACGTAGTTCTGTTCAAAAAACCCTTCCAAAGGTTAAAATATTCCTATTTTATCTCCCGTTTCCTGAGTTACAGTGAGGTTGATCACCTTTTCCTTTTCTTACATAAATAGGTAGGTGGGAGCCGCCTTAAAATTTAGAGCGGGGAGTGGGGGAGAGGAGGACCTGGGGAGGCACATTTCCAGACCCCTGATAGCTCAGTTGGTAAAGAATCCGCCTGCAATGCAGGAGACCCTGGTTTGATTCCCGGGTCAGGAAGATCTGCTGGAGAAAGGAGAGGCTACCCACTGCAGTATTCTTGGGCTTCCCTTGTGGCTCAGCTGGTAAAGAATCCACCTGCAATAGGGAAGACCTGGGTTGGATCCCTGGGTTGGGAAGATGCCCTGGAGAAGGAAAAGGCTCCCACTCCAGTGTTCTGGCCTGGAGAGTCCCGTGGACTGGATAGCCCGCAGGGTCGCAGAACGTCGCACACGACAATCACCTCCCTTCCCAGCCGCAAAACCTCCCTTCCCTCTGCCGCCATCGGCAGAGGCCTGACCGTGGTCTCCTTGGAATAATTCTCAGAGCAGAAGCCATCACCTCGCCTGGGAGAGACCCAAGCTGCCGGGAAGCCTGGACTCCCAGCTTTTCAGATGGAAGACCCTCAGGGGGTGCAGGTTTGGGGGGCGGTGGCCATCCGTGCCTGAAGCCAACACCCCAGACGCCTTTGTGGGTTTGCCCCTGTGCTGACGTGGGGGAGGGGGCCCTTGGGGTCATTTCAAGGGAAGGCCAAGCACGACGTGTCCTGGAGTGTGTCCATGAGGCTGATGAGGTCACTTGCAGTGGGAGCGGTTTGGGGAGAAGGGGTTTTCAGGGAGTGAGGAGTGGGTGGGATATGAAGGGATACTGAGGAGGCAGCAGATGATGCTATGAATCTGCTG
>SJYV01004085.1:197994-209676 GCA_006410875.1 Neotragus pygmaeus | reverse complement strand
TTAAAAAATTAAAAATTAAAATTAAAAAAAGAGAAAAGGAAAAAAAAGAGAGAAAACTCTACAGAACTGCAAAACCCTTAATGTAGAGGCAGAGGTTTGTGACAACAATAAAAAAATGTGACTGAAAAAAAAAGAGCTCAAAAGCTTAATTGGATTTCTTAGTGCCAATAAAATCAACAACTACAACAGAGTGGGGAGAAAGAAAATAAAGAAAAAAGAAAGAAAAATCCAAAAGAATCTACAGAACAAGTCAAAAATTAAGAATAATAAATGTTCTTCTTGAGTCACTGCTGTCAGAGTCCTTCCCCTCACTGGGAGTCACCATCCACCTCCCCTCCCCAGGATGCCCTCCATCACTGTGCTGATCTCTGGACCTGCTGTGGGGGCAGCTCAGGTTCTAATCTGGTCCTACTCTTGTGTGTTCTTGCTTCCAATGTCCGCAGCTATCAGAGCTAGTGTGTTTTCTTTTGGGGAGCTGTCAATGGTCTTTTATATATTCCGTTGACACAGAGTCTGCTTAGGTAATCGTGTGGATTTAATTTGTACAGCTGGTGGGGAGGTTTTGGGGCTTCTTCCTTAGCCACACTGCTCCTGGGTTTCAATTGTGGCTTTATTTCCACCTCTACATGTGGGTCGTCCACTGGGGTTTAGTTTCTGAGGCTGCCCTGGAGGGCTTGGGTTTGCCCCTGTGAGGGCCAGGTGTGGAGGTGGTGCAGCTGCTTGGGTCACAGGGGTTCTGGCAGTACCAGGTACTCAGGGGAATTGGCAGCTAGGGCAGCAGGAAATATAGTGCTCTAGAAGCGTATGGCAAACAGTACTGGCCAAAGCGCTTCAGTATGCTTGCCTGGAGAAACCCCTCTCTGACAGAGAAGCCTGGCAGGCCACAGTCTACATTGCTGCAAGAGTAAGACACTACTGAAGCAACCCTGTGTGCATAGATGCAAGATTTTATTTTGCCTGTGACAGCTCTTCCCCAGTGAGAGTTAAGTGTGAAAGTGGCATGGCTGCTTGGCTTACGAGGACCCTGGCAGCATCAAGTGTGCAGGGACACGAACTGCCTCTGACACAGGAGCTATGGCTCTCAGTTCAATTCAGTTCAGTCGCACAGTCATGTCCGACTCTTTGTGACCCCATGGACTGCAGCATGCCAGGCCTCACGTCCATCATCAACTCCCGGAGTTCATTCAAACTCATATCCATTGAGTCAGTAATGCCATCCAACTATCTCATCTTCTGTCGTCTCCTTCTCTTTCCGCCTTCAATCTTTCCCAGTGTCAGGGTCTTTTCAAATTAGTCAGTTCTTCACATCAGGTGGCCAAAGTATTGGAGCTTCAGCTTCAGCATCAGTCCTTCCAGTGAATATTCAAGACTGATTTCCTTTAGGATGGACTGGTTGGATCTCCTTGCAGTCCAAGGGACTCTCAAGAGTCTTCTCCAACACCACAGTTCAAAAGCATTAATTCTTTGGTGTTCAGCTTTCTTTATAGCCCAACTCTCAGATCCATACATGACTACTGGAAAATACATAAATTTGACTAGATGGGCATTTGTTGGCAAAGTAATGTCTGTGCTTTTTAATAGGCTGTCTAGGTTGGTCATAGCTTTTCTTCCAAGGAGCAAGTGTCTTTTAACTTCATGGCTGCAGTCACCATCGCAGTGATTTTGGAGCCCCCCAAAGTAAAAGTCAGTCACCATCAGAGTCTTTTTTTGAGCCTCTTGTAGCTGGCAATCAGAAGGCCTCTTCAACCAGGCTTTCTCTGTAACTCCGCCCGTTCCAGCACTTAGAGGGCTCCCTTGCCTGGGGTCCTTCTCTGTTGTTCAACTTGTCAGTCACATAGAGGTGCCCCCTGGCTGGGATTCTGCTCCGTAAATCAGTGCACCAGGCACTGAAAGGAGCACCCTGGGTGTAGTCCTACTCTGTAGCTCGGTGCGTCAGGCATTTGATGGGCTGATTGCTTTATTGTTCAGCTGCCGATGCTGGTGTGGGGAGAGAGAGGCTATGGTAATGGCTTCACCTGCTACCCGTGACTCAGCAGTATCGCCTTGCTTCCATGGCTGCCTAGCTTGCCTCCACCAGCATTTCCCACCATGATCTCCTCCCTCACATCCCCCCAATCCGTCTGTCTACAGTCAACATCAGCTCTTGCCCTGGGATTGCTCCACAATCCCTAAACTTCAGCTCCCAGCCTGTCTGGGGTCTATACGGCTGTNAGCTTGCCTCCACCAGCATTTCCCACCATGATCTCCTCCCTCACATCCCCCCAATCCGTCTGTCTACAGTCAACATCAGCTCTTGCCCTGGGATTGCTCCACAATCCCTAAACTTCAGCTCCCAGCCTGTCTGGGGTCTATACGGCTGTAGCAAGGACTGTCTGATTCTCATTCCATTTAGGCTGCCACCGATCAGCTGTTTCACTCTCAGCCTTAAATGGTTCTCCTCTGACTCAGACAATTGCCCTGCTGTGGGGATCAGATCCCTGCTTAAGTTCCCCCACCCACTGAGGACAGGTCCAGTCCTACTAACACTCCTGTTTTTTCTCCTAGTTCCTTCGTCCTACCAAGTTTTGCGTGGTTTTTATATATTCTTTTCCACTGGTCAGGTACTCCTTCTACCCTTAGCTGGTGTTTTGCATACACTCCTGTGTCTGAAGGTGTATTCCTGATATATCCATGGAGAGAGATGTACTCCACGTCCACCTACTCCTCTGCCATCTTGTTCTCCCACTCCAATGTTCTTGCCTGGAAAATCTCATGGACAGAGGAGCCTGGCAAGTTACAGTCCATGGAGTTGCAAAAGAGTGAACATGACTTAGCAGCTAAACAACAATAAACAACTAAGTTTAAGGCATAAAGCGTAATGATTTGACTTACGTGTATTGTAAATAAAGGAGGTCTTAACATGGCCCTTGCTGGGGATTTACTGCCCCAGATAATGTCAGCTCAGAAGCCCGGGTCTCATTCACTCACCCTATAGAAGGACTTTCTGCAAGAAGTGGCCATCGTGGAGGATGTGGTGGGGCAAATATTTGCAAGCCCCTCAAGTTCATAAACTGAAATTCTAACAATCAGGGTGATGCTATTAGGAGATTGGGCTCTGGAAGGTGATCGGGTCATGAGGATGGAGTCCTCATGATTGTGATTAATGTCCTTTTAAAAGAGGCCTCAGGGAGCCCCCTCAACCCTTCCACCATATGAGGACATGGTGGGAAAATATCATCCATGAACCAGGAAGTGAATCCTACTAGACAGGACTTGCCAGCATCTTGCTCTTCTTAGACTTTCTAGTCTCCAGAACTGTGAGAAATACATTTCTGTTGTTTATAAATTATTCAGTTTATGGTATTTTGTTATAGCAGCCCGAAAGAACCAAGACAGCATAGTTACTCTGTGTTTGGTGACTGGTGGTCTAAGTATTAAAGATGAAAATCCTAAAGAAATAGAAATAGTTAACCAAATTAAAGAGATTAAGCCTCTGTAAATTAATAAATAAATTATAAGGCAAAAGAGAGACTAAGAAAGTGCTTGCAATACACATTTTTTGGGTGCTGCCAACTCTGCTGCTGCTGCTGCTGCTAAGTGGCTTCAGTCGTGTCCGACTCTGTGCGACCCCACAGACGGCAGCCCATTGGGCTCCGCCATCCCTGGGATTCTTCAGGCAAGAACACTGGAGTGGATTGCCATTTCCTTCTCCAATGCATGAAAGTGAAAAGTCAAAGTGAAGTTGCTCAGTCGTGTCTGACTCAGCGACCCCATGGACTGCAGCCTTCCAGGCTCCTCTGTCCATGGGAGTTTCCAGGCAAGAGTACTGGAGTGGGGTGCCATTGCCTTCTCCGGCTGCCAGCTCTAGCTGAGCATTCATGCCACGGGCCATTTCTCTTTCCTTCTGCGGTTTGTTAACTTACTCAGGCTGGCAGATTCAAACAACTCTCTCTATGAGTTGACAGGGATCTATTAGCCTGTGGGTCGTCTGTTCTGCTTCATCTGAACAACTAATCCCCCAAATCGGTTTGGTTCAAAGACTAAGGGGGAAGTTAAATATTTCATTTTTGAACTTGTAATTGTCATTTCTATGTGGTATCTCCAAAGAGAATTCTTAGATATCTTGAGGTGAACTTTGAAAATTTAAAGTTTTCTGATATTTGGTCTTCTTGGGATATAACAACAAAACACCACTAAATGATGACATCATCTCTGAGCCCCTGGCTCTGAGTCATATAGGATTGGAAGGGTCATGATACTTCCATGCAAAAAATGAATGCTTCTGTGTAAGAAATACATAGTTTAAGTGAGCTCAGTTCAGAGAAAACTCCCAGATTTCCTGCTTCTCTTGGTACTATCTTCTATCCTGTGAGAACTAAGTAAAGCACCTGGGTTTTAAACCAGCAGCACCATTTCCCAGCTATGATTTCCTTTGTGACCCAGTAAACCCCCTAACTTATACACCTACTTCATAAAATTAAAAATACTTATTAATATCAAACAATAGAAACCACTGTTTTTCTTTTGAATGCACTGGACCTTGTAACCTCATCCATATTATCACAGACCTTGAACAACTTTGGAAAATAAGCTGTGAATGGGATGTTGGAAACACTGTCTTAAGGAAAGATAGAAGTAGAATATATACTCACAGAGATAATCCCACTAGTAGGGATTGCCTATTGGGGTATTCTTAAAACACAGATATTTTAGAGACATAAGACAAGAAAATTCGTGGACAAGCAGGGGAAATCATCACCTCTTTTTTACAGGTAAGGTAGGGCTAATTCATGTTGGAACTCTTAGGAGGATCCCCTTTGGTTATGGGGACCCTAGTACCAGCATTCAAGAAGACACCTGAGAAGGGGAAAGGAGAATAAATCACAAAGGGGAAAAGAAAACCATCATCCTAATCATCTTGTTGCATAATAAGCCACATGAGAAGTTCGTGACATAGCACATCAATTCATTATTATTTCTCATGATCCTTTGAGTTGACATGGCTGGAAGAGCTAGGGGCAGAGGCGCATTGCTGTCCAGGCGACCTCTCTACACGACAGGTTGGACTTCCTCACAGTTTGGTAATCTCAGGCTAGCCTGATTTTTTTTTTTTTTTTACATGATGGCCAGCTTCTGCCTGAGTAAGTGTGCCAAGAGGCCAAGGTAGAAGTTGTCAGTCCTGCTGAAGACTGGGTCCAAACCAGCATAGTTTTTCTCTGCCATTCTGTGTTAGTCAATGGCTAGTCACAGGTCAGCCTAAACTTAAGAGGAGGGGAATTTAATCCCACTTGGATGGAAATAGTCTCAAAGAATTTGTTACCATATTTAATCCACCACCACATCAAGATGGTCTTGAAGGATCAAAGAAGATCCAAATTAGAGCCTGAAGAAACTAAGCAGAAAGGATGGCTTTTCCCTCCCACCTACTCAGCATGAGGGTATGTAGTTGTGATTTCAACAATAGGGGAGGGAGAAAAGAAATTTGGAGATGTTTCAGAGAGATGAGGACCCCATAGCAATGATTTGAATGTTGAAAAGTGAGATCTGTAAAAGGGATTAAATGACATCAGATTGATTTGGCCTCAAGCAGGGAAGACTGAGGAGTAACTGAGTAATCATCTTCAAATATATGAGGGTTATTACAAAAAAGGTGCATGAGCACTGAAAGTTGCGCAAAATGGGACTGGGCTGAAAACACTAACCATTTCCCCATCAAGAAATGGGTATCTCTGGGACCTGGAAGAAAATCTGCTTTCTGAAGCTATTTAAGGAGAACACATTATATAAGCCTGTAAAAAAATTAGGATGAGTTATACTGAAGATGGGCTTCCCATGTAGCACTAGTTTAAAGAACCCACCTGCCAATGCAGGAGACATGAGAGATGTGGGTTCCATCCCTGGAAGATCCCCTGGGGGAGGGCATGGCAACCCACTCCAGTACTGTTTCCTGGAGATGCCTATGGACAGAAGAGCCTGGCAGGTTACGATCCAAGGGTATCGTAGAATCAGATACGACTGAAGTGACTTAGCATGCATGCACACATGCATGCATGCATACTGAAGACAGAAATACTAGACCAGACCTTTTTTCTTCTTCGTAGAAGAGCTGTTTTTTCAAGAGAAACCTTGCATGAAACAGATGAATGTAGAGTGATGCTGTTTGTGTTAAGCCAATGGTATGGCCCTAGTGACGTTTACTCTCTTCCCAACACTTAATATCCCAGGTGGCCCTAAGGTCACCATAAGAGACACAAGGGCCCTGTTAAAATTTGTTTGAAAATAACTAAAACCAATAAAGAGCTTTCTAACTTTCTACAGAAAGTTAGGGTGCGTGGAGATCTTTTTTAATGGCAGTTCAGCCTTGAGGATTTTGTGAAAGTGCCGTATTCTTTCCTTGGTTCAATTTTTTGGTTTTGTTTTGTTTTGACTGTGCTGGATCTTCGCTGCTTCGTGGGCTTGTCTCTAGTTGAGGCTACTCTCTAGTTGCATGCATGGGCTCCTCATTACGGTGGCTTCTCTTGGGGCGCACAGCCTCTAGAATACAAGCTTAATGGCTATGGAGCTTGGGCCTAGTTGCTCCTCAGCATATTCGATCTTCCCAGATAGGGACTAAACCCATGTCTCCTGCAGCAGCAGGCAGTTTCTTTACCACTCAGCCACCAGGGAAACCCCTCTTGCTTTAAATTTGTGAAGCAGTGTTATTTCTGAGCTTAAGTCCTATCCTTCTGTGTATTGTCAAATGGCGCTCTTGTATCCACTCTCTTAGTAACATATTTGTTACTAAGTGTACCAATGTCTAAGGGGAAAAACAGATGAAAATTTTAATTTTTTTGTAAATTCATTTAATTTGCTTAAATAAAGTTCCAGTAAATGAAATTAGCAGTTTTACTTCATTAAAGGTCAATGAAATTAAGTGTTTACTTTATGAACTCTTAAAGCATTCTTTACAAAAAGGAGAACATCTTATACCCACCAAGACTTTCATCTTAATGTTGCTTCATCAATAATCATTTACTTTGGGATTCTCTCTATACAAAAAGAACAAAATATATTCGGGCACCCCTTTAACCCACATGTATTATTATGGCTTAATAATTTATAAAGTTTACATGAAATTTTTTAGTATATGAAGATTTCATGGTTGACAACTTCTAGCTTCATTATGGTGAACTGATCACCTGCGCTTCATACCAAGGCCATCTAATTGGTAAAAATATTTTTAAAATGCACACAACTGTAGTAAAAATCAAGCACAGCCTTCAACTTAGGATGATTCAACTTATGATTTTTTTAACTTTAGTATGGTGTTGAAGTGATAATGCATTCAACAGAAATTGTACTTTGAATTTTGATCTTTTCCTGGGTGATAGGTGGTACAATCTTATTTCATGACGCTGGGCAGGGCAGCAAGTCACAGCGAGTCAGCCACGTCATTACAAGGGTAAACGACTGACACACTGCTTTTAACATTTCTATACCCAGATCGCCATTCTGTTTTTCACTTTCAGTACATTGTTCAATAAATTACATGATATATTTAACACTTCACTATAACACAGATTTTGTGTTAGATGATTTTGTCCAATTAGGATAAAAGAAGTGTTCTGAGCACAATTAAGATTGGCTACGCTAAGATAAGATGTTCTGTGGGTTAGTTTTATTAATTGCAACATCACACACAACTTAGTGACTGAACGGCAGCAACAATATAACAATAGTTTTAACTTATGATGGGCTTATTGGGATATAATCTCATCATAAACTGAGGAAGATCTATACAGTCAGATTGTATTTTCAAATATACCTACATATTTTATAAGAAATATCTTAAAGAAAAATAACAGAATAGTTGAAAATACAGGAATGCAGTGGCTATTATGGAAAACAACATGAAGATTTTTCAAAACATTAAAAATAGAACTACCATATGATCTAATGCTTTCATTCCCCATGATATTATCAGATAAAAACAAAAAACTATAGAAAACATACAAGTGCCCCTATGTTCACTGTAGCATTACTTACGATAGCCAAAATATGAAAGCAACATAAGTGCCCATTAGTAGATGAATGGATAAGGAAAACCTGGTATACACATATGTAATGGAATATTATTTGCCATGAAAAAGAATGAAACCTTGCCATTTCTGAAAACATGAATGGAACTAGAGAGTGTTATGCTAAGTGAAATAAGTCAGATACAGAGAGACAAATAATGCATTATTTTACTTACATGTGGAACAAAAAAGAACAAATGAAAAACATAACAAAATATAACTACAATTACAGATATAGAAAACAGGTGGCTGCCACAGAAGAGGCAGTTAGAGGGAGGGAAGAAAGGGTGAGAGAGACTCAGTATCAGTTCAGTCACTCAGTTGTATCTAACTCTTTGGAGCCCCATGAACTGCAGCACACCAGGCCTCCCTGTCCATCACCAACTCCTGGAGCTTGCTCAAACTCATGTCTGTTGAGTCAGTGATGACATCCAGCCATCTCATCCTCTGTTGTCCCCTTCTCCTCCTGCCTTCAATCTTGACCAGCATCAGGGTCTTTTCAAATGAGTCAGTTTTTAGCATCAGGTGGCCAAAGTATTGGAGTTTCAGCTTCAGCATCAGTCCTTCCAATGAATATTCAGGACTGATATCCTTTAGGATTGCCTGGTTGGATCTCCTTGCAGTCCAAGGGACTCTCAAGAGTCTTTTCCAACACAACAGGTCAAAAGCATAAATTCTACAGTGCTCACCTTTCCTTATAGTCCAACTCTCACATCCGTGCATGACTACTGGAAAAACCATAGCTCTGACCAGATGGTCCTTTGTTGGCAAAGTAATGACTCTTCTTTTTAATATACTGTCTAGGTTGGTTATAGCTTTTTCTTCCAAGGAGCCAAGTGTCTTTTAATTTCATGGTTGTAGTCAGCATCTGCAGTGATTTTGGGGTCCCCCAAAATAAAGTCTGTTACTGTTTTCATTGTTTCCCCATCTATTTGCCATGAAGTGATGGGACTGAAAGACATGATCTTGGTTTTCTGAATGTTGAGTTTTAAGCCAATTTTTTCACTCTCTTCTTTCACTTTCATCAAGAGGCTTTTTAGTTCTTCTTTGCTTTCTGCCATAAGGGTAGCATCATCTGCATATCTAAGGTTATTGATATTTCTCCCTACAGTCTTGATTCCAGCTTGTACTTCATCCAGCCCAGCATTCTCATGATGTACTCTGTATATAAGTTAAATAAGAAAAGTACAGCTTTGACATACTCCTTTCCCAATTTGGAACCAGTCTGTGGTTCCATGTAAGGTTCTAAATGTTGCTTCTTGACCTGTATACAGATTTCTCAGGAGGAAGGTAAGGTGGTCTGGTATTCTCATCTCTTGAAGAATTTTCCATAGTTTGTTGTGTCCCCATAGTGAAAGGCTTTGGGGTAGTCAATAAAGCAGAAGTAGATGTTTTTCTGGAACTCTCTTGCTTTTTTGATGATTCAACAGATGTTGGCAATTTGATCTCTGGTTCCTCTGCCTTTTCTAAATCCAGCTTGAACATCTGGAAGTTCACAGTTCTTGTACTGTTGAAGCCTCTCTTGAAGAATTTTGAGCATTACTTTGCTAGAGTATGAGATAAATGCAATTGTGTGGTAGCTTGAGCATTCTTTGGCAGTTTGAGATCATAGATGTTCACTAATCTTAAGGTGAGGACCACTTCATGATATCAGTTCAGTTTAGTTCAGTTCAGTAGTTCAGTCATGTCCCACTCTTTGCAACCCCATTAATTGCAGCACGCCAGGCCTCCCTGTCCATCACCAGCTCCCGGAGTTTACCCAGACTCACGTGCATCGAGTTGGTGATGCCATCCAGCCATCTCATCCTCGGTCGTCCCTTTCTCCTCCTGCCCCCAATCTTTCCCAGCATCAGGGTCTTTTCCAATGAGTCAACTCTTTGCATGAGGTGGCCAAAGTATTGGAGTTTCAGCTTTAGCATCAGTCCTTCCAATGAACACCCAGGACTGATCTCCTTTAGGATGGACTGGTTAGATCTCCTTGCAGTCCAAGGGACTTTCAAGAGCCTTCTCCAACACCACAGTTCAAAAGCATCAATTCTTCAGTGCTCAGCTTTCTTCACAGTCCAACTCTCATATCCACACATGACCACTGGAAAAACCATAGCTTCATGACATATGTGAGTCAAATAATTATGCTGTACACCTTAAACTTTTATAGTGCAGAATGTCAATTATATCTCAATGAAACTGGAAGAAAAAGAGGTAATCATAAAGCTAAAAAACACAAGAATTAAAGAAAAATTTACAAAGTAAATGCTAACAAAAAGAAACTAAGTAATATTGGTGGTCGTTTAGTCACTAAGTCGTGTCCGACTCTTGAGACCCCATAGACTGTAGCCTGCCAGCCTCCTCTGTCCATGGGATTTCCCAGGCAAGAATACTGGAGTAGGTTGCCATTTCCTTCTCCAGGAGATCTTACCATCCCAGGAATTGAACCCATGTCTCCTGCATGGCAGGATTCTTTACCAACTGAGCTACAAGGGAAGCTGTCAGACAAAATGTAATTCAAAGTGAAAAGACACTATCAGACAAAAAAGAATTCGAGGATAAAAAAAGGTACTTCATGTCAAGGAGAGTAACAAGTCACTGAAAATATATAGCATCATGTGCTTTTAATGCACCTGATAATGTAGCTTTGACAAATAGACAGGTTTGACGATATAGGTCATAGCATTGTTGATGGTTATAAAACATATATTAAAACAAAATTAAAAAGAACCTAAAAGTCTATCAGCTGATGATTGGCTAAGTATGCTGTGGAATAGTAACACTTTGAAGTATTTTGTAACAAAGAATGAAGTCAATGTCCCAACATAGCTGGCTCTCTAAAATGTATTGTTGTCTGAGAAAGCAACTTTGCAGAAAGATGTGTACAATAATATAAAACCACTTATGTTAACATACACACAATGTTGCTATGTATTTACTTTGGATACAGAAGTCTTTGTGTAAACAAATAAGAAAAAATCAGAAAAGAACACTTACAAAAGATGTAACTGTGATCACCTCTGGGGAGGGGAAAAGAAGTAGACTTGGGTTGAGATGCTTAATCAGAAAGGAGTCAAGATTTTATTTGGAATGCTTCCAAAGAGAAATTAATTTTATTATTACTCATGTTATGAAATTTTAAAAAAGGATTCCATGATTTCAGAAAGTTTTGAAAGCCCTGTACTAGGCAATGGCACCCCACTCCAGAACTCTTGCCTGGAAAATCCCATGGACAGAGAAGCCTGATAGGCTGCAGTCCATGGGGTGTGAAGAGTCGGACACAACTGAGTGACTTCACTTTCACTTTTCACTTTCATGCATTGGAGAAGGAAATGGCAACCCACTCCAGTGTTCTTGCCTGGAGAATCCCAGGGATGGGGGAGCCTGATGGGCTGACGTCTATTGGGTTGCACAGAGTTGCACACGACTGAAGTGACTTAACAGTAGTCAATATGTCAAATTGGGTGCTTTTGGATGCAAATACCACAAAACCTAATCTAAACAATAAAGCTTGAAAAGTAATGCAGTTTATATTATTTTGTGTAACAAGATGTTCTGCAGAGTAGAGGGTTGCTGCTGCTGCTGCTGCTGCTAAGTTGCTTCAGTCGTGTCCAACTCTGTGCGACCCCATAGATGGCAGCCCACCAGGCTCCCCTGT